>PVHX01002010.1:53017-102328 GCA_004024805.1 Geosciurus inauris
GTTTGGGACAGGAAAAGAAAGCTTTGGGCAGGAAGAGAGGCTTGGGACAGGAAAGGAAGGCTTTTTGGAGTCCCGTGTCCTCCGAGGGTTGGTGGGGGGATCGGGTGATTGATGGTGGTTATGAGTTGCGGTCACCGCTTGTCAGCTGGCATCTGATGGATTGTTCTTTGGCATATGCGGGCTGCCTGGTGTTTTGTTTTCCTTAGCCACCTTAAACCGACCTAACAGTATTTACATTAGTTATGACTATATTTCATTGACCTTATCCTTTTCCAGCATTTTTATCCTTATTTTTTAATGCTTATGGAACATACCATGCAATTTATTGTAGAAACTCTACAGTTTGAACACAGGCAAAATTAAAAAGCATATTCTCTTTCAAGTTGTGGTTTGAATCTGGCTTGTCTTCCAGAAGCTCACTTGTTGAAGGCTTGATCTCTAACACAGCAATATTCAGAGGTGGATCTATGGGATATTAATAAACCCTGAGGTTTAAAGCCTCATTAGAGGATGAACACTTTGAAGGCATTATTGGGAGCTTTTGGGGAGTTCCTTTGTAGACTATACATCATCCCCAGTCTTTTACTCTCTGCGTCTGTGTGCCTCCTGGCTGCCATGAGCTGAGCAGTTTCCCTCTGCCATGTCCTTCCAACAGGATGTTCTGCCTTGCTTCTGGCCCAAAACAATAGAGCTAACTGAACATGGACTGAAATCTCTGAAGTGGAGTTAAACTAAATATTTCTTCCTTTAACTTGTCCATTTCATGACTTATTTTGGTCACAGCAACAAAAAGTTTAAGAGCATAGGAAAAGTCCACTTTAAACTATGCCCTTTTAATCAATTTGTCTTTCAGGTAGGAACCTAGCCATGGAGTAATCCCAGGTACTTGTGTCTAGAAAATCTGAAGGCATGTTTATGCCTTACCTCACCTTATTCTCTTTATCCTGAACACCACTGTGGTTTGTTAATTCATTGTTTTCCCTTTCCACTCTCCCTGCATTCAGTATACAAATCCAAGTGTTTATTATTTCTTACCTGAACTCTAGTCATAACTATGAATTTTTTCTCTGGTTCCTAATTTTCCATCTGTGCAATGGTTTGAAAATACTACTAGCAGGTTAATGTACCATGTTTAACCCATTAAGTTATTCCAATTCTCATTACATTTGTTCTCTGTGCAAACATCTTAAAGAATTCTCCTTTAACTCCAGGAAAGCTAAGATAATTGATTCCAAGCTGACCTTAGTCGACCCTGCAGTTTCATTACAGTAGCACTCTTCCCTGAAAAATATTTTACTAAAATTTGCTCAGTGTTATGCCTGCATTTGCTCACCTTGAGAAACATCATACTTTGTCTTTGGTTCTAATATATTTGTGCTTTGTTTTATTTTGGTGGTAGCTGCTAATTTTCCCATGTCCACCGGACAAAACATTTACCCTTGCTTTGAGGCTTAGCTTTAGCCCATCACCATCCATCTGCTTATTGTCCTTCTTTCCATCTCTTTCCAGAACACATTTCATATCTCCATGATTTTTTTATTGCTTTGCTCTTACTAATCTGAAAAATGCATTTTATCTTATAATCCAGTCATTTATATGAAGAGTTTATCCTCTTAGTAAACATTTATTTTGAGACAGGTACTGTATCTTGTTTATTTTAAAATTTTGTCACATTTTTCATAGGTTAGTCATTAATTTTTTATATTGTATTTCTGAATTATTCATAGTTTTGTTCTTTTGATAAACTGGCTTCAATTTTATTTTATTTTATATTTAACATTTCAGAAGAAAGAACTTCACCCAAATTATCAAAGAGCAGGTCAAAGATGCAATATATACTTGATATGGAAATAGCACCAACGTCTCTGGACAGATGTGAGTACACTAGCATTTCATAATGGACACAGGAACAAGTCAAGACAATAATGGCATGGATGTCACTTAATAAAAACTGAGTAGAATTAGAAACAAGATTAGCATGCATATGTATTTGTCTGATTTTAAGATTCACATAGCCGTCTAAAGAAAGACATAACAAAATACAGCATTTAAAGGTAACACATATGCCTAAGGGTGTATTAGAAACAGCAGTGATATTCTAATTTTGATTTGTTTTTGAACACTCTGTGACACATGTTGTTTGCCAAATTTGTGGCATCCAATTACAGGTTAAGCTTTATTCTCAAAGAAACATGGCAAAGAGAAATAAAACAGTGTAGCAATCACTTTTTATATGTTTTCTGGACTAAGATAAGATGCCAATATACCCTCAAATAGTAATTATTGGTGTCTTTGGAAATAATATGAAATATCTTTGGTTGTAAGCATACTCTTTATATTGGCCTTTTCTCATATCAGGAGTCCTGTTTTGCTCTAAATCTACTCATGTATTAAATGAGATTGTACTAACTCTTTCTGTGCCCATTTTTAATTTTTTTCTGTTTAGATATACATGACAGTAGAATGTATTTTGACTTATTATAATACATGGAGTATATCTACTAACTCTTAACTCTATCTAAACGAGAATATGTTCTGCAACCTTTTATTCAGTTTCAAACATGCACTTTTCTTTCACTTCTACTTGGAATAGCTTTACTCATGCAGATACATCTTCTATTATCTCTTTGATGAACAGTCTTTTGCATTGTCTGTATCATTCACCAAAGCACACAGCGACAAATTTGATACAATTCTTGCTTGTTAACTTTGCTGATGTGAGATGTTGGTAGATTTTGAGCAGATGTTTAGGAAGAACGCAGTGATAGATGGTTATGGGTCATGGAGAGAATGGCACACGGATTTGCTGTCCTTTGTATAGAAACTGAGGCAACTAAAATTTATTCTGGTGGATATGCAAAAGCACATGACTTATTTGTATATATGCAAAATGTAATAATAGGGTAGGTGTCTGAAGTGGTAGATTCCAAATGTGGAAGAACATCAGAATTAAGGGGGAAATATTTTTTTAATAACAATGATTTCTGAATCCCATGTTTCTTGTAAGAATTACTGGACTTCAGGCTGTGAAATATGCATTTATATAAATAAATAGTCTCTTAGAATCCAGAAGCAACAAGATCACTGACTACTATTTTGCAATTCTGATTCTCAGCATCTTTGAACTAAGAAAAAACAGAAATATACAAGAAAGATTTGTATTTAAACTAGCTCATCTGAAAATTTAAGAACAAAATGCAGTTATAATATACTAATAGTTCTGTTTTGGAGTGCTTACAATATGCCTGAAATTTTATATACATATTTCATTCTGTCTCACAAAAAGCATGTATAATTAGTAAGTCAAAATTCATGGAGTTTAAGTAATCCACCCACATCATGTTTTTGACATGAACGACATTCTGTCTTAGTTTCTAGGATAATACTTGGGTTCCAAAGATATATTTCTGGACAAATTTCAGAAATCCTAGAGCAAAGAATAGCTTCCCTCTCTTTTCATCCTCTCTTCCACACCATGGGTGTAGGTAGGTTGCTACAGTAGCTTTAGACTGATTTTACCCTCAATTCTCGCTCATAGTTTTTAAGAATAACTGTATAATGCTGGAAATATCATAGCCTGAGATAAGGAGAAACCAGATGAAGCAGTCTGGGCTCTATACCACTACCCAACTAGAAACAGTATGTCTTTCAATATTTAATCCCAGCAACCCCTGTTATCCTAATGTGTGAAACCCAGGGAGTGCAGCCTTCTGGAGTCTCATCAGCTGTGGTGCAAAGTGGAGAACAGGCTGATCTCTGTCCACTGCAGGCAGCTTTCCTGAGCCTTGGAAATGAATCCTAGATTTTCATTATCCCATGCTCTCTATCTGTAAATAATAAACCCATTCTAAGAAACTTTTATGTGGGTGGATATTCCATCTCACTGGACTCAAAAAAGTTGTCCTGTGCACAGTGAAACTGCTTCATAATAAGTAGCTTCTAAATAAAATGAAGAGAGAATATCATGAGAAAATCTTGTTTTTATTTGTGTTTTGCATGCATTTCATATGTTAACATGGCAAGGAACAGCTAGCAAATCCCATAAAGCCAGATTGGCTTTCTTAAATTTGTCTGCCTTTCTTTTTGCTCTCGTTAGGCATGATTGAGGTTGGTGTTTGTGACTGGGGTGATATTTGTCAGTCAATTTAATGATTCTTTTTGCTAACAGAAATATATCACATCTGTGATTGTCACTAATTGGAATATCCAGAACCTGAAAGACATCTAAATTACCATGCTCAATAAAAAGAAAGTGGATTTACTCTCTCATTAAAATAAAGAACTAAGTGTCTTTAGCTGGCTACATTTTTACTGAAAAACGACAGAAGGAAAATACATGCAGTATTTTCACAAAGTAATAATAAATGTCCATCTGTTTATCCTGTATTATAATATTTGTAAAGACATCAAGTGATGAAATTAATTTAAGGCACACACACATATGCACACAAAAACATATTATTAGGATAACCCATATAAAATTACATGTTTTATATGGCGAAAATTAACAATTTTACATGATTGAACTATATATAAATATGTTCTTGAAACACTTTAAATGAATGAGTCTTTATATTTTAAGTGTAATATATATTTTATATTATATAATGTAAATATGTTATGTATTATAATAAATATAGATTACATATATATTTAATTCCTTAATGAAATAATATACTGAAAATAACTTAAAGTAAGCATTTATGACTTCTTTTATCAACTCTTACAAAATACATAACTTTTAGGACTCAAACTCATATTTTAGAATATAAAAGGCAAAGATAACTATTTTAAAATATAGTGTATTATTTTTACTCTGAGCCTAAAATATGATCTTATTTAGAGCACAAAAGTAAGAAATACATTTTTAAACATTAACTTCTCTTTTTGAGTTTTGGGAACAAAGATGCATAGGTTCCCATACAAGTAAAGAAAACATTTGTTTCTTGCATAAAAATTAATTTGGATAACACAATAATCTTATTTAACAAATGTCTCACTTAAGATCATACGCTAGTTTTATATAAAGCTCCTTATAGTGCAATTATTTGTGAGTGTGTGTGTTTTGGAAAACAGGCGTTAGATATTGGTTTCATGTAGCTTAGTGGAATCAGTGTTCATTTATAATACTTCAAGGCCATGTACAATGCTCCTGTTAATTGTTATAACAGTTACCATTTAGTAAAATTTAAAATATGCTACCGATGACCTAAAATGAAGAAACTGCTCTGGTTTATTAGCAGGCTGGGGATTTAACTTTCTGTCATTGTAATTTGCAGTCATAGTCCCAGGAATCTCATACTCTGAAGTATGATTTTTCAGATTACTCTGAAATTTATCAACTATTTAAAAATTGATGTTTCAATTCTCATTCATTCCTTCAGGTGATACCCCTTGGGTATCTATTCAGCATAAGGCATGATGTTTAACTAAGACACTTTACCTTTTCATTTGAAATAAGAAAATTTACCTTTCTATTTTCTCACTAAGTATATTATAGTATTGAATCCTCAAACCTTGCAAAACTAAACACAGTGGGTTCAAATTTGTGTTTTGAAACATACGTAGTCTTTAGTGTACATATTTATTCATTTTTCTAAACAATATATGTGACCCCATTAAATTCAGCTCTGTATAACCACAGTAAATTGATTCTTCTCTGTGTGGTTAACTTAGACTGATTTAATAACATCAATATATTGAAAGAATATGTATAGTGCTGATCAGTAGATATTACGGTATAATGGATATTTTTATACATGTCATGAAAAATCAATATATTAATGATTTTAGTATACCACTACCCTTTATACAGAAGCTATTTCATTAGTAACTAGTGACAATAAAAGTTTTTAAAAAAGAAATTTTTCCTCCAAAAAAATATATAAAAATAGAATATATAATAGACTATAGTGAATTAATTGTTTAAACAAATTTTTAAACTTGGAATCTGGAGAACTTATTATTAACACAATTATTTAATAATAGTCAAAAATGAAATATCAAATTAATCATTTATGGTAAAAATCATGAGATATTATCTTTGGTCATATTATTCAGGTTACATTTAAAACATGAAAAACTTTAAATTTCTTGTTACAGAAATAATTTACATTCAGTTACATGATTATGTGCTGGGCACTAGTAATTAAAAATTACTGAATTGGAAATAAACTTTGTTATGGACTTAAAAAACAAAAGGGAAGACTTGAAAATTAACTATAAAATGATAATAGTTTTATTATAATGATGTAGAAATAATGTTTGGTGAAGAGTACAGAATTCTTTATGAAAATGTAAAATTAGTTTAAAAGTAAAATATTTATATTAGGATTTAGATGATTGAAACTTTCCAAGACTAGCTGGTCAACCACCCCAAGTAACCTGGGGTTAAAGAAAACAAAAGGGAATCATATGAACGAATATTGCAGATTGTAGAGAGGTAGAGAGTGTACAAGTAATTTATCAGAGTGTCACTGTGAGGTGACTATTTCAAATGCAATGGAGATAAAAATATTGGCAGTACAAATGAAGAAGAAAAAAATCATAAAATAGTAGAATCCACAGAGCATAAAGGAAGTCCAAATCACAAATTCAAAATTTACACGTTTCCTTACTGAAATACAGAAAATGGGAGGACAAACTGATGTGCTTTTAGAAAAAATTTTTGACAGATTTTATTTCTTACTAACTTACATTAAGATGTATATTTGCCAGGAAAGATGGCTACTTGAAGCCTAGATTATTTATTGAATTACAAAAAGAGAAATATAATTGTATTTGGCAAAAAAGCATTCACTTTTAAGCATCCAATATGTGTATTCCAATTCTGGTGTTCTATTTCTATCATTTTCTACAAAAGTATGTAAGATAGTGAGGCATTGTGGATAAAAAAAGAGGACTACAACAGCTTTAAGAACTGAAACATTGTCAATATATTAACAATAATTGGGGGTGAGGAGTTTCATTAATTGAAAGGATGACCTGAAATAAAAGAATAAAAAAAGTTATTTATGAGATGTTCATTCTACACCTTCATTGAAAAAAACAAAAACACAATAAACAAACAAAAAACTTGCTTAATTTAAAGTAGGGATGGTGACACTTTCTTCTTCCCCATGTCTTTGGCTTTTGAAATAAACATCCAGGTATACACAGACCATAAGATGGAAGCAGCTATCACTTTCATAAGTGAATACAGCTATTTTCCTCCCCTTTCCAATCCCAAATCACTTAGATGTCTGTTCTATTTTACTTATAAGCAGAGCTTGGGGAACAATCATCCATTGAAAAGATGGACAGAAGGGTCAGGAAATATGAATGAGATTTAAAATGTATAAGTTAGGTGGAATGAAAGATTGTCCTTGATATCATTTTTGGTTCAGATTAACAACTTGTAAAAACAAACAGAATTATCCAACAAAATTGTAATTCCATGCCCAAGATTAAAATATCAACAGGTTCATGTTACAAGCTGAGTTTCACAAATTACCACTTTAACATTTTAATACAGAAAAGTATCTTATTGTCAGTAATGTTGTTCCAGACAGACTTTAAAAGTCAATCTGTTTAAAAGATAGGCCATTCACAATACCGAAGCTATAAAACAAACCTAGATACCTTTCCACAGATGAATGGATAAAGAAAATGTGGCATATATACACAATGGAATATTACTCAGACACAAAACGTCTAGAATGACTTCATGACTTTTACGGGTAAATAGATGGATCTGAAAACTATTGTGCAAAGTGAAGTAAGCCAATCTCAAAAAACCAAAGGCCTAATGTTCTCTCTGATAGGTGGATGCTAACACACAATAAAGGAAGAGGAGAGGAAGAAGAGAAGTTCAGTAGATTAGACAAAGGAGAATGAAGGAAGGGGAAAGACAGTAGAATGAATCTGACATAATTTTCCTTGGTACATACATGAGTACAACAAAGTCAATCTCCACATCATTTACAACCACAACATTGAGATCCTAAATAGAATAAGATGTACTCCATAACTGTATAAATATATCAAGATATACTCTAGTGTCATGTGCAACTACAAAGAACAAATAAAATTTTTTAAAAAGATATGCAGTTATGAAGAACTGGTTTCATGTGCATTAAAATTGGTTCTTTTCTGCTTGCATGATTTGCCAGAGAAAATCATGTTAAATCTAATACGCGCATGAATTAGCGTGCTCATGTGTTATACCTGCCAGCTTTAAGAAATAATATTTTTAAATTGGAATCAATATTAACCATATACTCAAATTCAGGGTCACAAAATATATTTTTGAACAAAGGCAAAATTTTTCTCCATCTCCAACTCTGTAATGATTCAAATTTGAAGATATATGAATAAATATTATCAGTTGGTTAAGAAGAGAGCCTTTGTACCTAATGTACATTCTAAAGGCTCTGTTCAATTAAGTGCCTTATGACTCAGAATGTCATTCCTGAATGAACTAGTGCAGTACAAGTTGAATCATTGGCTAGAAATGTCAAGAGAATTTTCATGGTGATAAACTCCCACTTCAAGTTATTCTTAGGTCATCAGAATTAACTTGGTATTCACTATTTATAATATAAGAACAAATAATTGTACATTTTCATAGAAATATTCTAATTTTCTGTTAGGCTTACAATTATTTTTCTTAACCTCATAGATACGAAATGTTGCCTCAATAAAAGTTAATCACTTAAAATTTTAAAGATTTTATACAAAATCTAATAGTTTAAATTATAATAAACATTCTTGACTAAAAATCTCAACCTAAATCAAAGAAATGATAATAATGAAACTATACTCATGTACTTTTATAGAACAAAAAACAATTTGTCAGAATTAAATGAACATTGGCACAAGATTAGGAAATGTAAGAGAAATATACTAGAGTTTTGCTAGAGATGAGTATTTAAATATTTCAATTAACCAATCAGGATTTTAGACTAATCATTTATGAATCAGAATTATTCTGCTAGATGATGGTTACATTTAGTGTTATCTCTAACATGAAAATATACTATAATTATTTTTCATGGCAATAAAAGATTATTGATGATTGATATATTACTTTTCAAATAACTGCAACTATGTCTTTTATTCTGTAAATTCACATTTTCTATTTACCAGGCCTCTGCTGATTTACATGCTTTTGCATCCTTAGTCTTAGAGCTTCCTCATACATCCTATTTGACAAAGAACTTCTCTTTGTCATCATATTCTTTTTTATTTGCTTTTTTTACATATATGTGGCAGTAGAGTGTATTTTGGTATGTTATACATACACAGAGTATAACTTATTCTAATTAGGATCCCATTTTTGTGTTTGTACATGATATGGAATTTCACTACTGGTGTATTCATATATGATCATAATGTCCTATTCATGTCAAATTCATTCACCTGTATTTCCTATTCCCATCTCCCCTTCCCTTCATTCCCCTTTGTCTATCCAGTGAATTTCTATTCTTCCCTCTCCAACCCTTATTGTGTGTTAGCACCCACATATCAGAGAGAACATTCAGTCTTTGTTTTTTTTAGGATTGGCTCATATTACTTAGCATAATAATATCCAGATCCATCAATTTACCCACAAAGTCATCATATTCTTTACCAAAGCTTGGTCAAGAACTTTAGTTGTTTTTTTAAATCTTTAGGGTATAGGCCAAGGAGTGAGACAGCTGGATCAAATGGTTGTTCCGTTCCAAGTTTTTTAAGAAATCTCCTGATGCCGTTTCATATAAGAGAGATATTGATATAGAAACTCAAAAGAATATATTTGGAAACAAAACAAAACTAAACTAAGATTTAATGCATACTTTTCTATTTCTTAGCTATATCATAATGGGTACATCCTTTGTGCATGTGAACTCTTGGGGCTGGGACTTCTTATTAGAAGCTTGAACTGTAGACCATTCATTAAATTCATGATGGCAAGCATTTTTCTGAAGAAAGAATTCTGTTCTAAAATAGCATTTTTCCTTGAAGTTTAAGTGCATTCCCATAGTATATTGTGCATTGAATAGGAAATAAGAGAAATAATCAAGATGGGAAAATGTGCATCACATGCTGTTCAAATAATAATCAGTGTCAGTACATAGAATCAATGAATATTTTAATGTGGCATGTTAAATGATGTATAGTTCCACTTGAAGCCTTTGCAACTTTCAAACATTCTACATTCCCCCTTCCATTCTCCTAGGACACATCACACTTTTCTTTACTTCCTTGGTTAAGAGACCTAAAACTTTGGCTTTCAAGTTTCATAAAGTAGGTTATATTACCATAGCATGGCTCTAAGTAAATGTTCATTTTATGCCATGTAATATACTGTACACATTCTTACATTGGATTTGAGAAATTAAAATGTATCTCTACCTTTGGTTTCTATTCAATTTCTGAAGTTTGGTTAGATATATAAACTAAATTCTTATTTAAATGACCTATAATTTTTTAGTATATGCTTTAAAATTTTTTCTAAGAATATATTTTCTTTTTTAACTACAAAAACTTGTCACACTAGGAAAACAACAAAAATTTCATGCAGAAAAAAACAAAATTATAATTTATAATCCCATCTTTCTTTAAAAATTGTTTAACATGTTAGTTAATATTGTCTTCTTTTTGCATGTTCATGTGCAAAAATATGCATGTCTGTATTTGCATGTACATCTTGATTGAGATTATGCTGCATCAAATGAATACTTCCATGCTTCTTATGTAGCTTTTTTGAGGTACTATTTATTGATCAAAAATTCACTCAAGTTTAAATTTCAATGAGTTTTGTAAATGCACAGATTGTGCAATCATCTAAATTCTAACTTTGGAAGATTTCCAAAGTTAGAAATCTAACTAATCTAATTTCCAAAGTTAGAAACCCCACCAGATTCTTCCTATTTATCTGGAGTCATTTTATTTCTCTATCCACACACCCACCCAGGAAACTACTAAAGTACTCTTTGTGTCCATGCCTCTGTTATATTTCCTATGAAATTGGAATATTTGTAGAGTTAATTTTTTTATTTAATCTATGTTGCACTATGAATCAGTAGTTTCTCCTTTATATTGTCATTGTGTAAGCAGATTACATGTTTAAAAAGTGAGATTTATTTGGGTTATTTTTTACATTATGAATAATTCATTTTACAGATTTGCATATAAAGTTTGTGTGTATATTGTTTACTATTGGTTAGACACCTAGGACTCGATTTACTGGAACTACATAAAATTCATGATTAAGATTTTAAGAAACTTTCCAAAAGTTATTCAAAGTGGTGCAGTACTTCGCTTTCTCATGAGTAACGTATAAATATCCCACGTTTTTCATACCTTTGCTGTCACTTGATATATTTGTAATTTGATAATTGCTATTATAATGGATAAGATTACATTAGCATTTTAATTGATGTTTCCCTAATAACCAATTACCTTCTGCATATTTTGATGTGTTTATTGAAAA
Source organism: Geosciurus inauris (assembly GCA_004024805.1). Taxonomy (NCBI): domain Eukaryota; kingdom Metazoa; phylum Chordata; class Mammalia; order Rodentia; family Sciuridae; genus Geosciurus; species Geosciurus inauris. The sequence goes on from PVHX01002010.1 coordinate 64,473, forward strand.
TTTTTGTATTTTTGTATGAAAGTCTATTCAAATATTTTCTCTAATACTAAATAGAATTTTCTTAATAATGAGCTATGTAAATTCTTCATAAATTCTGAAGCCAATTGTTTTGGCAGATAAATGATTTGCAATTATTTTCTTTCATTCTGTGCCTTATTTTCTTTTTTGATGCAGATATTTTTAATTTCAATAAAGTTTCAATCTATCTTTATTTTTTCTTTTATGGATTTTGCTTTTGGTGTTGTTCCTTGGAAATATTTTACTTATCAAGTTCATGAAGATTTTCTATCACAGGTTTTTTAAGTTTTATAGCTTCAGTTCTTTTATTTATGTATGATCCATTTGCCAGTGATTGCTTCCTGTTGTCTGAAGAAGACAACTTAATGCATTTTTTTGTATGTAAATATCCAATTTTCCAACTACTTTTTATTGCAAAGACTATCTTTTCCTCATTGAATTTGTATGTGATCTTTGTCAAAAATCAATTGTCTGTAAACGTAAAAGTCAATTTTTAAATTCTAAACACAGTTCCATTGATTTACATGTATCTTTGTACTAGTGCCATACTTTTTTGATCACTATAGAACTGTAGTAAGTTTTAAAATCAATAAGTATCAGTTAGGTTGTTCTTTTCTTTTTCAAGATTGTTTTGGCTACTCTTCTTCCTTTTCATTTGCACATAAGTTTTATAAAAAATTTATTGATCCATCTAAAAACTTTTGCTGGTATTTTCATAGAGACTATCTTGACTCTAGTATGCCATTTGTGGAGAATTACCACTTTTAAAGTTATTGAGTCTTCAAAAGAAGAGGGAATGCCATTCCATTTCAAATTTTTAGTAGTGGTGTATAATTTTCACGTATCAAGGCTTGTACATCCTTTGTAAAATTTATTCTAAAGGTAACAACTTTTGTGATGCTATTGTAAATAGAACTGTTTTATGAATATTAATTTTGTGATCAGTCTTATTAATGTGTAGAAATATGATTTTCATACTTTTGACATTTTATAACTTTAAATAGTCATGCAATATTTGTGAGTACACCATATTTTCTAAATATATCCCTTGTTTTTGACAATAGTGAATACCAGAATAAAACCGTTTTTATCTTGACAGGTACCTTAGGCAGTTTGCTAGGGGTTGGGTTGTCTGGAATTGGTGCTGAGATATAGTTGGAACAAAAGACTTTAGAGTTAATACCTGTGAAAAGAGTGTGAGTATGCAGGGTTGGACATGGAAGGAGCTGAACAGTGATGTGTGCTGCACAAATCCTTGACCATTTTCATGGAAAGCACTGCAGTGGGTATTCTCCAGTACGATGTTCTCTCTTGTCAGACTGCAAACAACACCTTCATACTCTCACCTTACTTAGTCACAGGCAGGAGTATGACTTTGTGCTACAGGGTTGTCCAGTTATTCTTTGAAAAGGAGTATGAGAACCAAATTTTCATGTTCAATTACATAATTTATATAATTATTTACTGAATATCTGCTAAATCATGGAGCCATTTTCTACCTGGAATTAGGAGCCATAGTTGTGATACCATCCTTTAGTTACATATTTTTACCATAGACTATGAAGTGAATTATTGTATCCTCAGAGACATAGCTGGTAAACTTGTTATTTAAGGGTGTTGATCCAGCAAAAAATGTGTCCTGTCTTAGAAGTCTTTTCAGAAGGTCTTTGGTGTAGATCTGGCATCTGTAATTTTGTCTATATGAGAATCTTGTCTATATACCAGAATTTTGTCTATATGAGAGATGATGGAATTAATTTATTTTATTAAATCTTTTTATTTATTTCAGTTCAACAAAATTCAATTTGACTGTTTTGTTTCTTGAATGCTTTTTAACTTCACCAAGGGACATTGTGAAATAGAGAAAGATTATTACTTATTATAGGAAATTCCCACTGGACAAACTGCTTTCTGAAATTGAGGAAATTATTTTTGTAAATCCTTTTATATCCCCTAGTATAACCTTACTATTTTTTCTGTACTTAGGAAATAGCTTTCTCTGGTGAATAGAATAAGTTCATACAAGTCCCAAAATAATGTTCAATAAGTCTTTGCCCATGTATTATTTATGAAGAAAATCTGGACTTCTATGTTTTATTCCTTAAGACTTTCATTCTATTTTAACCCCAGCTTGCTTAGGATATCTCTTTTATTCTCATCTTTGAAACATGTTGTTTAAATCAAATGAAATATAAGAAGAGAACAGTTAAATTATATTTTTGTACTATCATCAATCTTTAGAACTTTCATGATAGGTAAATCTGTTATAACAGATATTAAGCTAGCATATATGAGATGTAAGGTATTCTTAAAATGCTAATGAGAAAAGGGAACTCTTTTTATCTAGGTATTCATAGTCTAAGTTTTTACCACATGATTGAAAGTCAACTTTTTTTCTTTTCCTACCATATCAGGAGATGAAACAAACAACCTCCAAGTAACAGCTCACAACTGAGATGGAATACACTTAAAAACTCCTATGAGTACTGGCTATGGATTTAATTAATATTAAACTTCTGGTTAGAGATTACTTCTGTGTCCAGTTTAAGTTCAATCTTTAGCTTACCATTCCTATTTGAATGCATTTTAGGTCAATAAATTGAGTCAAAGCCACCTAGGAAATGTTTATTTCTTATTCTGATATTTATTCTTGCTAAGAACACAAACTAAAACAATGTAATAATGCATAAAGCATATTGTGAAATCTAAAAAACTCTTCAGCAAGGAAAATTTTAAATAGGGCTTTTGTTGTTTAACTTGTGGGTTCTAACACATTTGCAATTATTCTAAGAAAATGAATCTTCAAATTCCATTTAAACACTTTACAGTTGCTTAAAATTGACCTTATTCAATAATTATAACTAATTTTATCATTATATTTCATTAGTTAATCATCAAAACATAGAAAGATGTTTAGTACTACATTCAAAATTAAACGTATGAAGACAATGTACAGAAGATAATTTTGATATCTTCTTTGCTTAACAAAGACCCTAAATTTTTAAAATAAAGTAGTTCAAAAGAGTATTTAAGATTAGAAAGAAGAGTTTTATTTGGTCTCTTTTACATTTCTCATGATTTTTTTATAATTAGGGAAATGAATGGCAGTACATACTACCAGTGTTTGTAGGACAGCTTGTTTATGACAGGAAGACATTACAGGAATAATTTATTGTTAGATTAGTATTTAATTTGTGGGTGTGTGTTTCAGAACAAATTATCTTTACAATTGCAGAATCATAGAACCATATTTGAACATAATGAATCCAACAATCTCACCAAAGTCCAGGATGAGCTACGTCCAGATTCTTAGCCTAAGGCCTAGATGAGGGTCTAGAAGTTGTTTCATAATCCAGGGAATAGCCCAGAGAACAAGATATCCTTCTTCATCAATAGTTTTTGGCTCTGTGTCACTATGATAAAGCAAAATGCTCTGAATATGCCTGTCTCAGCTCATTTTGCCACAAAATTTGGCTTTTTTTTTCCTGTCCTTGCAAATGCATAGTACACAGTCTATTGAAATGCACATATATGGAAAATTTCACATTTTACAAGCACATCACTCTGAAATTTCACAAAATCAGCAAAGCATCAAATCAACACCCAAAGAAATATTTGCATTTCTCTGCACATATTTTGGAATTATGCTTATTCCAACTCTCTGTCTTCCTCTGTCCTCTAACACTTTTGATATTTAATGCTTCATGGGCTCTGCCTGTTTCTAAATTTAATTTTTCTTTTCCTAATGGTAACTACCTGTCCATGTCCTGATAAGATTAATTTTTTTTGTGGAAAAAACTTTTGGGGCTTGGCCATTAGCAATATCTCTCCTTAGGAATATTTATTTATTTATTTATTTATCTATTTGGTACTGGAGATTGAACTCAGGGGTGCTCGACCACTGAGCCACATTCCCAGCCCTATTTTGTGTTTTATGTAGAGACAGGGTCTTACTGAGTTGCTTAGCACCTCGCTGTTGCTGAGGCTGCTTTTGAACTCGCGATTCTCCTGTCTCAGCCTCCTAAGTGCTGGGATTACGGGCGTGCACCACTGTGCCCAGCTAAGAAGAATTATTATGTTATTGTCTTATTCACTGAATATGCCAGGCATATGCTAAGGTCCATGGTAAATACCAGAATTATATAATTACAAAGGATCCAGTGTAGTTTCAAATATTCTCTCTAAAATATAATTATATAAATGTTCAAATGTTATTATTTGTTATGAAGAAGTGCAAAGTTACAAATGGGTTTAAAATGAAGTATTTAACCTACTCTAAGGAGCCAAACAGAGATTACTAGGGGAAAACAGCAGTCAAACAAAGACTTAAAGGATCAATATGTTTTAGCTACAAAAAAAAGAAAATAAAACTCTGTGTCTAAATTTATGTGTCTGTGTACCTTTACACTTGTATAGGGGTGTGAGTGGTGTTATGGTTCCTAATTTTCATTTTCTGTTGTTATTGATTCTTTCAGCCATTCTAATATTTTGTTGTTTTTGTTTTCATTGTATTTTAATGCCTGATTTAGGCATAGCATACATTTTTTTTCAATTTATAAGAAAAATTTCTGACTCCTATTGTCTTCTATCTGGAGTGTTCACACATTAAATGCACTACCTAGCACCAAGACACATTTAAGTAAAGTCCTACTGTATAATCTAGGCCCTGTCAACAAACTCTTCCAATTCACTTTAAAACATTCTTCCTCTCACATTCTCTTTCAGATATTACTGATTTCTTTCTCTTCTTTGACATTTTTAACATGTGGGAACCTGTCCGTGCAAATATTTTCTCTAGATATTTTCATACATGACTCAGTTTCATTAAACCAAGTAGATATTTAGGATTGTAAATTATTGGAAGTATATTATAAATATTATTACAAAAAGCAATTGAATTCAAAATAAAAGTTAAATATTGAAATCTGGTAAGACAAATTAGGGGCTGTGAATTTTTCCTTATATTTTGAGCTATTTTAGTATAATATCCTTACAATTTTTGTTAGGATAATAGCTTTGTTTTTGTTTGTACTATTTATCCCCAGTATCACTGCTGTAAAACAAAGTAAAATTCAAATGTGCTTGAAATTAAGTCTAACTTCAATCAAATTGAATTATTGGAGTGATAAACTTTAAGTAAAATATCACCAAAACAGAATAAACAAAGTGATAAAAACATGTTGCATTAAATATGCATTATACTGTATATTACATTCATATGTCTTAATACTGTGTTGTTCATAAAAACACCAACCAAAACAGTTGTACCAATGCACGAATAATAAGTTCAGATGGGAGACCAACTACTATAGCAGCAGTTCAGTAAGAAAGGTAGCATTATGTGTGAAATCCTATAATGTGCAAAAAGCCAGGAAATAGGCCATTCCCTTCATTCCACAGAGGGGCGCACTGCAGGAGGTAGGACTTAGGGTTTTTATGGAGTATCAGATGTAAGGAAAAAAACTTACAGTAAGTTTACAGGTTCTGGTCAGAAATATAAATCAGTTTCTAGGAAAATATCTTAAATGCATTTCAAATCTAATGCTAAAAATGTCAATTCTCCATGAACAAATTTTAAAAATAAGTAATAATTGTTCTGTTTTATGTAAATGAAGATTATAATTAATAGAGTTTTCCCTGATTTTTGGTCTTCACTTCATTCAACAAAGCATTTTTCAAATTTTCAAATATGCATAAGACTGTGCTACTTAGTGAAGGTTCAAAAAGGTGAATGAGACATCTAAAAATTTAATATTATGCGAGGCAGGTAGAAGTTAGTACTAAGTAGAGAAAATTGTGCTATTTTGCAGTGGGAAAAAAATGATGTCTTCTTACATAAAGCTAAAATAATCCAAAAAATCAATTCACATTCTGAAAAAGTGTTCAGCCATCAGAAAAGTACATAATTTAATCAAATAATCATATTCACTATTTATATAATGCCAAACAATCTTTCTCTTGCAACATACTTTAAAAAGATTAAACTAATTTTTGAAGGTTTTTGTAAGCACAAACTCTTATTATACTCTAGTCCTGCATAGGAAATTTGTGAAAGATAGCAGCATGCTATTTGTGGCTTAAATATATGCAGCTCTAAAATATAATGGTAAAGCAATAGAAAGTGAAAATCTATCCAAATGGAAGAAAAGACCCTACAAAATTGCATTGATTATATCTTCAAAAAACCTATCATTTTCTAAATGTGTTGTTATTTTTCAAGGCCAATGGTAGCTAGACACCTGAAGTAAACAAATAGAGAAGACATTATTTTGTCTAATTAACATACAGCCATATAAATGTCCACAATGAACTCACAGGTCCTGCATGGTAACATTTCTTCCCTAATGTCATCTATATTACAGTAAATTGAATTTTGTTTTTCTGACCTAACTTTTCTTATTTTTTTAAATTTCTAATCCATCTCATCTCTATATAAAAGCATTGTTCACTTTATTGAGTGGACCGAATGGCTATCCTGAAAGACTGAGAGAATTCACATGGAAAACTAACAGTTACATATTTTCTGTAAGAATAACATTTTGCATATAACATTATGATTCCAGGAAAAGCAATGTAAATATCTTGATCAGATAATATTCAGCTGATTTTTTCCATGTTTTGAGCATGAACTAAAATAGAAACACAGATTATTTAGTACATTGTTGTAAACAGAGAATGTGATCATTTCTTTTCTACAGTACATATGGTTTTGTACAAAAAGCTCTTGATTTCACATTGCTTACTTATTTTTGTCTTCCACCATAGGTATCTTAATCCACCTTTTCTGTTGTTGCTTTTGGCTTTGAATTATCACTTGGCACATTTTAAACTCCCTGCGAGGAAAACCTGTACCTTCCTGCTCTTCTATATTTAGCTGTAATTTTTCCCTTTAAATCTCTTCCAATTGTGTCCTCAATGCATTCAGCAAAATATGATTGATCATCTTGACAGTATTTCATTGTACTTTTGAAAAAACTACAGAGAATTCCAACTTATAGTTGCATTTTTATTTATGATTTGATAAACAACATTTCTTTTTGACCCATGGCTAAAACATACTTTTGTTCCGGTTCTCAGTTGAGCTCTTAATATATCATGCATTGGCCTTAAGAGTTTGCCTTACCTTACGTTTCTCCAATCACAGAATCTAAGGCAAGGGATCCATTAAAATATTTTATTTAAAGGCAATGAACCCAAAGAAAATGATTAGAGGAATTTGGAAAATGAAAATGGATGAAACAAAAGAAAACCCTGGGTTGCATCACTTTTAATGTGGTTAACACTAAGGGAACGCTAACTGGAACTCAACTTCCTTTAGGACTATCTGAGGAACCATGTTAAATGCATCTCAGAATTGTCTGCCTGATGAAGAAAGTGTTCATCAGGGAATTTCATCTCCTATTGATCAATGGTTGCCCCAGGGTTTTCACACCCTTTCATTTCCAGATTTGACATAGGTTTCTGTGAAGATTAGTACAAGTGATTCATTTAATATCAGTAGCAAATGTATGTCAAGTCAGAAAGCTAAAGATGACTATTGCATTTGAGGAAAGTTTCCACCAGCACATTGATTGAAACCTACTATAAAACAAATAACCCTGACAAATGGAGGCTAAGGAAATGTGAGATCATGAGTAATTATCCACAACCTTGTCCACGCCTTTGTCACTCAGACACACTCATTCACTACATGAAATTTAATCTACTAAAAAAGACTTTAGTGGGGATATTTGGGGGCAGTCTCTAAAAACATAGATAATCCAGTTCATAGTTAAAGCTACAGTTTACCTTGATATTGCTACTTATCCCATCGATATCCATTCCTTATTCCACCATCTATCCCACTTTTCCTCAAATGTTATTAGCATATATGAACATATAGGACTCTTCATTAATGGTGATTCTTTAAAACTTCATCCTCAAAAGGTGAAACACTCAATTGTTTTATTTTTTTGTCACAATCTGTGTCAAGTTTATTTTACTGAATGTGTGAAAACATTATTTTCTGAGAATTTCCACTTACGGTTATATTTCTATTGTATGATTGGATGTGCTCTTTGACCCCTGGCTAAACCATACCACAGTTTAAGAAATAATTCCCAGAGTGTATGTACTTCTAGGTGCTTTTATCAGTGTTTTAAATCCTGACTCTCAAAAGATACCTCACATAAAAACAAATGCTCCCCTATGTCCGTCATATTGTACTGAAGATTCTAACAAGTACAATAAGGAGGTTAAAAGTGAGCATCTAAATTTCTTAAAAGGAAGAAAGAAACTTCTTTTATGTAGAAATTATTGTCTACCTTTTCAGAAGCTGGACTTTATAAAACTGTTACTAAAATTAACATAATTTTAGCAAACTTGTGTAAAAGAACAACAAAATTGATTGTTTATCTATATTAGCAACATACATGTGGAATAAATTAAAAACAACACCACCTACAATAGCATCCCCATATAGTGATAAATCTGACAAGAAGGCTGTGCAAACCTAAGAAGATCTAAATGAATGGAGACATATAACATTAAGGTATGCATGCACATGGAATATTCTCTGGAATAGACTATATATTTGACCAATGCATTTCAAATTTTGAAATCTCACAAATTATCTTTAACTATGATAGACTAAAACTAAGTATTTACAGCAGAGGAACCTGGAAAATTCACAAATATATTTAAACAACATACTCTTAAACAGCTGATAATTCAAAACACTAATCACTGAGAAATTAAAAAAAAAAATTTAAGATGAATTTTAAAAATTCCTTTGAATACCATCATGGTCAATAATAAAAAGTCTTACCTTAAGATAAGGAATAAGACAAAGATGCCCATTGCACTCATCATTTTATTAATAGTTTTAAGTAGAGCAATCAGACAAGGAAAGGAAATGAAAGGTATCCACATTGAAAAGGAAGAGGGAAAGTAAATTATTGTTATTCACTGTTGACATGACTATGCATAGTCCAAAAGGTCCAAACAACTTTCTGAAAAAAAGTAAAAAAAATGGAGTTTCACAGTACAAAATCAACACATATAAATAATTTATGTTGTTGTAACCAGCATGAACAATCCTAGAAGAAGCTAAGAAAATATTTCCATATACAATAGAGTTCAAAATAATTAAATGGTTAGAAATAAATTGAACCAAGAAAGTGAAGAACTTGCATGCCATAAATTTTAGTAAATGGAAAGATATCTTGTAATCATGAACTAGAAGATTAATTTTATTAAGAAGGAAATAATACTCAGTAATCTGTAGATCCACTGTAATAACTATCAAAATCCCAATGATTACTTTTTTGTATAAATACAAATCTGACCATAAAATTCGTATGGGAATAAATTTCAAATATTCAAAGCAATAGTGAATCAGAACAAAGTTGAAAGGCTCATCCTTTCAAGTTCCTAATTTTACAGTAGTTCAACAGTATTCACAATGTTGTGGTATTGGTATAAGGAGACACTTATAGTAAAGTAGAACTGAGATTCCAGCATTCACTTCATTCCTTTATGGCCAATTGATTTCTGACAAAAATGACAATACAATTCTAAGGAAAAAGAATAATCTCTTCAATAAATGATATTAGAACAATTGGATATTAACTTTCAGGAGAATAAAGATCCCTACTTCAAAATCATGTACAAATATTAACTTCAAGAAGACAAATATAAACTAAATTTTAAGAGCTAAAATTATTAAATTGTTAAAAGAAAACATGGGTAGATATTCATGCCCTTTGATTGGATAATATTTTCTTAGCTATCATGCCAAAAGCATACATATATATAGATACCATGTATATTTTCTCCCATTTAATTGCCTTTTATTTTTATAATGTTCTTTGATGCACAGAAATTTTTATTTTTTTAATTTGAAAATATTTTATAGGTATACTATAATTGTACATAATAGACAAATTCATTATGTCATATTATGGACATGCATGTAACATAATGATCAATCTTATTCTCTAGTACCTTCCCTTACCCTCCTTCCTTCCCTCTGATCTGCTTACTCTACTGTATTGATATCCTTTGTATTATTAAATTTTAATTAAAGTAATAAAAATATGCATAAATAAAATTATATATATGCAGGTTTTATTATTCATTATGGTATATTTGTGTATGGACATAGCATAATTTGATAGATTTTTATTCCCCTGTACTTCTCCTCTCCTATCTCAGTCTCTTTCCACTACACTGTTGGTCTCCCTTCTATTTTTATGAGATCTCTCTTTTAAAATGTTTTCCCTCTTCTACCCAGCTTCTGCATATAAGAAAAAAATGTAACCTTTGACTTTCTGAGTCTGGTTTATTTCACTCAACATGATTTTCTACAGTTCCATAATTTTATTAGCAAATGTCATGGTTTCATTCTTTATGGTGGAGTATATATATACCCTATTTTCTTGATTCTGTTGTCTGCTGACAGGTACCTTAGGTACATAAATTGACCATTGTGAATTGTACTGCTATAAACACTGGTATGTATGTGTCACTAGAGTATGCTCATTTTAATTCTTTTGGATAAATACCTAGTAGTTGAATAGCTGGATCATATGATGGTTTCATTCCTAATCTTTTGAGGAATCTCCATACTGCTTTCCAAAGTGGTTGTACTAATTTGCAGTTCCACCAACAATGTACAAGTGTAGCTTTTCCCCACTTCTTCATCGACATGTATTGTGATTTGTATTTTTGAATATTGTCATTCTAACTGGAATAAGATCTCAGTGTATTTTTGACTTGTATTTCCTTGTTTACTAAGGATGTTGAATATTTTTTCATGTATTTGTTGGCTACTTGTCTTTCATCTTTTAAGAAATGTCTGTTTAAATCATTTGCCCATTTATAAATTGGGTTGTTTGTTTGGTTGGTTTATTTTGGTGTTAAGTTTTTTTGAGTTCTTTATATATTCTGGATATTAATCCATGTCAGAATAGCTGCTATAGATTTTCTCCCATCTCAAAGGCTTTATTTTCATGCTTTTTCTTTCATTGTGCAGAAGTTTTTCATCACAATTATTGATTCTTGGTTTTATTTCTTGAGTTTTAAGAATGTTAGTAGCTGTGCCAATAAGTTCTAGTGTTGAGAAATTTTGGATTTTGATGTAATCAAGCACATAATTTTGTGTTATGGACTTAATAAGTTAGTCTTTGGTCATAAATACGGTTTATCTAATAGTTTTTACAGGAAATACGAGTATCTCAAGTAATGAATCTTAAACATTTGAAATGTACCCTTCACAAATCCAGACACGTACACATTTTGAAATAGGACATGAAGTGTGGTATAGAAATCATGAAAAAGGTTTCATAATTTCAAGGCTATAGTCATATTTATAAAGTTAATTTGGTAATGGATATACAAGGCTTAGTTTTGTGATTAAAGCTGGAAATGATGTGAAACTTCTCTACCTGTTATGGAATCCACACAAGTAAAATAGTTTTCTAAAGGAGAAAAATATAATAAAAGTAGATAACCACCGTCAGCATGTTGGTAAAGAAAATCACTAATGGTAGAAGGAAGATGAGTGTGAATAGCAGGGTCAAAGGAAAAGTGGAATGAGAGTGACTGTCCATGCCCAATGCTGCAGAACTGGAGAATGAAGGAACAGGAAACTGCAGTCACAGTTGACTCTTACAACATTCACTTGTGCTAAATTAAGGGCAGAGATGAGGAGGGGACTTTGACAAAATGAGGACAGTCTTGATAAACTTCTGTTTTAAGATTACTGTTAGGATGGCGGCCAGACAGACACGGACACCTCATGCAGCCAGGAGATCCTTTATTCAGGGGATGGGCGCCCGGGCGAAGGAAGGAGGAAGAGGGGGGCAGAAAGGACGTGAGGCAGGGAATTTGTAGAGCCTGCTACAAACCACATAGCAAGCTTTGGATTGGTCAGTTCAAAACTGGCATGATAGATATGCGGGGGTGATCTTCTTTGATATGGCCTGAAAGGTAACCTGAGAGTCCAGGCTTTGTTCTCCCAGGTGGAATATTCAGGAGAGGAACTGCCTGGGGCAGGAGCTGCCTTAGGCTTTTGGAGAAGGAATGTGAAAATTAAATAACAAAAGGGCTGCTTTTTACCTTATAACTACAAATTAGGAAAAAGAGAAAATTCAATAGTGACAAAAAAGTACACTTTGGAGCAACATCAGTCTAATTTATAGGTGAGAGTTGGTTATTGTCATGTAACTATTTGTGGGGAGCTAGCTCCATGCTATGCCCTTAAGATGGCTACTAGCCATTGTGAAAAGTGTGTACACAGGGAAGGCACAGAAGAAGGAGGGATATGACTGGTTTACTGTTGGTTCCGCAAACGTGATCAGCTCATGGACAGAATTCAGGGAGCTTATGTGCTTGGTCACATGGACAGCTGCTGGCTACAGCTGCATTGTCTCTGATTGACTGAAGGGCTCCTATAAGTTGAATGCTTGTTCCGCAATTAAACGAGTACTTGCTTTGACTGGACTCCCTGGCGTGTCTGATTGTCCTGTGGTGGAGGGCTGGGACAGGCAGCCAGTCGGCTCCAACTCTTCCCAACTTCCACTGCTAGGTGAATGTGGGGGTACCTCTTCGACCCACTGGTTCGGGACCAACCCTAACCCCCGCAACTATTCTTAGGTAACTTGTCTTTGTTTATATAGATATTGTGGATATGGGGAGAGAGAACTTCCTATTCAGTGTAATGCCTGAAATATGCGGTGACTACAAATTAGTCACACTTGAATATTATAGGAATATCTAACTCTGCTGTTTTCCAAAAGGGAAATGAATGAATCCTAACTTCCCTTACATTCCTGCCAAGTGAAATTCTGGAACTTTAAGATATTTGTATGGGATATCAGAAACAGTGATGTTGCCTAAATTTGTGAATCTATTAAATGTATTACTTATACTTCTGCAGAAACATCAAGAGAAAGCATGGCAATTGGTATTATACAACTACAGAACTGTAATATTTGTAGAACCATAAAGAGGAACAAAAGATTATTAATTAGTTCCACCTTTTTGAATCTTAAGAACTGGTTTAAAATGTCTTATTCACAAATATTTCAAATTTGTCATCTCATTTTCTAGGAATTCAGTGAATACAGAAGTCATTATATTTAGATTTTGATGTTAGTTGCATTTGTCACATTACATTTTATAGTATCTAAACATATCAACATTATCTCCATTTGTGTAGTGATATAATAGTTTTAAATAATATTTACTCTGATTAGGAATGTTCAGTAAGTTTCTGCATTACTAGACACCAAACACAGTAAAGCATGTAGTCAGAATAAAATAATTTAAATACTTCTCTCTGTTAAGAGAAGCCCAAATTAGAAAGTCGCCAGGGATATTGTTAAATGATTCAAAACACAATTCTCACTGTATCTTTATCAAATACAAATTAAGTTCATCTTATCTAAGAAAATAATTATAATTTTATCTCCTTCTAACAGAATCACTCATTTTTCCTCTCATTTTATCACACTTGACACACAATATTATTTCAAATTAATAAGAATATTACTTTATTGCCCTCCACATCACAGAAACCTTTAACTTACCATCACAACTATATTCTCTTGAGAAGTTTCTAGGTATAGCACATCTAATTGCCTCATCTCCTATCATCTGCTACACTAAACATGTTCATAAGTTTATGCACATAATCAATGCTCCATTAATATTGTTTTTATTTTTTCAACAGTATTGGAAATTGGACACAGGGACACACTACCACTGAGTTGAATTCCCAGCCTCTTTTTAAAATTTGCTTTTGAGACAAGGTCTTGCTAAATTGCTCAGGCTGGCCTCAAACTTGCAATCCTCCTACTTTGGCCTTCCAGGTGTGGTAATGCATATTAGGGAATTCCCATATTCAAGTATGCATTAACACATCTGGCCCATTCATCTTGCTGATAAGAGAGAAAATTTTACTTTTACCAATTTTAGTGCTTAGGATACCATTCTTCTTTTCAAATGAGAAGGTTCTCAGGAATTTGATCAGTAAGATATATTTTTAGATAATAATTATTCAGATTGGCATTCCATTTATTTTTTATATTTTGCATAATACCCGATATCTTTCCACTATATTATCAGTGTAAAAATAGATATGAATAATTATGATTATTTTTTTTAAGTAAATTGATTACATATTAAAGTTTGGAAGGTTCTTTGATCTTTATTTTTTTTCTCTCTCTGTCACAACCAATTCATTAGAAGCTCTTGTTGGTATTTCAAAATACATTAAAAATAATCTTAGATCTTTTCATACATCTATTGTTATATCTTGAACTAAGCCAGTATCCATTCTCAGCAAAATTTCTAGAGCAGCCTCTTGACAAAATAAAATAACAGATTTTATCAGGGAATGAGGCTAGAAAAATAACCCAAGAGTATAAAAACAAAAAGAGAAACAAATGAGAAGTAGAACAGTTTTCTTTTAAGCTCTCTTTAAGAAGACATGTTCGTGTTGTATTAAGTCTTCAGGAATCTACGAAACCTCTTTCCTTAAAAACAACAAAATAAAATATAGTATAATATAAGCAAGGTTAGTGGGGCTGCAGAAGGCACATTAATGTGTACAATGGTATGCGTGTATCTTCAGAAGAAGTAATCTATAACTTAAGAAAAGAACTCATAGTAACATCACTTAAAAATAAATTTAAAACTTTTAAATAAATTGAAAAAAAAAACTGTAATACTAAGGTTATAATACATTGCTGAGTTCTCCTAAAAATTCAAATACAATGGATGTTTTAGTCAGCTTTTACTGCTGTGACTAAAAGACCGGACTAGCACAATTATAGAGAAGGACAAGTTTATTTGAGAGCTCATGGTTTCACAGAAGTCTCAGTCCATTCCTCAGGCTTGAGGTGAAGGAGGACATCATGGCGGAAGAGTGTGGCAGACCGAAGCAGCTCACATCATGATCAGAAAATAGAGAGAAAGAGAGAGACTCCACTCACCAGATACAAATATATACTCAAAGCCATGCCCCAATTCCCACCTCCTCCAGCCACATTCTACCACTTCAGTTATAACTCAGTTAATCCCTACTAGGGGATTAAATCACTGATTGGGTTAAGACTCTTACAACCCAATCATTTCTCCTCTGAACATTCTTGCATTGTCTCACGTGAGCTTTTGGGGGACACCTCACATCCAAATCATAACAATGGGAAAATGCACTATCTTTATTGATCAGAAGTCTCAAAATGTTATGATGAGATTTAATATGTTCACCCTAATATGATGTAGAGGGTCATGAAATTTCTATCAAAATTCTAGTAGCAAGAATTATTTTTACAAAATTTGACAACCTGTTTTTAAAATATATAGAGAAATGCAAATAATTTAGAATAACCTAGAAAAAATCTTGAAAAAGAAGAGCTTATATGTTCTAGTTCCAAAAATTGCAATAAATCTAAATCAAGATGCTATTATTATCATTAGGTTGGACATAAAACCAAGAAATAGATTAGATAATCTAGAAATAAATGTAATACATGTCCTTTAAAAGGTGCTTAAAATAATTAGTTATTAGGGAAATGAAAAATAAAGTCACAATTACATATACCTATACATCCTCTAGCTAGCTGAAATTAAAAATAATTAGAAAACCAAGTATTGGGGATTGTGTAAAGAAACTAGAACCCTCTTACATTGCTGTTTGAAATTTAATATAATACAGACTTTACAACAGTATGGTAAACTATATCCATATATATATATGTATGTTAAAAATCACATATAAATGAAGAGTAAGTTGTCAGTACAAGTTACTCTCCTGCACAAGGAATATGCTACCTTTCCACCTCTTTTCACTCTGTAGTTGGTAGAAACCTTTAACATGCTATTTCACAGAGCATTTCACAGGTTTACTACACTAGTGATAGCACAGTAATTAGAACTGGTCAACCAGAAGTGATGATTACAGTGGATATTCTAGTGAGATCAGTGTTCACATGGAGGTGCAAGATAAACTACAAAGAGGGGTGCAAGATAAACTACTCATGAAGATTTTAGGAGTTCAATTATTTCAGTCATATTTGAACATCCCTTCTAAGATTAATACAAAATTCTGCACATTATATCTGCTCATCACTAAAATAATGCACCTTGTGCTATTGGACTTTTCCAGCTAAGATATCAGTATTCCAATCTCTTTCCTCATTAGATTAGTTTTAACTGACATTTATTAATGATGCATTTCTTCTCTAAACTATTTATTTCTTATTAAAAATAATTATTGCAGTGACTCAAGAGACTGAGGCAGAGGGTTTTTGAGACCCTGTCTCAGAAAATAAAAAGAGCTGAGAGATAGCTCAGTGGTAAAGTGTCCCTGGGGTCAATCTGCAATACCAAAATGAATTTAAAAATAAAATAAATAAAACAATTGAAATAAAACAAAATTTTCACATTTTTTTTCTTCTCAAAGGTGTGGTCAGTTTTCCATTGCTCTGACAAAATACCTAAGATAAACAGCTTAAAAAAGGAGTTATTTATTTTGGCTTATAGTTTTAGAGGTAGGCCCACAGCTGATTGCTCATGGTGCTTTGCACCTGTGGTAACACAGTACATCATGGCAGGAGTGTGGGAGTGTGTGATGAAGGAAGTCTGCTCACTTTCTAGTGGCCAAGAAGCAAAGAGAGAAGTGGAAGGGAATGAGATTCACTATCCCCTCAAGAGCATGCCCCTAATGGCCTATCTGCCTTCCACTAAGGTTCCACCTCTTACCCTCTCTCAATAGTAACTAAGTCAAGCTTTTAATACATAAGTCTTTGGGAGACTCACTTCAGATACAAACTGTAGTATCATGCAAGATCACAAAGTATTGAGGTAAAATACTATAAATTCTAACATTTATTTCCTAAATTTTACAATCTCAGAAACGTAATCTTGAAGCAATAATAGAAACTTAATTGATGTCTAACCTAACAGAAAATTCCTTATTATGCATAGCTATTATAATAGCTAACTCCCTGTTAAAATGTATGCCTTACTGGACATGTACACTCTACCACACCCATGTTTTCATCAGAAATAGAATTGATAGTGTCACAACCCTTTATTGATGTATTGATGCCAGGCAGTTTCAACATTCACACCTTTCTAAAACCCAACACCTTTATTTTCCTGTTTGATTTTATGATATTTTAAAACATTGCAGAAAGTACAATTTTTAAGTGGTTCTCATTTGACTTTCCTCGTTTTTCTGTTCTATATAGACTTTGCAGTATGGGATTCTGAAAATCTATGTTATATTAGATTTAAACATTTTGAAAGTAAGTGTCCTTAGAATATATGGCAACCTGCCCATTTTTTTCCAGGGAAATAAAATTTTCCTGAAAGTTTAGGAAAATACATTATTTAAATATCCAGATATATTATTTAATATAATTACAATAATGTTAAAATAAAATCAGACTTCAAATATGTTTTACATTTATCAATATTTGAGCCACAGTCCTAAACCCCAATGGACCAAGTTCACTTTTCTCATTAAATATCTAAAATTGAAGTGTCTGAAGTAAATTTTAGATGACTGAGTCTGCAGTGAGAATAAAACTCCCGTAATTCACATATTATTTCTCCTTTTGGAGAAAAAAATAATTGTACTGTGATTTCATGAGCATGTGATGTCTATTCATTACCTGAATCAAAATCATATTCAATGTTTAAAAGGTAAATTTCCATGAAGTTAATAACAGTGCTCACAAAGGCAGCTTTTGAAATGCTTCATGAGTCTCACATGCATATGTGATCCTTTTCCCTGAGTATAAGAGTGAGTGTGACTCTTTTCTGAAGACAGAGCAAATGTAATAGGATATAAATATCCATGTCCATTTACACACACACACACACACACACACACACACACACACATTCACATGCATTGCTATGAAGTAAGCATTGGGAAATCACCATGGTAGTAATAAAAGGTGTAAAAAGTCAGTATGCATTTTATACAAAGATAAATCACAATATACATGCTCCTGTTTTCAAATCTGTCTTCTGGCAATGTTGATATATTGGCACTGCTACATCTCTTAGGTAATTTTCAAGCATTTGCCTTTTTTCGTTATATAAATCTTCTCTTGCCAAAGGGATCAAGTGGGATTAGAGGTTTATCCTATGGCTAACATTCAGAGCAAAAGGCCAAGAGGAGAGTGACCTTACCTCTTCAGAGAAACACACTGAAGCAGTAACAGCAGGTGCCTCTCTTTTGTGAGTTGCCCTCCACCTAAATGTGACTCTAGTATTTAAAGGTGCAGTGTTTATTTTTATATAACATATACCTATAATGCAAGCCAACTATCTCATATTGTTACAAAAAATATTGATTCATTTTCCTGTTTAAAGAAAAGAATGACTTTGTTGGTTTGAGAGAGCATATGTGGATCTCCAGCTGGATGCCTTCCTAAGGGGTTTGAAAGGTGATTCTTCCTATTAATGAGCATAACAACAGTATTTTTAAAACCAGAACCCTTACTTATTTTTTAAAATATTTTTCCTAGTTGTAGATGGACACAATATCTTTATTTTTATGTGGTGCTGAGGATCGAACCCAGTGCCTCATGCATGCAAGTGCTCTACCACTGAGCTACAATCCCAGCCCCAGAACCCTTACTTATTGACTAAAGCAATGGTATTAGCTTTTGTTTTTAATATTAATGCTATCAACATCTACAGTTATTTAATTGTTTAAGTAAATTAATAGAGCATAGGGTAGTATTTGAACTCAAATGGCTTGGGAATAAACTTCTTTTCATAGTAGTTGAACAGTGAAGTTATATTTTCCCATCTGAGCTTTCATAGGTTGCATGTTAGTTTTATTATGAGCTTGATATGAATGAAACTTGTTATGCTTCTTAAATTCACAGGCTCTAAAGGGTGTATAACACAATAGGCAATCCTCAATAAACCCTTTTTTAGATATATGCTAATATGCTATGTACACATATTTTATTGTATAAAAGGTTTAACAAAATATTATATTAAATTTCACAGCATTAAATATTTTCATTTATTCACCAATCTACTTGGATTGTGATATGAGAAACCAAAAATCATACCAATTCTAGGCGAGATGCTTAATAAGCTAAATCTTTGCCAATTTAACTTTTTAATGTAATTCCCTCCAGGCTTCACTTTCTTAGAACTCAAGATTTAGCATGATAATGCCACAAAATTACTCTAGATGTGTTGTCTCTAGACATGAGGCATTTTGTTTCTATCACCCCTACCATCACTTTTTACATTCACTGGAAATCTGTTAAAGTGCCCATATTTGCTATTGATGGCATCTGTATGTTAACTAATGATTTGGGAAGATGAATTAACTCAGTAATGTAACTCTGCTGTAGGAGAATATCATGTTTTCTGAAAAATTAGTAGATTACTATAATCATTTGGTTAAGAAATAAATTTTATTTTTATCCCCCAAGTATCAGTATCAAAATTTTATTTATTACCTTAAATCTCAATGCAGTTTCATGTGTTTTCTCTATAATTCTACAGCAGTTCTCTGAGTTAGGCAGAGATATTAGCATTCTACTTTCATTAATGAGTATAGAGAGGTTTATTGACTTGCTAAGGTTAATACATCTGGGGAATGAATAATCTAGAATTCACATATGGGTTTTATGTTTGTTTTGTTTTTTTAATTTGCCTGGTGTGCTTTTCTCTGGATCATGCATTTGTTCAAATGAAATAACAAAATGTGGTTAACTTTCATGATTAAATATGCATGAGAAAAGTTACAATGAAAAATAAGAATGATACTTTAAAAGAGGTAAAATACTTTTGATTTCCAGTAAACTGAAGATAGAATACTATAAAATTGAATATTAGTAATTAATATAGTATACTTACTATTTGTATAATTTATCCTATATATGTGCTTTATATAAGTTATAATTTAAAACCTGGAACACTATTTAAATTTAGTTATAATCCAGTAGAAAATTGTCATACAATTTTACATTGATATTAAATCTAGTTTTAGTTTGCAATCCAAAACCTTTCCCAGCTTATTTCTCTAGCTTTTTCTGCTTTACAAATTGGAAAATCTTAGGGAGGCTGAGACAGGAGAATCGCAAGTTCAAAGCCAGCCTCATCAAGGGCGAGGCGCTAAGCAACTCAGTGAGACCCTGTCTCTACATAAAACACAAAATAGGGCTGGGAATGTGGCTCAGTGGTCGAGTGCCCCTGAGTTCAATCTCCAGTACCAAAAAAAAAAAAAAATTGGAAAATCAAAAGTTTGCTTTCTCAATCTTCTTTGATTCACATGGAAACTAAGAAATGAGAAGTGAACAGAAGCTGGGTAGACATGTTAGAGAAAATTTAATATCCTTATTAAAAGAAGCAGAGGTGACTGAAGCAGCTGTAAGGGTTCTGTGTTTGAGATTAGGGTCTCTGATGATTTCATGACTGTGGCATGCTTAGTATCTAGTGAGTTTTATACAAAGTGTAGGTTGCCTAGCTCCTGGGAAGGTTCCTGTACAAAGTGCAGGATGCCCAGTGGCTGGGAATATTTCTATGCAAAGCGTAGAATGCTTAGCTGCTATAGCATTGCCTTTCATGAAGAGGCACTGTGTTAGAGCCCTATCAGCTTCGATCTTAGTCACAGGCACATAGCTCCTGGGAATGAAGGAACTGGCTTGCTAGGTAAATACAATGTTTCACCAAGCTCTGCCGATTCTGTAACCTGCCTAACAATACAATGAACAATAATGTACTAATGATCCCAATGACCTAACGTAACCAACTGATATAAATAAAGCTGGCACCTCAGATGAACAGCTTTCTCTTTGCCACTGCACCTTGTCTCTGTGTCTCTCCCTCTTTTGATTTCATTACAAGCAGCCTTCCTTGTTCTTCCATGTTCCTTCTCAAAGGTGACAGCCACAATAGCCATCTTGCAACCTTGTGTGAAATATGCAAAGAATTTCAGACATGAGCTTTAATGTTGTTAAACTATGAGGCCGACATAATTATATCTATAGTTTATTTAAATTTCTTACTCAAGAATGTATTCTTAAAATTTTCAACTATTCCTAAAACTTCCTTGAAAATTAGTAGATGTAATTCACACTATTTAGAATGAAAGTAAATTGTGAGCTTTTATATTCATTATCTATTATGAAAATAAATATCATTGAAGTCACTATTTTGATAAATGCTTCGAATTTTAAGGTAGAATAGGGCCATAGATATCATCCAATTTAGTTCCCCTCTCTCCTTTTTAAGTTGACTGAAGATCCAAATTGTTGACAATTTAACATAAATAAATACACTTTATGCAGTAACTAGGAGAATTCAAGTTATCTCCTTATGGTCCTTTTGGCAAACATATATTGGTGGCAAACCACAGCTTTTCTATTATAATTGAAATAGTGAAAATATATTAATTATTTAGTGGTTAAGTAATAAATTTATTTTTAAGAGTAAAACCTCATTTAAATACACATAAAAACTTATTCTTAGAAATACCACAGTATAATACAGAAAACCAATATATTTCCCAATTTTTTTTTTTAACTTTTCTAAGGTATTTGTTCCTTGAATATCTCATTTTCCTATGACTTGACTTAAACAATTCACTGGAGACTCAAATAATTAGATAAAGAGCTTCAAATCATATACCTAAAAACACAGTATTTGTCTTCCAACTTATCTTCTTTCCAAAGCCTTTTGATTATCATGTCCCAAAAAATTATTTGTTCTCCTTCATTTTCTACCATATTTTAAGGCACTTTTACATCCATAGTGTTCATCATTTAATTCAGTTCCCATCCTTCAATTATACTTCATTATGTTTTCAATATCCCTAATACTGTGACCTCTTCATTTCTATTGACAATTTAGTCCTTCATTATCTTGCATCAACGGCTAAAATAGTAGTAGAAGAACAAATTTCCCTACCAGCAATCTTTCCAATTTGTATACCGTCTCTTTGATCAATCATGCGTAGTTGCTGCTGTTATAAATCCTTTTAGTAACTTCACGTGGCAATCAAACACATTATAGCAAATAAGTTCATTCATGATCTGGTTGTGTCTATGTACAGCCTTATATCATGCTCTTTGCCTAACAAAAGCTACACTTTGTGCAGAAAAAAAAAATGCATGCGGGTTGATGAACAATTATCTTTGCAGCCTTTCTTGTTTGCTTATATTTAAGTATTCTTTCACCTGCTTCCACCAGTTGCAGCCCCATTCATCATGTTATAGGCCAAAGTATGACATGTAATGATAGAAACTTCTAATTTGATAGAACAGAAATAGCCCTGCCATACTGTCATCAGAAGTAATGCCTGGGTGAGCTTGTGACAAGGGACAGAAGCCAAGAGCCATTCTGTTATATTTGAATGAATTTCATTGTGAGATTCCACTGTAATGATTTCCTTTGCCCTCATACAAATATGAGCACATTTGTAACATGCTACTTCACATATTGCATTTTAATTATTATCGATTATTGTTATCACTTCTGAGGTGCTCTAATGAAAGGGTCAGCTTCATATACTTATTATTTAAAAGCTTATTTCACACAAGTACATATCTGACAAAATATAACTGCAAGTCAATGCATCAAATGACCAAAAATGGCTAATGGAACTAAAACTGAAAACGGAAAGTAGAAATTAAAAATAGAACTACCATACAACCCAGAAATCCCTCTTTTTGCCATATACCCAAAAGAGACAATATCAACTTAATAATTTTAAAGTGAAATTTCATTAGTAATTAATTTATACTTATTTTGATTTTAAGGAGTGTGATCATATATATGTGAAATATGGTTTATATAATCAACTCTTTAGTAGTTAAAATATGTATGCATATAATATATGCATACTAATTTGTGCATTCTAATAGTATGTATACTTATTTTTTGAATTGCTATGTGCTCTTGTAGGCTGCTTCTCTTATCAGTATTAGATACCTATTGAAAATAAATTCTATAATATGTGTTGTAAATATTTTCTAGGGTTTTTTTGCATTAATTTTGATTATGGTTTATGATTTACACTTTTATATTATTCACATTAATTGAATTTTTCTTATTTGTGCTCAAATTACTTATGTGTCATAACGATCTTATGTGGTTAATATTTTGCCATTTATTATGTGTGATGTAAGTAAGTTTCATTACTTTGCTTAGTTTCCTAATCTACAAAAGGGATTGATGAATGACATCTATTCCATTGCATACCCATTGGAATTATTTGGATATAAACATTCTCATTTAAAACCACACAGTAATGTGTTGTCAACACATTTGCTATTATCAAATGAGTAGAATACTAAAACATCAGTTTAGGTGTTTAAGTCTTTTAATTGTTTATGCTAGATGCCAGGATTGCTTATTAAACTTTACTGGTATTATTTTTATATTTAGTTTGAAAATTAAACAAAATGAATATCTAACAAAGCTGAAAATTTATAGACAATAAGAGTATCTTTATGAGCATCATGCTGGATTATTCCCTGTGTTAATATAAAATTCTGTCAGTTATCAATGTGTTGATATGCATTCTGTATTTATTCAAATAGCTTTACAGCTTCTAGATATAAACATGACCTTTCAATCTGAGTTAGACTCTGTACGCAAAATGCTTAAGGCATTCACTATTTTGATGGGATAGAAAATCAGTATAACTCTTCAATCTATTCTTTCTATCATTTGAAAGGAGGCTTAAATATTAGCACATTATAAAATGGTTGCTTTTATTTGAAATCTAAAGCTTGTTACTTTCATTATTACTCAGAATTCATGTTCCCTTCTGCTAAGTTTTCCAAACTCTTCTATAGTTAGGGAGTTGTCAAAGGTGTCAGGCCTGGTTGCTCTATCATGCTCTTTTTCATCAAAAATGGGATGGAGAGTGGATGTGTAGCAAGCTCACATTTTATCCCTTCTATACTTAACTATTTCCCTATCTAAATAAAAAGATTCTGCATAGAAGCTGAAAATTATTCTTTAAAATATATTTTTTTAAAACCACTCCTTTACAACCTTGTTTTGTTTGAATACTGGACTTATCATTTGTGTTTGTGTGTGTGTGTATGTGTGTGTGTGTGTGTGTGTGTGTTATAGAACATCTTATTTTCTTTCCTTTTTTGTTACAAAGTATTTAAACGAGGGGTGCTTTACCACTGGGCTATATCTCCAGTCCTTTTTATTTACATATATATATATAATTTTTTTTTTTGACAGGATGTCTCACTAAGTTACTAAGGCTGGCCTTGAATTTTCAATCTTCCTGCCTCAGTCTCTCAAGTCGCTGGGATAACAAGCATGTGCCACCATGTCCCACCTTATTTTCTTTTTAAACATTGTACTGGTGATGCTTCCACTTTTTCTTTGTTTAGATAGAGAATAAAAATAAATTAGCCTGTTAAAAAAAATTAGCCTGATAAGTAAAATGACCACTTTAACAATTTTTGTATCTTTGGCTGAAACTAAGCTTATGATTTCACAGTATTAGAATTATATCCATGTGTAAATATACTTACTGCCAATATTAGTAAAGTCAATTTATATTTACAAATTAATTAACACTTTCAGTTGATACTTGACTTTATCAAGAGAAACAAGTATTAGAGAGACTAAGCTATAGTATGGATTGGAAATTCTAATTGGCATAAATAACTCATAGAATTTAGATAATGTTGTAATCTGGCATATGAATGAATACCATTTTTCAAAATGCAACACTAAGATGAAGTCTATGAATTTGTTATGGCACAATACCATTGTAAACATGCACCTTAATCCATTCAAATATATATTTAAAGATTTTACTTCCTCTCTTAACACTCCCAAACCACTCAACATAAGTTATAATTTTTGTGAGTCTTTGAGATAATTTTAAACAGTATTATCTGGAGTAAATTTTTTTTCTATTTATTTTATTCAAGAAAGGAAACAATGAAAAAAATCTTGAATACATTGTCTATATAATCACCACTTTAAGGTGTTTTACCACTAGTTACTGAATTCTTAATTATATTCACGTGTTATATACTGATATTAAGCAAGAAAATATATGGCCATTATTTTAAGAGACATGATTACTGAAAAAAATTAATAATAATTGTAGTAAGAAAGGGTATGTGCTGAATGGAGCTGCATTGAAAACTCTAAAGAAAGGGGGTCAGGAAAGATGTCTTTGACACCTGAGTAGACAATTAAAAGGATGTATTGTGGTTTTCCTGGAGTCTAAAAAAAGAGAAAATAATTCCAAGTGGATATGCTGATATGTGAAAACCATTAAATATTCAGTATATGCAAAAAATTTAAGAAATTCTCTGTTCTTGGGATATAGTTCCTGACATGCTTGAGGCCCTGGGTTCAATCCCAGCACTACCAAAGAGCAAAAAGTAATTCCCTTCTGTTCCAGAACCTTGCATTGTTTTGTTGTTGTTGTTGTTATTGTTTTTTAAATTAAGACAAAAGAGAAAGACACAGGTCTTTTATGGGATGCAAAGGAATTTAGTATTTATCCCGTAAGATGTGCCTACTCTGAAAATATGTGAATCCGGTTTTCACATCTTTTTGCTATAAAGATCACTTAGCTGGTAGTGTTGAGGATAAACTAGGGAGGAATTAGCATAGAATCAACAACTTGATAGTCTATTGCACAGGCTTGGGAGTTGTTAATCTGGTCATGACAAGAGATGATTAAAATTTGAATTGTACCTGTCCAAATGATATTGGAGAGAAAGAGACCTCTATAGAAAATAATTATAAGATAGAATACATTATAGTGACTAGTTGGATATTTATTGTAGGTGAAGCTAGGGGAGGAAATAAGTATAATTGTCAAATATTTGTTCTTTATGTTTTAAGAGATAACTCAATGTGATCCCTGATGAATCATATTCACAGTAAGGGTAGGAAGTCCAATGATAGTTTATTTTTCCCTCTCAAACCACCACAGAAACTCTTATCAGTAAACTATATAGCACAAAATAAGTAAAAGTAAACATTCCTTGATATGTTTTCCACATACAAATACTTTCACACTTGGGTCCCTTCCATAACACCTGGGATACAGGTGTTATTCTTCTAGTTTTACAATTAGAAGGGTAGTATAGCATTTAGCTATTGAGTTATAATTGATTCCCTAACTCAAACTAACAATGCAACAACATTGTGTAATTACAGCTTATATGTCACAAGGGTAAATTCATGTAACTTCATTGGGGCCTAGCTCATGTAGGTTGCCTTGCCTGGGACACCTTGACCAGACTCGGAGCCACATTTTTCTCCTCCTCTTTTTGCTGTAAGTTTGAATGGGGCATGACATTCTTTTGAAAGAGGGCAGAAGGATGAACCCAAATATCACTGCTTTTCATAACTCTACTCATGTCAAGTTCACTATGCTTGCTCCCCCATAGGTCGAAGAAGATCACATAGTAAAGCTGAGGTGCAGAGAATTTTACCTCACCTAACAAAGAACAAAATACAGTGGCACACACTTATGATCTCTGACCCCAGAGGCTAAGGCAGGAAGATCACAAGTTTGTGCCCAATCTTATCAATTTAACAAAGCCTTAAGCAACTTAATGAGATCCTGTCTCAAAATAAAAAATAAAGTAGGCTGTGGATGTAGCTGAATGGTAATACACCCTTGGTTTCAACCCCTAGTACATAAATAAGTAAGAAAAAAAAAAGAAGCCCTGGGGACATGAGTGTAACCACTCCAACACAGGTAGGATGTTCCATGTTTTAAGACTGTGACCTCTTCAGATAGAATCTTGGGTCTACTGTGAGTTCTGTGACCTTGGACAAATAACTAATATACCTGGGTCTGTATTTTTTTCATCTTAATAAATGAAAATAGTATGATCATTTCATATTACAAATGAATACATATTTCTGAGCCCTGTATCTAACATAAATCATATTCAAAATATTAATTATTACTGGTATTATTTAATGAATTTTTACATTGTGGTTCACAGGAGTTGATATATTTAAAAATAGAATTTAATATTAATAATATACATTGAATTTATCACTTGAATGCAGAAATGAAGATTACCTGACTTTGGACTTCAGGCTATTCACACAAAATTCTCCCATTACTATGTAAAAGCCATTAAGCATGTTCTCTAACGGCAATGTAAATATACTTAAAAATTACTATTTTCTTAAGCTGATAATCAGGCAATGCTATAAAAAATTGCCCATTAGGGAATTAATCAATTTGTATTTTTTAATCTTTAATTTACATTGAAAAACAAAGTGTTTGCTTTATTTATAAAAAAGGGGAAATAAATGACACATTGACTTTATTACAATGAATGGCCAATAATAAATCTTATGCATTCCTGTTAGAATGACAGATTATTACACAAATGCTATTATAATTGCATTTTTAAATTCAAGCTCTCTAATACTGGGAGTAAAACTAGGATACTTGTGAAAGTAGTGTTGTATTTGCCAGTTGATCATAATGTCATTATACTATCATAATTTAAGGAATACTGTGTGAAAGCATAAACTCAACACTTTTAAGATGAAAATTAACCATTACCTTCAATTATTGCTGTAGATATTTAAGATTTTTAAAATTTTTTTTTGAGGAATACATACAACTAGCACCTTCTACCAGAAAGACTTTTTTTAGAAACACGGTAGTCTTATATTTCTTTAATGTCTAACACGCTTCGGCATGTTCAGAACTCATATGCTTCTGAAAGAAGTTTGCCAGTTTGCTTTCTGTACATAGATATATACTGTATTTGGTATATTCTAAAAAGCAATTTTCCACATGTGACAGATGGTGACTTAGTTGACAAATTGATAGAATCTGGTCTGTGCTACATACATGAGCTATTTATCATTTAAGGATGAATAAACTGTCCCTCCTCCATGGACACTTGTGTTCTAAAGTTTTCTCCTAAAACAAACTGAGAAATAGATCTGTTTTGTTTTCCATTTTCATGAAAATATACTTTACAATCACATGCAATAGTGTTACTTTGTTTTCACTATTCTGCCTGAAAATGCCTGAGTTTAAGTAACAACAGCTATGTGTCATAGGTTTGCTAGTCTTTTCATCATGCTCCAATACTTATCAAGTTCTGATATCCTTCATGAGTACTGGAGACTTGTCTTATATTAGAGTTTTTTAAGCTTTCCTGGAGTTTCTGGTACTATGTTGATCCATACAACTAATGGAAAAATTCACAATTTTAAAGTTTGAAATCATTATCATTTAATTATTTTACATTTAAATAACATGTTCATGAAGTGGCAATATTGCAATGAGTCAATTTGGGGGTTTATGTGATTTGAACCAACTTTATTCATTTTCCACATGAAACTGTTTTTGAATAATGGTTCTAGAAAATCAGTCTTGGGCCTTGCTCTATATGTGCATTCACCAAGCAACATGGCAAATTGGAAACACTGATTCTTGGATGGAGTAGGAACAACTATATGAGATCAGAGCCAAAGAACAGACATGTCAGCATCCAAAATATTGTTAGCTGTGTGATTTTTTTAAAGTAGCCTCAGCTGTCTAACTCCTAAATTGTTTTTCTTTACTATTTAGACACTATAACTTGATCTTCCTGGCCTCCACTTTTTACCTCCCAGATGTATAGAAAATTGTGAACTTTTTTGAAATCATAAGTTCATTCCATAAAAAGAAATCTAATAAATATTGTGGAAGTTAGAAGGTTTTAGGTTTAAGTACTAACAGTCCATGGGATTGTGAACAAGATACCATATGAATTTGAGCTTCAAACTCTTTATATGTAAAATGAGGAAATTCCCTAAAGTATGTTTGAAGTAATTTATGGCTTTTATTTTCAATGGTTCAAATTCATAAAAATAAGAATAACTTAAAAATAATATTTAGATTTATTTATGAAAATATAAAAATGGTATGGAAATTACTCTGAAAATGTATCAGTGTCAAAATAATTTATAATTTTTCTTCTTAAAAGAATATTTGCTGGATTGATGCCTTTTTTGAGTAACATACACAAAAGAAATATATATTTAACTGGGAAAAATATTAACAAGTCAAAGTTACAAAGAAGCAGCAAGTAATTGAAATTATAAAGCAAGGTAAACTGTCAAAAAAGGAAAAATGGACAAGTGGTGAAATAAACATAATGAAAATTAATCAGATAAAATATTCAGAATTGTGAATTGATTCAGGGAGTTTGTACTCATTTTCAATGAGTCTTTCACTGAAGGAAAAAGGTTATCTTTACAAAAAAATTCTAGGAAACTTATATTTGATATCAGTATGCCACTGAGTATACTAATAAAGAACAAATTTTATTGTAAAATTCAATTATGAAAAAATTTGGTATAATTTCTTTTTTCTTTGAGGGTAGATTTTCATCTGTTTCTAGGTCATTCATTGCATAATTTGATTTGTTGGTAGAACTTGATTTCATTATTTATCCTTTACTGCTGATATTCAAATCTTTTCCAACGTTCTGAAAGTTCAGTATGAAGATGTGAATCTGTTATCAGAACAAGCTTAAAAATATAGTTCACTTGTAGCTTTTTTAAAATACTTTTTTAATTAATTTATTTAGATGCATTTCAAGTCATAGTACATATGTAGAGCTCAATTTTTCCATCTCTCTGGTTGCAAACAAGGTAGAGTCATACCATTTGTGTTTTCATACATGCATCTAGGGTAGTAATGTCCATTCATATAACCATTTTTGATACTCCTATTCCCTTCCCCCCACTCCTCCTACCCCATCCAAAGTTCCTCCATTTCTCCCATGTTCCCCACCCCCACCCCCCTAATGTATCAGCATTCACTAATCACAGAGAACATTTGGCATTTGGTTTTTTGGGATTGGCTTACTTCACTTAGCATAATGTTCTCCAACTCCATCCATTTATCTGCAAATACCATAATTTTATTCTTTTTTATTGCTGAGTAATATTCCATTGTGTATATATACCACAGTTTCTTTATCCAGTCATCTATCAAAGGGCATCTAGGTTGGTTCCACAGTTTAGCAATTGTAAATTGTGCTGCTATGAACATTGAAGTGGCTGCATTACTATAGTATGCTGTTTTTAAGTCTTTAGGGTATAGGCCCAGGAGTGGGATAGCTGGGTCACATGATGATTCCATTTCAAGTTTTTTAGAATATCTCCATACTGCTTTCCAAATAGGTTGCACCAGTTTGCAGTCCCACCAGCCATGTTTGAGTGTGCCTTTTTCACCACATCCTTGTCAGCACTTACTGTTGCTTGTATTTTGGATAGCTGCCTTTCTGACTGGTATGAGATGAAATCTGAGAGTACTTTTGATTTGCATTTCTCTAATTGCTAGAGATGTTGAACATTTCTTCATATATTTGTTTATTGTTTGTATATATTCTTCTGAGAAGTTTCTATTCAGCTCCTTAGCCCATTTATTGGTTGGGTTGGGTTTTTTTGGGTGTTAAGTTTTTGAGTTCTTTATATATCCTGGAGATCAGTGCTCTATCTGATGTGTGTGACAAAAATTTTCTCCCAGAATGTGGACTGTCTGTTCACCTCATTGATTGTTTCTTTTGCTGAGAAGAAGCTTTTTAGTTTAAATCCATTCCATTTATCAATTCTTGCTTTTATTTCTTGCACTTTGGGAGTCTTGCTAAGGAAGTCAGGCCCTAATCTGATGTGAAGATTTGGGCCTACTTTCTCCTCAATTAGACGCACAGTCTCTGCTCTAATTCCTAGGTCTTAACAGGCTTCTGATTAAAGTTTGTAATACAAGTATGTAAGTCTGAAAAAATGGTTCTCAGATTCTCAGATTGTAAATCAAGATTTCTAGAATTAATTAGGCTTAGGCTCAATGTATTAAGAATTCTTCTCACTGAATCTGATATTTTGGCACTTATTCCTGCATTTATTTCTGCTCCATGGCGTCTCTCGATGTTTGTCTTCTACTTTATTCCCATTTTATATTTTGGTCCACATATAGTCATTTCTGCATTTAAATCTCCTCACTAGTGTTTGCTTTGTTTTATATTTGCTAACTATATTTTTCTACTTATAAAGTTTTCCATTTTGTTTTTGTTTCAGATAAAAATTTCCCCTAAACTTTGCACTATGAAATGTTGCCACCATGGACTGTTACTTACCATCTCTGTTTCTCAGTTTCTAATTGCTATGAGTGACTTTTGTCTCTGAGACAACATAATTCAAAATGAATACTCTCCATAGTTTTCACTTGGTGATTCAGATGGACCGTTACTCTGACACTTTCATGAATCTAATTGTAATCATTTAGATCACTATGGAAGAATGTTTCTGTTTAAAATTTAGGAAAATGGAAGGAGACTTATTTAGTATTTCTAGTACAAAAAATGATAATTATGTGAGGTAATTAACATAATCACTAGATCAATTTAACTATTCCACATTTTGTGTGTTTTATATATATATTTCAAAACATAATATTGTATATGATTAGCACATACAATTTTATCTGTCAATTTAAGAAAAAGACTTAAATCTATCCTTCCAGTGTTTTGAAATATGCAATACATGGAAAGTTTTGACTATAATGAAATATAGTAATAATATTTTGAATATATATTACTATAAATATATAATGAATATAATAAATGTTTGAGGCATTAGATATGTTTAACCAAATTTATACTTTACCCAATGTCTACATCTATTTACATCTTACAAGATACTCATTAATATGTACAATTTTATGTTTTTACAGATCAGTTAAAAACATATCTAAAATCATGTTAAAGTACAGAAAAAAGAAGGAAAAATATTTTGCTTTTGTAATGAAAAATGAACTTAACTTTGAAGTATTAGTTATCTTTACCCTTAAACCTCAGATCCTTGGTCATCTCCATTCCCTGAATTCTGTTAGAATTAGTTGACTTTCTTCACAGTCTTTCATCATATAGTATTTGGTGCCTCATAATGACTGACCTCCTAGAATTTCTGTTAATTTCATATGAGCAAACATTAACTTTGTTCCAATAAAACAGGAAGTTAACTTCCAAATGACACTAAATAAAAACAGTCAACCTCCTTAGAGAAACTCTGCTACCAAAATGCTTAGGATTTTTTGTTTATTTTCAGATTTTTGTCTTGCACTTTACTCTTATTTATGTAAATACTATTTCACCTACTACTAAATACTAAGCAATTATAATACTCCCACATAAGCATGACATACTCATGCTCAGTTGTTATGCAGAACTTTGGTTGTTATGTTTATTTTATAAGAATGTATTTTAACTTGAATAAATTATTAAAACCAGTTGTATAAATAAATTTAAATTCATATGGAGAAATTAATTTGCATTGAAATTGAAATGGATGGCAATATGATTGCTATACATGAGATTAATATCTGAAACAGTATAGCATTATCATTATTTTGTAATAACATAGAAACTATTAAATCTTCAAACTCATGGTATTTCATTAATGATATGAAAATCTATTTAAAAATAAGTACACAAAGTAATTATGGAGAAGACAGTATCTTAAACCATCTTTTTCATTCTCATTCCAGAAAGAACAACTCAACAACTAAATTAACCAACACAAAATTGTGGAGTCTGAAAATCCTCATGACATCTAATAATTTGAGTTCTCAGTTGGACAAAAAAATTATACAAGTACAGGTTTAATGTTTTTAGTATCAGAGAAATTAATAGATTTTTGTTCTTATGAAAGAACCATGTTGTGAAGTCCAACCAATTCCTTAATTTTCTGAGCAAACTAGGATGGCTTATATTGGTGGAGCCCTAGATGCTTATTTATAGGGATATTAAGATGTTCGTTTATTTCATTAGCACTAGAAGAAAATCCCAATTTGAGGGAAATTTTTCACCAGCTATACCTGCATAGAGAGAAGTTTCTCTAAAAGAAAAGAACTATCCATTCATCTGATCAACATGAGGCCACCAAAGAAAATACTTACTCATTATCTTTCACTGTTTAATCTGAAAGATCAAAACAGATGATAAGAAAACCCACACCCAAATCCTGTAGTATCATGATTGACATAGTAAAAAGAAAAATACAAGAGTAGATTGTTATAAAGGAGAATTTAATGAAAGCAAAGGAGAAAACTATTATATAAAAAGAATTTCAGAAAACATTAGGTATGCAGAAAGAAATTTGAAAATTCCAAAACAAATATGATTTAAAGAAATCATCTATTTTAAAAAGAGATGGAAACTAACTTTATGTTTTGGAATGTAAATTGAAAAAGAATATGATGGACACCACAAAACAAAGGATGATTTTGTATACAAAGAGACTAAATGAAAATATATAGGGAAGAGTTCAGGGAAAGCCAAAATTTAAATGATAGAAGTTATGATGTAAGTAAATATAAGCAGTTAGAGGAGAAAATAAGAACAAGATCTCATCCTAAACCAAAGAAAGAGTAGTTTTTCCAGTTTGAGAAGGTTTCCACAAATCCTAAGTAGTAATACTTAAAAATAGTAGCGAGTGAAGTCTCTGAAATCCAATGAATAGAAATTTTTAAGAAGTCCTAGATAGAATGAAAAGAAATATAAAGTGACAACATTTTACATTTGTGCCACCTGAAACAAAAATATGATTAAAATTACTATAACAACTAGGTAAAAGAATGCTTGTTGGAGAAAAATATATGTAATATGAGCCTAAGTGTAACATTTCCCTGTGTATAGATAAATATATGCAATGATACACACCAAAGTGTTAGTTTAAATTTCTAAACAGCAATCAATGTGAGAAAAGATGCAAAAGATTATTAGAGGTAAAGGAATTTTGTTTTCAGTTATTGTGGACTAATTCATACTGGAATCACCTTATAGCTATGAACAATTTAAAAATAGACAAAATGCCTATTCATCACATGACTTTGCGATGTGCAGAGAATGGAAAATAGATTGTACAGGACTAGGAGTTCCAAGTTATGAGAAGCACAGAAGAGAAACTTTACAATCACAAAACTCACAGAACACTAACCATGGCTCACGTGAGCACTTTGCAAGTGTAGAGAGAACACCACCCTTGTTATTCGGTTGAAAACCAGTTGAATGCCTTACTGCTAAAGCTTAATTAGATCTAGTCAGCATGTCCTGCAAAATTTTAAGAAAAATTTTCAATATTCAATTAGTTTATAAATAAGTTAAGTGCCAATCAAAACAGACAACCCTCTAAAGGAAGTAAAAATACTTAGACAATCAAAAACATAATAGTTGTAGTATCAAATATCCAATTGAATTGGCTATACATGTAAAAATGTAGGAAATCATGAAAAGGAGAAATTCAGCTAATAAAAACAAATCAGAAAAGACAGGGATAATTAAAAAAACAAAAATGAAGCTAAAATTAAGAGACATGAAGAATTCCAGAAGAAATAATACTCAACTACAAGAAGTTATCAGTAAATATAAATAAGCAAAGCAGAAAGAACAAAGATAGAAATTATAGATGATGAGGAATAATAAAGCTGATGAATTTATTATTTATTAGTTGATGGGAGAAATAGGCAAAGGTTTTAGAGCAGCTACTAAAACTATGCTCAGAGATTTATAATAAGTATAATGAGTATAAATGTAAAAGGATAAATATGGAGCTAATTAAGCTACCAGGGATAAAAAAATATACAATGACAAAAATAAAATCTGTACCGAACAAAATTAAAATAGTTTAAGTACTGCAGAAGAAAAAAACACATGTACTCGAATATTTAATGAAAGGAACAATCTAAACAGGCAGTAATCCAAATAGATGTAATCTATACAAAACTGGAGAACCACATTTCAAAGATGGTGAATTAGAAGCAAGCACCACCTAGCAGCTCTTGAACATCATACTTACAAAGCAGGAAGACTGATTCTCAGTGAGGTGGGAAGCCAAGGGTCCACTTTGAAACTTAATGCCAAACTATAAAAACAAATTTTTTAGAGACAGAGTCAGATATTAAACATAAGATAGAGTATATTAGAGAAACACCAGCTTGGGCAAGCCTGGCCACGTATGGTGGTCATGAGCAAGAGAGACAGCACAAAGAAGATGTGACCAGCAGAAAAATACATTTAGAAAATGATGAAAAATTGACACGGAGAAACCTGTGGATTAGAAAGGAAGGCTGATTATAATGGACTCAGAGTTGATGGGGGAAGTGGCTTGGTGAAAACAAATTTAAAACTACACTACCTCCCCGCACCCTGGACCAGACAGGGGGACCAGACAGGGAAACCAGCAGCTGCTGCTCCCCAGGAAAGCAGGTTCCATGACTACATTTTGCGCTCCCAGGGGAAAAAGCTACCTAGGGGTTTCATGCCCCTGGGTAGGTGTCCCAATTGTCAGCCTGTGTTCTGAGTGCCCTGCCCTTCCACTTGTCATTAGAAGAGTGGCCTGAGTTCTCTGACCTACTCTGCCTTGATGTCCTAGATCCTGGCATGGAAAATAGGTGCTGCAGCTGCCTAAGACAGCATCCAGGAGGGACAGGAGATCAGGAATCCCTGTAGCTGATTAAAAAACTTCCAGAAAAACCTGAACCAAAGAGACTGAAATAGAAAGAAAAAATTACCTGGACCATTCAGACTATGTATCCCAAGTGAGAGAGTTCACACTGTGGCTGGCTCTACAAGGGTCACACAAGAACACCTGCATAACAAGGCAGATACCCTGTATCTGATAATCATAACAGTAAGGCTGACACCTGTGGAGATTTTGTCCCTATGCACTAAAAGAAAATTTCACAGGAGACCTGAGAGATCCAGACACCCAAAGTTGGAAGTTGGATCAAGTATTGTCAGAAGCTGTGAATGATGAATTCTTGATTTCAACTATGTAACCCTGGACAGAGAGGTGCCTCTCCTCATAATATTTCTGTGCCAGAGAACCAGGAGAAATGCCCATTTTCAGTTGACTCCTGCTGATAGGGAGAGTTCCATGATTGTCATGGAATTTACTAGTTCAAAAGCCTTGAATTCAAATCCCAGCTGCCCTGAGGTAGAAGAGATGGGTGTAAACTGTTACGTCCTAACTAAACTGTTTTGCTCACAATTTCCTCCTGTTTACCTCAACAAGCCTTTTCACAGTGAATCTCTTTGATGTTTAAAATCTATATATTAAACACGCAGAGCCTTGGTCATTGTTGGATCCCACCAGGGCTGATTCACCCACCAAATCCCACTTTTCACCTATAATTGAGTCTTTATCTTTATTTTTTACATCATTTTCTTAAATCTGCCCACCACCTGCATTTGGAGAACTGATCACTCACTGTGCAGGTCATGGTGATAAACCCCGATTACTAGAACATTAAATTTAAAAGTCTACCACCACCCCAGCAAAGAAATACACAATTTGTCAACACTCAAATTGTGCTACTCACCACATACTGGGTGACTGGAAACAGATCCACTAATACCAGCTGTGCCACCTAGCCACAAAGTCTGGCATCTAAGTGAGAAACAAAAAGGTGTTAGGTCTCACCACCCCTAACACTCAAACCAAGGGTTACAACACACAAACACACACATTTTATACACACACACACACACATTTTATACACACACACACACATAAAGAATGAACATCCATCCCTGCCAACAGTGTTGACTTCCTCAGAGGAAATAAGGTCTTTATTTCTCATCCAGATTTTTTTTTTTTCATTTTTTGCTCTTTTCTTTCAAACACACTCTCATTTTTAATATTTTTTATTTATTTTCTTTTAAACTTTAACTTTTTCAAACATCCTTTCATCATATTATATTATATCATATTATATTATTCTTCAGTTTTTTTCCTTTATGCATGATTTCGTGTGCATGTATGGGAATGGAAGTGTGTGTGTGTGTGTGTGTGTGTGTGTGTGTGTGTGTGTACTAACTTCATGGTCATTTCAAAAAATAAATGTATATACATAAAATTTAACTTTCACATTAATTGCTTCCCTTGCATTTGTTTATTAGTCAGTCTTGATATGTATTAGTTAGGGTTCAATTATTCATACGTTTGAGTTGTTTTGATCTTAAGTTCATGGGTTTATTCATATTTTGGTTCTTGTCCCTCTTAACACCCCTTCTTCACTTTTGTCCCCCACTAACATCCATGTATCCCTGACTCTACTTCTTCTCGTTTTTCATTATTTTAGTAAATTTTTTATTTCTTGTTTTTTTTTTTTAATATTTATTATTTTTTAGTTATAGGTGGACAGAATATCTTTATTTTATTTTTATGTGGTGCTAAGGATCGAACCCAGTGCCTCCTGCGTGCTAGGCGAGCACGCTACCACTGCGCCATAACCCCAGCCCCTATTTCTTGTTTTTTTATAGCCAACATCTGTTACATACCTGCGCTAATAACTTTCTTTTTATTTCTGTATTTTCTTTTTTTTTAATTTGTTTTATTTAGGCTTACATGTTAACAGTGCAATTGATTCATTGTACATAGAGGATAACATATCAATTCTCTAGTTATAAGTTGTATAGAATCACAACATATATGCAGTCATACATAAAGTTAGGGCTATGATGACCATCATATTCCACCACCTTTACTGTCCCCATGCCCCCTCCCCACTTACACCCCTGTGAACAGGGATCAACCATTGTTCCCATGTCCTTCCCCACATTATGGATCAGCATCCACTTATCAATGAGTACATTCAGCATTTGGTTTTCTGAGATTGGCTTACTTCACTTAGCATGATATTCTCCAACTCTATCCATTTACCTGCAAATGCCATAATTTTATTCTCTCTTATTGTTGAGTAATATTCCATTGTGTATATATACCACAGTTTCTTTATCCAGTCATCTATCAAAGGGCATCTAGGTTGGTTCCAA
>PVHX01002010.1:102428-182254 GCA_004024805.1 Geosciurus inauris
AGCTGCTATAAACATTGAAGTGGCTGCAGCACTGTAGTATGCTGTTTTTAAGTCTTCTGGGTATAGACCTAGGAGTGGGATAGCAGGCTCAAATGGTGGTTCCATTCCAAGTTTTCTAAGGAATCTCCATACTGCTTTCCAGATTGGTTGTACCAATTTGCAGTTCCACCAGCAATGTATGAGCGTGCCTTTTCCCCCATAACCTCGCCAACACTTATTGTTGTTTGTATTCTTGATAGTTGCCATTCTGACTGGCATGAGATGAAATCTTAGGGTAGTTTTGATTTGCATTTCTCTGATTGCTGAAGATGTTGAACACTTTTTCATATGTCTGTTGATGGATTGTATATCTTCTGTGAAGTTTGTGTTCAGCTGTTTGGCCCATTTATTGATTGGGTTGTTAGTTTTTTTGGTGTTAAGTTTTTTGAGTTCTTTAAATATCCTGGAGATTAGTGCTCTATCAGATGTGTGTGTGGTAAAGATTTATTCCCAGAATGTCAGCTCTCTGTTCACTTCATTGATTATTTCTTTTGCTGAGAAGAAGCTTTTTAATTTGAATCCATCCCATTTGTTGATTCTTGATTTTACTTCTTATGCTATAGGAGTCTTGTTAAGGAAGTATGGTCCTAATCCGACATGATGAAGATTTGGGCCTATTTTTTCTTCTATTAGGCGTTGGGTCTCTGGTCTGATTCCCAAGTCCTTGATCCACTTTGAGTTGAATTTTGTGCATGGTGAGGGATAGGGGTTTAGTTTTATTTTGCTGCATATGGATTTCCAGTTTTCCCAGCACCATTTGTTGAAGAGGCTGTCTTTTCTCCAGTGTATGTGTTTGGCTCCTTTATCTAGTATAAGGTAACTGTATGTAAGTGGGTTTGTCTCTGTGTCTTCTATTCTATACCATTGGTCTACATGTCTATTTTGATGCCAGCACCATGCCGTTTTTGTTACTATAGCTTTGTGGTATAATCTGAGGTCAGATATTGTGATTCCTCCTGCTTCACTCTTCTTGCTAAGGATTGCTTTGGCTATTTTGGGTCTCTTATTCTTCCAAATGAATTTCATGATTGCCTTTTCTATTTCTATAAGGAATGACATTGGGATTTTAATTGGGATTGCATTGAATCTATATATTGCTTTGGGAAGTATGGCCATTTTGACAATATTGATTCTGCCTATCCAGGAACATGGGAGATTATTCCATCTTCTAAGGTCTTCTTCAATTTCTTTCTTCAGTGTGTTATAGTTTTCATTATAGAAGTCTTTTACCTCTTTTGTTAAATTGATTCCCAAGTATTTTATTTTTTTTGAATAAAAAAATTTGTGAATGGGATAGTTTTCCTAATTTCTCTTTCAGAGGGTTTATCACTGATGTATAGAAATGCAATTGATTTGTACGTGTTGATTTTATATCCTGCTACTTTGCTGAATTCATTTATTAGTTCTAAAAGTTTTCTGGTAGAATTTTTTGGATCCTCTAAGTATAGAATCATGTTGTCCACAAATAATAATAGTTTGAGTTCCTCTTTTCCAATTCGTATCCCTTTAATTTCTTTCGTCTGTCTAATTGCTCTGGCTAGTGTTTCAAGGACTATGTTGAATAGCAGTGGTGAGAGAGGGCATCAAACTTTATTACACCTCCCTCTCTTCTTTACTTAAGAAAGTGTAATCCCAGTAAATTATAGAATCATATAGTTTATGCAATTCACACCCCATTCATAATGATAAAGTTATAAGTTACATTGGATGACATAGTAGGCACTTGAGGTTGAATGATTGACCTAGTTATCAGTATTTCATTGCTGATACTGATGTTAAATGCTGACCCTATCATTTCTATATGGGCGGCAATTACGGTTAAAGATGTCAGAGTACACACTGGATATTTATCTTAAAATTATACATCTGTTACTGACAGTAGTCCTATTCCTGGTTACTCCTCCTTCTAATAGGAGCTGGAAAATGATTGTGACACTTTAACATTAAAGATTATTTACTGCCAATAAATACTCAAAACTCAGCCAACAAACAGTGAACCTCACTCCACAAATGATCTCCACAAATGACTTGAGCCTAAACATTGCCTCATCTCATAGAATTGGAGTAACTAAAGTCCCAAATCAAAAACCAGATCCTGAAAATACAACCAAAGGGGAACCTCAACAAGTCTCTCACTTAGACATCTACTCATATATGAAAGAAAAAATCCTGTAATAAAAAATATATACATATAATGACACACATATAAAAGAGAAAGGGGAAACCATATTAATTGATGCCCAATTTATGGACCTCAGAAAACATGAGGAAACAGGTAAATACTCCTCTCCCCTGACAAATCACATTCACCCAACAAAAGTTCCACCAGAAATGGAAATGCACACAATTCCAGAGAAAGACTATAAAAAACTGATTATCAAATAAAAGATTAAAGGAATAAATAAAGAGAGCAAATACAGGAAATGAAAGACCATTTCAATAGAAATATTGAAAAGAAACCAATGCAAACTCCAGAAATGAAACACACAGTGAATCACATTAAAATTTCACTTGAAAGCATCACTAATGATTAGATTGCATAAAAAATAACTTCAGGCCTTGAAGCAGGATACATAAACTTGAGTACATAAATACAATAAGGGAAAAAATAATAAAATATGATCAGAATACACAGGGACTCTAGGAAAATATTAAGAGAATAAACCTGGGAATCATTGGGATAGAAGAGAACATGAAGATACAAACTAAAGGCATTAAAAACATTTTCAATGAGATAGTCACAGAACATTTCCCCCATATCAGACATGAGATTTACAGCCACACATGGGAAGCATCAAATAGACCAGATAAGAAGTACTCCAAGACACATGATAATCAAAATGCACAACATAGAAAATAAAAACATTGAAAGTTCCAAGAAACATTCAATTATATTTAGAGGCAAACCGATAAGGCTCACTTCTGTCTTCGCAAATCAAACTCTAAAATCATGATGGTCATGGAATGAGATATTTAAATCTCTAAAACAATTGTCAACAAAGATTGCTCTACCCAGAAAAGCTCTCTTTCATATTCAGTGGAGAATTATAAAACTTTCATGACAGGGACAAAATAAATGACAACCAAATCCACAAATTCCCAAATAATTGAATACTAATAGACTACCAATCATCTAAATAAGAACCAAGATAGATTTGAATGTAACAAAAAAAATCAAAATGTGAACAAACCACAAGCACATATTCATAATAACATTGAATCAAAATGGTCAGGTTAAAACACCTACATTAACAGAATGGATCAAAAATCAAAATCCAGCCATATGCTGTTTTTAAGAGATTAATGTCATAGGTAAGGACACTCATACACTGAAAGTAAAAGGATGGGGAAAAAATTCCAGGCAAATGGAGTCAGAAAAAAAGCTAAGTAGTAATTATTTGAAAAAGCTAATTTCAAGCAAAAATTAATCAAAAGAGACAAAAAAGTTCATTTCATCCGAGTAAAGAAAACAATCCAACAAGAAGAAATAACAATAAATATATGAGACACAAATGTCACTAGACTCAATTACATTTAAAAATTCCCTTGACATTAAAACTCAGGTAGATGCCAATAAAATAATACTGGGATATTTCAAAAATTATCATCAATAATCAGGTCACCAAAGCAAAAATTCATTAAAGATATGTCTAATCTAAATAATACAATAAACCAAATGGACCTAACAGACATCTACAAAGTATTTCACTCCCAAACACTTGAATTTAACTTCTTGTCAGCTCATGGAACCTTTTCCAAGGTAGACTATATTCTAGACCACAATGTAAGTCTTAGCAAATGCCAAAAAAATAAAAAGTTAAAATCTCATGTATTATGTTAGACTATAATAGAATGAAGTTAGAAATTAATAGCAAGGAAACTAACAAAACACACAAATACAAACAGATTATACAATACTCTTAAATAAGAAATTATGAGAAAAGAAATTTAAAAATTCTTAGAAATAAATAAAAAGATACAACATATCACAATTTCTGGAATAGTATGAAAGAAGTACCTATAGGAAAATTTATTGCATTGAGTGTCTACATTTTAAAAAATAGAGCTGAGCACAGGGGCACACACTTGTAATCCCAGAGGCTCAGGAGGCTGAATCAGGATGATTGTAAGTGCATAACCAACCTTGGAAACTTAGGGAGGTCCTAAGCAATTTAGTGAGATCCTGTCTCAAAATAAAAGTATGAAAATGATTGGGGATGCATCTCAGAGTTAAGCAGCTCTGGGTTCAACTCCTGACATATGCATTTGTTCCATCTCAAGTCTTAGAAAAACAACAAACTAACTTCAAAATCAGCAGAAGACAAAGAATGATAAAGATCAGAGCTGAAATTAGCAATATTGAGAAAAAATATACAATAATATAACAGAGAGTGGGTTCTTCAAAAATAAAAGTAAAATTGATAAACTCTTAACCAAAGTAAACAAACAAGAGAAGACCCAAATAAGCAAAATTATAGGTGAAAAAAGATCTATCACGACTGGCACTTCTGGAATCCAGAAGACAGTTAGAAATTATTTTTTAAGTTTTTACTCAATAAATTGCAAAATCTAGCAGATACTGACAAATTTCTAGACAAATATGACCAGCCCAAATTGAACAAGAAGTATATAGAAAGCCTAAACAGACCAATATTAAGTAATGAAATTGAAACAGCAATTAAAAACCTACCAGCAAAGAAAAGACCAGGACCACATGGATTTTCATCTGAGTTCTACCAGACCTTTGAAGAAGAGCACCTACTTTCCTCAAATTAGTTCATTAAATTAAAAGGGAGGCTGAGACAGGAGAATCACAAGTTCAAAGCCAGCCTCAGCAATGGTGAGGCGCTAAGCAACTCAGAACCTGTCTCTACATTAAACACAAAATAAGGCTGGGATGTGGCTCAGTGGTTGAGTACCCCTGAGTTCAATCTCCAATACCAAAAAAAAAAAAAAAAAAAAAATTGAAAGGAAGAGAACTCTCCCAAATACATTCTATGAAACTACTATAACCTGGATATGAAAACCAGACAAACATAAATCTAGGAAAGAAAACTATAAACCAATATACCTGATGAACATAGATGCAAAACTTTTCAATAAAACATTAGTAAATAACATTCAAAAGCATATTAGAAAGATAAGACACCATGAATGAATAGGCTTTGTTC
Source organism: Geosciurus inauris (assembly GCA_004024805.1). Taxonomy (NCBI): domain Eukaryota; kingdom Metazoa; phylum Chordata; class Mammalia; order Rodentia; family Sciuridae; genus Geosciurus; species Geosciurus inauris. Next base: position 107,639 of record PVHX01002010.1, read on the forward strand.
CAGACATGCAAGCTTTGTTCAACATACTTGAATCAACAAATATAATTCATCGCTTAAATAGAATTGAGAACAAGAATCATATGATCATCTCAATAGATGTAAAAAAATGTTTGATAAAATACAGAAATAATTCCACCAGAGGACTTCTAGAGCTGATAAATGAATGTGGCAAATTAGCAGGATACAAGATCAACACACCTAAATAAATAGCTTTTCTATACTTCAACAATAATTCAGTTGAGAAAGAAATCAGGAAAACTATCCATTTCACAATAACCTAATAAAATAAAATAAAATAAAATAAAATATCTGGGAATTGATCTAACCAAGAAAGAACTCAGCAGTGAAAATATAAAACACTGAAAAGAAACCAGAGAAGGCCCCCCAAAATGGAAAGACCTCCCACATTCTTGGATAGGCAGAATTAGTATTGTTGAAATAGCCATACTATCAAAAGCAGTATACACATTCAATGCAATTCCTATCAAAATACCTATGACATTCTTCACAGAACTAGAAAAATTAGTACTTAAATTCATTTGGAAGAATAAGAGAACTAGAATAGCAAAAGCAATTTTGAACAAAAAAATTGATACAAGAAGTGTCACAATACTCAATCTAAAATTATACTATAGAGCTATAGTAACAAAAAAAATTGTACTGACAACAAAATAAACATGAAGACCAATGGAATAAAATAGAAGACACCAAGACACACCTAAATACTTACAGATGGCTGATACTTGACAAAGTTGGCAAAAATTTATGCTGGAGAAAGACTTCCTTTCTAGCAAATGGTGCTGAGAAAATTGTATATCCATATGTAGAAGAAGTACATTAGAACCCTATCTTTCACCCTTCACAAAAGTCAACTCAAAATGGATCAGAGACTTGGAAATTAGACCAGAAACCATGCAACTGTTAGAAGAAAATATAGGGTCATCTTTTTATCCTGTAAGTGCCAGCACTAACTTCCTCAGTAAGAAACCTAAAGCTCAATAAATAAAACTAAGAATCAATAAGTGAGATGCCATCAAATTAAAAAAGTTTTTGCAGAGGAAAGAAAATGATTAAAATGTGAAGAGAGAGCCTAAAGAATGGGAAAAAGTCTTTACCAGCCTCTAACAGGTAATTAATATCCAGAATATGCAAAGAATTAAAAGCACTCAATGCAAAAACAAACCAACTAACCAACCAACAAATAACACAACTGATAAATGGGCCAAAAACTAAACTGGAAGTTCTCAAATGAAGAAATACAGATGGCCAATAAATATATGAAAAAAATGTTCAACATTTCTAGCTAACAGGGAAGTGCAAATTGAAACTACACTAGGATTTCAACTTACCCTAACCACATGGCAATTATCAAGAATATGAACAATAATAAATGATGATGAGAATGCAGAGGAAAAGGTACACTCTACAATGATTGTGAGACTGCAAATTAGTAGAACCATTATTGAAAACAGTGTGGAGATTCCTCAAAAAACTCAGAATGGAACCACCACAAGATCCAGCTATCCCATTTCTCAGTATTTTCCCAAAACAACTAAAATCAGCATGCTATAGCTATACAGCCACTTCAATGTTTATGGCAGCATGATTCATAATTGCCAAGTTATGGAATCAATCAGATGCCCATCAACAGATGAATGGATCAAGAAAATATGGTACATAGAGAACCCAGGCACAGGCACAGAACTGTCTCAGGGGACCTGCACTGGAGCCCAGGCCTAGGTCAGGCCCAAGACTGCCCCTGCCAACCTGCAGGAGCCCAAGCCCAGCCCACTGACTATCTCCGGGGACCCACACAGAAGCTCAAATCCAGACCCAGGCCCAGGATTCCTTCCACAGAACTGTGGGAACACAGGCCAGGCCCAGGCATGCCTCTGGGAACCACACAGGGTACCAGGGCCAGGTCAGGCCCAGGACTACCTCTGGTAACCTGCACACAAGTCCAGGCCTAAGTCAGACCCAGGATCACCCTTCCAGACCTGTGTGAGAGCCCAGGACCACACCTGCACAGAGTGGAGGCCCACCCTGTCATTCCCCAGCCTGCATCCATCCTGGGACACTGCAGCCATCCCCTTAGCCATCCCCACATAGTAGCCTCCATCTTGGAACAACAGACAGGGTGCAGAGGCAGCTGCCCACCACAACACAGCACACCAGAGCTCTGCATCTCCAAACAGGCAGATGGAAGCCATTGTAAGTCCCACCCTTTCAGCCCCATCTCTGAAAGGGTTTGCATCCATCTTGGACCACTCCCACTGCTATACTCAGTTATCTCTGCAGTTGCTGCTAACATCTTTACTTGCAGTAGCTTCAATCTGGGGACAGCTGCCGGGGTGTGGAAGTAAAAACCAGGGTGAGGTACAAGTAATCTGTAGGGCCACTACAAGATTATAAGGTAGAAACTGCAATACCTCAGATCCACAATGCAAGAGAGGAAGATACATAATCAACATGAAAAAAACAAGGGAAGCAAGAGACCCAAACAAAGATACTACAATAATAGAATCCATTGATAGCACAGTTGATAAATGTCAGAGGAAAAATTCAGAATATACATAATTAAAATGATGTGTGAATTAAAGAATAATCTAAGTGAGCAAATACAGGCAAAAATTTATCACTCCAAAAAAGAGATAAGAAAGTAAATACAGGCAACCATTCATCACACCAACAAAGAGATAAGGGAGCAAACACAGGTAGCAAAAGACTCCTTCAAGAAAGAGATAGAGATTCTGAAAAACAAAACAAAACAAAACAAAAAAGAAATCCTTGAAATGAAGGATAAAAACTCAATAGAAAGCATCATCAACAGATTAGATTACTTGGAAGACAGAACCTCAGATAATGAAGACAAAATATACAACCTTGAAAATAAAGTTTACCTTACAGTGAAGATGGTAAAAAACCATAAACAGAGAATATAAGAATTATGAGATCGCATTAAAAGACCAAAACTAAGATTTATCAGGATAGAGAAAACCACAGAGTTTCAAACCAAAGGAATGAACAACTTCTTCAATGAAATGGTATCAGAAAATTTCCCAAACATGAAGAATGAATTGGAAAATAAAATAAAAAGGCTTACAGGACACTAAGTGTACAAAATTACAACAGATCTACAGCAAGGCATATTATAATGACAATGGCTAGCATATAGAATAAGGACAAAATTATAAAGGCCATGTGAGAAAGGATTCAGATTATATATAGGGAGAAACCAATTTGGATCTCAGCAGATTTTTCAACCCAGACCCTCAAAGCCAGGAGATACTGGAACAACATACATCAAGTTCTGAAAGAAATGGATGCCAACCAAGTATCTTATGTCCAGCAAAATTAAGCTTCAGATTTGATGATAACATACAAACTTTCATGACAAACAAAAGTTATAAGAATTTACAGTGAGAAAGCCTGCACTACACAGCATTCTTGGCAAAACATTCCATGAGGAGGAAGTGATAACCAACAATGAAAATTTACAAAGAGAGGAACTACACTAAAGGAAAGGCCAATCAAAAGAAAAACCAGGTCAAATTAAAAACCAAAAATAAACCCAAATGATCAGGAATACAAATCATTTTTCAATAATAACTTATTGTGAATGGCATAAACTTATGAATTAAAAGACATAAACTGAAAAATTGGATTTAAAACAAGATCCATCAATATGCTGCCTTCAAGAACTCATCTCAAAAGAAAAGACATCCACAGACTGAAAGTGAAAGGGTGGGAGAAAACGTATCACTCATATGAACTGCATAAACAAGCAGGGCTTACATCCTGATATCAGATAAAGTAGACTTCAAACCAAAGTTAATGAAAAGGGATAAAGAAGGACATTTCATACTACTTTAGGAATCATACATCAACAAGACATAATAATCTTAAATATCTATGCCCCAAACAATGGGACACCTATGTATATCCAACAAACCTTTCTCAACTACAATATTCAAATAGACCACAGCACAATAATACTAGGTGACTTTAACACACCTCTCTCACCACTAGATAGATCTTCCAAACAAAAGCTAAACACAGAAACTATAGAACTCAATAACAATGAATAATTTAGACTTAACAGACATATATAGAATATTCCTCCATCCATCAATGAGTGAATACACTTTTTTCTCAGCACTACATAGATCCTTCTCTAAAATATATATTATGTTATGCCACAAAGCAAGTCTTAGCAAATATAAAAAAAATAGAGATACTATTCTGCATTCTATCTGACCATAACAGAATAAAATTAGAAGTCAATGACAGATTAAAAAATAGAAACTACTCCAAAATCTAGATACTAAATAATATGCTATTGAATGATGCATGGATAACAGAAGACATCAGGGAGAAGATAAAAAAAAATTCTTAGAGTTAAATGAGCAAATACAGGCAACCACTGATCATACCAACAACATATCAAAATCTCTGGGGCACTATGAAGGCAATGCTAAGAGGAAAGTTTATTGCATTAAGCTCATTCATTAAAAGAAGATAAAGTCAACAAATAAATGACCTGATACTACATTTCAAAGCCCTAGAAAAAGAGGAACAAGCCAATACCAAAAGAAGTAGAAGAGAGGAAATAATTAAAATCAGGGCTGGAATCAATGAAATTGAAAAAAAAAAGAAATAAAAAAGCTGACAAAACAAAAAGCTGATTCTTTGAAAAAATAAATAAAACTGACAAGACTCCTAGTCACCCTAACAAAAAGAAGGAGAGTAAACACAAATTACTAAAATTCATGATGAAAAAGGAAATATGACAGACACTACTGAAATACAAAAGATAATTAGAAACTATTTTGAAAATTTATACTCCAGTGTAAAAGAAAACCCTGAAGACACCAACAAACTTCTAGAGGCATATGACTAACCCACACTGAATCAGGAGGACATCCACAACTTAAACAGATCAATTTCAAGGAAGGAAGTAGAAAACTCCATCAAAAGGCTACCAACAAAGAAAAACTCAAAACCAGATTCTCAGGTGACTTCTATAAGACCTTCAAGGAAGAACTAACACAAATACTCCTCAAATAATTCCATGACATATAAAAGGAGAGAATCCTTCCAAATTTATTCTATGAGGCTAGTATCACCCTGATACCAAAACCAGAGACACATCAAAGAAAGAAAATTTCAGACCAATATTCCTGATAAACATAGATAGAAAAAATTCTCAATAAAATTTTGGCAAATCGCATACAAAAACATATTAAAAGAATAGTAGTACACTATGATCAAATGGGGTTCATTACAGGGATGCAAGTTAGTTCAACATACAGAAATCAATAAATGTAATCCATCACATAAATAGACTTAAAGATAAGAATCATGATTATATCAATTGATGCAGAGAAAGCGTTTGACAAAATACCCTTTCATGTTCAAAACTCTAGAAAGACTAGGGATAGTTGGGACATATCCTCAACATTGAAAAAGTTATCTATGTTAAACTGAAGGCCAACATCATCCTAAATGGAGAAAAGTTAGAAGCGTTCTCTCTAAAAATGGGAATAAGACAGAGATGCCCTATTTCAACACTTCTATTCAACATAGCCCTTGAAACTCTAACCAGAGCAATTAGACAGATGAATGAAAGTAAAGGAATAAGAATAGGAAAAGAAGAACTGAAACTATTGTTATTTGCTGCTGACATGATTCTATACTTAGAAAATCAAAAAAAATTCCACCGGAAACATCTAGAATTAATAAATGAATTCAGCAAAGTAGTGGGTTATAAAAAATACTTATAAATCAAATGCATTTCTATACATCAATGATAACTACTCTGAAAGGGAAATTAGGAAAACTAACCCATTCACAAGGGCCTCAAAAAAAACTTGGAAATCGATTTATCAAAAGAGGTGAAAGACCTCTACAATGAAAACTGTAGGACACCAAAGAAAGAAATTGAAGAAGATCTTAAAAGATGGAAAGATCTCTTATGCTCTTGGATAGGCAGAATCAGTATTGTCAAAATGGCCATACTACCAAAGTGCTATACAGATTCAATATGATTTCAATTAAAATCCCAATGCCATTCCTTAGAGAAATAGAAAAAGTAATCATTAAATTCATTTGGAAAAATAGGAGACCCAGAATAGCTCAAGCAATCCTTATCAAGAAGAGTGAAGCAAGAGGCATCATAATACCAGACCTTAAACTATACTAAAAACCTACAGTAACAAAAATGGCACCAAAAATAGGTATGTAGACCAATGGTACAGAATAGAAGACACAGAGACAAACCCACATCAATAGTTCTCATACTAGACAAAGTCTCCAACATTGGAGAAAAGATAGCCTATTTAACAAATGATGTTGGGAAAAGTGAAATCCATATGCAGCAAAATGAAACTAAGGTCCTATCTCTCACCATGCACAAAACTCAACTTAAAGTGGATCAAGGACCTAGGAATTAGACCAGAGACCCTATGTCTAATAGAAGAAAAAGTAGGCCCAAACCTTCATCACATTGGAGTAGGCTTCGACTTCCTTAACGAGACTCCTAAAGCACAAGAAATAAAATCAAGAATCAATAAATGAAATGTATTCAAACTAAAAATGTTCTTCTCAGTAAAAGAAACTATTAACTAGGATGAAGAGATAGTCTGCATTTTGGGAGCAAATTATTGCCACCCACACATCAGATAGAGCATTAATCTCCAAGATATATAAATAACTCAAAAAACTTAACACCAAAAAAAACCCAAACAACTCAATCAATAAATGGGCTAAGGAACTGAACAGACACTTCTCAGAAGATATACAATCTACAAGTATATGAAAAAATGTTCAACATCCCAAGCAATTAGAGAAATGCAAAGCAAAACTACTCTAAGATTTCATCTTTTTCCAGTCAGAATGGCAGTTATCACTTATATAAACAACGAGTGTTGGAGATGATGTGGGGGAAAAGACACACTCATACATTTGCCTGCAAATTGGTGCAACCAATCTGGAAAGCACTATAGAGATTCCTTAAAAAACTTGGAATGGAACTACCATTTGACCCAGCTATCTCACTCCTTGGTCTATGCCCAAAGGATTTAAAAACAGTATACTACAATGACACAGCCACTTCATTGTTTATAGCAGCTCAATTCTCAATAGCTAAACTGTTGAACCAACCTAGATGCCCTTCATTAGATGAATGGATAAAGAAACTGTGGTATATATATACAATGAAATATATTAAAAAAGAATAAAATTATGATATTTGCAGGTAAATGGATGGAATTGGAGAATATCATGCTAAGCAAAGTAAGCCAATTCCAAAATTAACAGTGGCCAAATGTTCTCTCTGATAAGGAAATGCTGATCTATAATAGGGAAAGAGGCATGAGAAGAATGGAGAAACTTTGATTGGGCAAAGGGGTGGTAGAGAAGAATAGGGGTCATGAGGGCAGGAAAGATGTTAGGAATGAGATGGGCATCATTATCCTAGGTACATGTATGACTACACATATGGTGTGACTCTACATCATGTACAACCAGTGAAGTGAAAATAAAAAAGGAAAATGTTGTACATATATATGATAGAGTTTTATTCAGTCATAAAAAAGAATGAAATAATAGCATTTTTTGGTAAATGGATGGAAATAGAGAAAACTATGCCAAAGGAAATAAGCCAGACTCTGAAAATCAAGAGCCAAATGTTTTCTCTCCTATATGGTACCTAGAGAAAAGTAAGGTAAAATAAGAAAGTGATGAAAGAGGGGATCAGATATCATAAAGACAGAGGGAAGATCAGTTTAGTAAAAGTAGGAGAATGAGGGAGAGGAAGGAAAGAAAGGAAAGAAGTAGAAATATGGAATGAGCTTAATAAAATCATGTTATATACTTAGATAAATGTATGACAAGAATTTTACCTATAAGTTTGTCTAGAAAATAGCAATCAAAAATATATAAAAGAACAAAAGAAAGATTAATAGAAAAGAGAAGGGATAACAGGGGGAGGAAGATAAAAAGGAAAAGAGGTGTAAAGGGGATTGAAAGCAAATTCCTTGCATGTATTATTTTGTCAAAATGAATCCAAATACTATGTGCAATTACAATGCTTTAATAAAACAAAACAGAACAAGACTGGAGAAACAAAAAGTATAATGAGGAGTCAAAAATATTTTATGGGAAAAAAATGAATGAAATGTTCAATATTTGATAAAACATAAAATACAACATTTTAAAAAGCAAGCTATACAATGAGAAAAAAATGAAATGACAATAATGTACAAAATAAGATATTATAAAAATTAGAAATGAAGAGAAAACGTTAAAAGAAGCCAGAGGAAAAGGCACATTACATACAAAAGAACAAAAATTTAATGACAGCAGACTTCTGTAGAGAAACAATAAATACTGTTCAGCACAGAATCATGAATTGCCATAGTAATAAACCCAAGCTCCAATTTTTCTTCTGTGCCAATGGAAGATTAAAATGAACTCGAGCACATGATACAAAGTTATGGATTTTTCAAATGTGTATTTTTAGCCTTATAAGGAAAAAGAAGGAGAAGGAGAAAAGGAGGGGCAGTAGAAGAAGATAGTAGGAATAATAATATCACTTTAAAATTTTTCTTAAATATATTAGTTCTCTTACTCTGTGTCATAGATTAGAATGATCTGGACAGTCCAGACATTTCTCCCAATACTCACAGTGCTGATATTAGGCTAAATGGTTTGGAAGTAGCAATAACATTGGTTGATATGCATATATTCCACAGGATGGGAGATAATTCCTAGGAACATTCAAAGATTTTTCTGGAATCAAGTAGGGTCATTTTGTCTATATGAAAACTGTAGCATAACATACTCTCCAACTAATAACAAAAGAATGATATTTCATAAACTTTGTGTTCTGAAGCATATTCTGTCAAATGGTCCATGTGCACCAGCTTCCTCATGCTCTTACTTGTATTTAACTATGACTGATGGTATTAGAGTTACCTTAGGTGCAGAAAGAACCCACCTAGTGTTTCTAGCAACCATTAAAGTGTTATGGCAAACAGCTATGCCATTTTCATCAGAAAATTAAACATATCCAAAACCAATTTATGTCATGCCAGAAGCTGGTAGCAATGAAATGTCTGATCATGATATATCAAGGTGAATTGTCTATTGTAAGTTTGGTTTCATTATATCCTAAATTTATAAGACTCTATAGGCAAAGCAGAAATATGTCATGAGAATAAAGTGGTCCATTTAGAATCAAGCAAAAGAAGGTCCAGAGGCAAGGTAAACAGCATGATTCCCAAATAATCCATCAGATTCCGTCTCCCTCTATTCCATACCTGTGACCACATTTATAGTTTTTATAATGAGCTGATGGAGGAGAAAACACCAAATTTAGTTAAATCAAAGCAACAATCAAGTATGAGTATAAAAATAAATCCCAGGGGAAAATTTTTCAAAGGGAAAAACTGAAGAGCAAAAGTGGTCATCTAATTTGTGGTGAAATATAAGATTCTGAGATAAGAACATATGTGGATGCATGGGCACTGGTAAATGTTTTAGCTACTTGTTCATGGCACTTGGAAAAAAAAATAATTAGAAAATTGCTAAGAAGTGGTGCTCCATGTAGATATAACTTGCAAGACTAAGGGGCTTACTCTATCACCTTCCAGTAGTATAACCTGCTGATAAATCATAGTCCAAATTTCCCTAGTCCAAATAAAGCTACACTGTGGAAGTTTTCATTATCTCTAAGGAGGATGCTAGGCTACAAGGCTTAACCTTCTCTTCCCAATATCAAGTGCGTATGAAAGACCATTCCAGTTTCACAGTTCCTTGGGAGATTGGCTTAAGGTGTCAGCACCCATCTAATAAGTTTACTCCCTTAAAAGTGTTATTATCTAGTGCATGGTTCATTTGAACCCCTGCAGGTAAACTCAGTTTTCCTGGGAATCTCTTTAATGACTAATTGTTTCAAGAAACTTGCATTATTTTATTATTAATTAAAATAATAATGATAATGTATAGTAAAATGAAATCCAATAAAGCCACTCCAGGTTCACTTAGAAGAAAATTAAACTTTTTAATAAAATCTCTTTTTTTGTATGTGCAAATGAGGCGTTAACTGCTGGAAATATCAAGGCATGTGGCCATGGAATTTTTTCCCATGAAAGTATTTTTCTTTTACTTTTATTTAGCTGTCTTTTTAGAGTGATAAATTGTCTTTATACTATGTCTATATTGTTTAATATACTTTTAAAAATATTAAATTTAATTGTTAATCTGGAGAATCAAAGGAGTAATACATGGCACACTTGCAAAATAAAAGTCTTTCATGAAGACAAGTCTCAAGAATACTTCTATTCTTAGAGGATTCAGCATTTTCAGACCTATTTTATTATTCAGAAACTTATTATGGTTTATTATGCATTTTTGTCTAATTAAAATTATGATAGTTAATACATAAAATGTCTATAAAGCTTCTGATTTGTTTCAAAATAAATATTTTTTATTTCTGATATTTCATCTTTGCCTGTTGATTATTTTTCTTGCTGATTGATTCATTATCACAGAAAACTTATGTTCATGTTAATTTGGTTAATAAATTTCTTTAACTATTTAGTGTTTAACTTTCCTGTTTCTAATTGTGTTAAATTATCTTGTTATAAAACTGTATTTTTTTGGCAATCACTTCATTATATTTTTAAGAACAAAAATAAGAGATCCATAAAAATAAGCAAGAACAAATTATAAAAGATAATTAGAAACTGGAAAACAGTGAACCCAGAAATGCTACATACATTGTAAGTATCAATGAAAGAAAAATGGTTCCAATCAGTTTGCCTCTGAAAAATCAAATAATAGTAAAAACATTATAAGAGGAAAACGGATTGACCATTTTGCCATTTTAAAAGTTAAAAGTAAATATTGCTATTAATTATGCTCTTAAGAAATTGGATATGCTACCTTTTTTAGTTAATTATAAGTAAAATGTAATTATGTACTTAAAAAATTATAAAAATGTAAGACAATTTTAATGGCTTACTAAAAAAATATTTATATCTGAAAAACTCACTAGTTGAACTTAAAATATTTTAAATATGACACTAATTGAACCAGCATGAGATATGAGTCACACGGAAAAATACTTTGAGAATTACTTATCATAAAATGTACTAGTGAAAATATTATTTATCTTAGACTGACCAGCAAGTGGAAGATGTGCTTTTACTTTACATATACAAAATAAGTTTAAATTTTAAACCCATCTGTAATTTTTTAGATTGCTGAAATAAATGTCTTATTTCACAATAATTATGGGTTATTTTTTACTTCTGAATAGCATTTAATATTTATAATAGCACTTTATTTTTCAGATATATATTTATTGATGTCATATCTTTTGGAAGAGAAGTATCAACTAATATACAGATTATAAAAATAATCAACATAAGCATATGAAACTTTAATTTATCTGTTTTTTAAATACAAGTCCAATGTTATTGTGCCAAGTTTAAGAGTGTCTATATATATATATATATATATATATATATATAAATAATTCATCAAAATATGGCTTATGGTAGCAGAGATTTTAAAATATTCCTAGAAATCGATAAATAGAATTATGGATAAAGAAAACATATTGGATGCATAATATGGATTACTAGTCAATAGTTGGAAGCAGCAAAATGAACACACACACACACACACACACATATATAGCAAAGTCATTACATCTAAAACTACATATCAACAAATGTAATAAAGAGAAAAATCTAAAAATATACAAAAATCAAAATAATCTGTATAAATGAAATGATATTGCATTGTTTACTGAAATATAAATACAATACATTACACATATTAAATGAGTTTTCAAGTGAGAAACAAAGAATGAAATAGAGGTATAATTTATTTAAATTAAACAAGACATAGATGCACCTAGGATAAATCATTATATTTTTAATTAAAAAGTATAATTGTCTATATTTTCTACAACTGAATTCTAAAAATCCTTTCACAATAAAATTCACATATGTGTACAAATTTTAAAATAAATACATGCTTCTAATTTGTTTAATCAGACATCAACATATATTTGTATCCATTATGCACTCACAGCTTTATGTTTCCAATGCTGGGAATAAACTTGTAAATGTTACTTGTTTTGCTGTTGTTGTTGTTGTTGTTTTTGATTTCATGGATTTTGTATTCTATCTCAAGGAAGCAGAGACAACATGCAAATAAAGAGAAAAGTCAATACTTTCTCAAGGGTAGGATGTGGAAAAAACAAGCATTGGAGTAGACTTTAATAAACTAACATTTGAACAGAGACCTGCATGAGTGTGGGAGAAAGCCATATGTGTTTGTGCAGAAAGAAATTCAAAGAAGAACAAATAGTACAAATCTCACAAATAAAGTGTGTGTTTTGCCTTTAGATGATAGAGCACAGGTAAGGTGCTTGATATAGAAGAATATTTCAAGTTTCTGCTCATTTCTCTCTCAGTTCAATACTGAATTATTTTGGGGTGTAAATTTTTAATTAGGAATCTCTCATTTGGTGAAATGATGAAATTCCAATTCAATGTACTTTTTTGATATCAATCTCTTTTATTGTGGCAAGCAAAATACTTTTACATTTTAAAGACTATCACAGATGAAAGAGAATGCATGTTTTTGTAACAAATGAGATATCTACGTCTATTTTAAAAAGAAAGAAAATATCTATTGTGGGGGTTTATCCATGAGAAAAATAATGATTTGTGAAGAAATTGTATCATTTGAAACATGTTCGATTCCACCAAACTGAGGGTTCATTTCTCTTTTTCTCTCTCTCAGTTGGTACTGGGAATTGAACTCAGTGGGTACTTTACCCCTGAGTCACATACCCATCCCTTTTTAATTTTTATTGTGAGACATGGTCTCAAGTTGCTTAGGGCCTCACTGTGCTGCTGAGGCTGAACTCAAACATATGCTCCTCCTGCCTCAGTCTCCCAAGTCACTGGGATTACAGATGTGAGCACGTGGCCTGAGGGTTTGTTCCTCACAGATATTCAGTGTAATTTAAAGCCTCTTATGGGATCTGTTAGGGCACAGACCAATCTGCCTTAACATAGGTGCCAATTTTAAAGGAATTAGACCTTGTTCTCTTCTAGTCTGTCTCTCCAAATATAGATTGTCAAAAGGAAGATTTTCAACAACTGGATTTTTATCCATGTATGCACAAAAAGGGCAATTTGTTGCAATGTCCCATGTAGTAGGAAAGCTGAAAAAATATCCTGAGCAAGGGGACCTGACTTGGGAAACGGCTTGGTGTTTTCCACAGCATATCTATTCCCATCCTATTGGTTCAGACTTATCCTTATGGCACACCAAGCTGCAAGATATTTCGATTTCCTGGATACACATGACAGGGATTTTATTTATTTAGAAGAAAAAATTAAATGACAGGCACAAGAGAATAAATACTCAAGAGTTCATGTTCAGTGAAAGTAATCTTTTTTTGTCAATATATAACAATCTTTTATTTCCTAAATGCTAATGATAGAGAAAGCTGAGGATCACCACCTAAAGGAAAGAACAGCACAGCTCCAGAGGACATTGAATACACAACTTAGGTAAATCTGACATATCAACTTCAGAGTCCTGATAGGGGGACAAAAAAGGACCTGAGATAAGGGATGGGCCATCTGGGTTCACATCCTTGAATATACTGAAGCCTTAGATTTGTTAGTGGTGCCAAGTTTTGTTTTTCTTTTCCTCATTTTTCTCTCTCTTTTTAAAAATTTGTTCTAATTAGTTATACATGGTAGCAGAATGCATTTCAATCCATTGTACACAAATGAAGCACAACTTTTCATTTCTCTGGTTGTACACAATGTAGTCACACCATCTGTGCAGTCATACTCAAAGTACTGTAAATTAGAAGGGAAATCTATAGATTCAGGTAAGCTCTTTGTAGAAGTGGGAAAAAAAAACTGCTGTCGTTGGACTTCCAACAATGCCATTAGAAACCTGTGTCAGTACTTTAGGTTCTGCATAATTAACATCAGAAGGTAACTCCTACAAATTCAAACAAAGACATATTTGGAGAAAGTATTTGGATGACCACAAAATTTGCAGGAGTTTTGAAGAACCCAACCAAAACATCAGCTGGCAAAAGGAATCTTGTCAGTAAAGAATATGGTCAAGATAAAGGACAACATTTATCTCTGATGATAGTATTACTTTTTAGAACTTTTAGAAATGTGTTGGAACATATGTGTTTTGAGGATTAGTTATTGACATTTATCATGTGGGATCAGAATTTTAACATGTTTTGCAATGCACTGGAACAAGAAAGTTTTAGAATCTGAATAATACAATATTCATAACTAAGTCTGGACTCTGAATTTTCCACTCTAAATAACTCTATTCTTTCCTCTCTTGATATCACTCTATCAGTATTATGCATCTTCAGTTAGATCATTCATTTGGACATGTATACTTGACATTTCAGGTTCTTTCTTCTGTGAATAGTGGAGAGAAAATAAACTACATTCTTCTTCTTATGCAGTGAGTGTCCCTTATGTGGAAGCATTTTCAAATATTTAGGTAGCTAGAAATTAAAAATATCCACCATAATCTCCATTCAGTGCTTATTATTTTTTATTAATTTTATTCTCATAGAGAGAAAATAAATAATATGTCTATATGCCACACAAAGTACACTTTGATCCAATCCCCTGTGTATCAAAACACACATTGAACTTTGGACCTACAGAGACCTGAACTAAAAATTGTTGCCCTATAAATAATTGTACATGTTCTACCCTATTTGACTTTTATGTATGAATTCTTTAGAAAATATAGGAGTTCTACTTACAGAATAAGGGAAAGACGCTTGAGCATAAAAGAAAAAGAATCTGTTATAGTTTAGATGTGAGGTATCCCTCAAAACTCATGTGTGAGACAATGAAAGGAAGTTTAGAGATGAAATGATTACATTATGAGAGACTTAACCAAATCAGTGCATTAATCCTCTGATAGGGATTAACTGAATCATAACTATAAGAAGGCAGGAAGTGGCTGGAGGAGGTGGGTGGATAGGGGCATGCCCTTGGTGTTGATATTTTGTCTGTCCTGAGGGGAGCACGCTCTTTCTCTCTCTCTCTCTCTCTCTCTCTCTCTCTTTCCTGGTGCAATGTCTTGAGCCTCTTTCCTCCACTACACTCTTCTGCCATGATGTCCTCCTACCTTATCTCTGGCCTCAAGGAATGGAGTCAGCCATCTATGGAGTGAGACCTCTGAAACTGAGCCCCAAGTAAAATTTTCCTCCTTTAAAACTGCTCTTGTCAGGTCTTTAGGTCACAGCAGCGAAAAAGCAGACTAAAACAGAATTCAATCCTGTCGTATATAAAAATGTCCTATTGTACTTATGTGTGTGTATCAAATAGTGTAAATCTATAGGATGGATCACTAATGCAGTTTTCAGAAACTTTAGAATTTTAAGCATTTTTCTCTGAGTGAAAGAAATCATTTTTCCTCCATATCTAAAAGGACAGACATCATAAATGTGGAAAGTATATTGTATGAACAGTGTTCTCCATATAAAGGATATTGAAAAAATAAATCCATTGCTGGTTTAAGACTAGATAAAGTTATATTTATTGTTGGTACAAACAACTACATCTTTACCTCTATCTTTGACTAAGCCAGTATGCTTGATTTTTTAAGTCAACTATGTTAAAAAAAGTGTTGTATATTTTATTTTTCAATTAATAATGAAATAAATACTGAATGAAGAGGAATGAGATTAAAGAAAATTGCTTGAAAAGTCAGCTAATTCAGTAAGACCACCTAGTAATATCTGGGTATAATGCGGAAAGTTCCAGGGGAAAAAAGCTTGCTGTAAAATATATCAATACGATACAATATTTTAAAACTTTCTCTCTAAATCATAAATAGTTTAAAGATTATTAAAATTTATTTTTCATTAATACATAGACATAAAATTTTCACATATTAGTGGGGATACTGTGATCACATTAAGATACATCTATATGCTATGTAAAGTTTTAAGTCATTTTAAACATTTATCTCCTTAAATACTGATCATGTAAAAACATTCAAACTTCTTTCTTCCTTCTTTTTAATATATAAAGTACATAACTGTTATCCTAGACTAGACTTTGCAGATATCAAATAATGACTGAGTATCTATTCTTCAACCTTTCTCTATTTCTACTTCCCTTTTTGTCTCTCCAGCTTCTGGCAACCACCACTCTATGTCAACTTCAATGAGATCAATTTCATTAAATTCCATACGTAAGCAAAACCATGTGATACTTATTTTGTATGTGCCTGGCTTATTTTGTTTAGTATAGTGATCTCCAATTCCATTCATGTTGTTGCACATTATAAGATTCATTTATCTTTATGGCTGAATAGTATTTCACTGTGTATATGTAGCACATTTTCTATATCCATTCCTCACTTGATGGTCATTTAGCTTTTTATTTTAATTCTTGACTATTTCT
The DNA here is from genome assembly GCA_004024805.1 of Geosciurus inauris. Taxonomy (NCBI): domain Eukaryota; kingdom Metazoa; phylum Chordata; class Mammalia; order Rodentia; family Sciuridae; genus Geosciurus; species Geosciurus inauris. The sequence goes on from PVHX01002010.1 coordinate 124,141, forward strand.
TGAGTAATGCTGCAGTAAACATGAGAGTGCAGTTGTCTCTTTGACCTATGGATTCCATCTCCTTTGGATATATATATATGAGTAGGAGTGCTAGGTCATATGTGAGTTCCATTTGTTATGTTTTTAGGAACCTCCACAGTATTTGCACATGGCTGGACTAATTTACATTCCTAGAAACAGTATGTAAGAGTTCTCTTCTCTATATATCCTCAACAGCACATGTGAACTTTTGTCTTCTGATAACAACTATTCTTACTAAAGAAAATAATCATCAGAGTAAAGAGATGACTTACAAAATAGGAGAAAATACATGCAAACTATAATCTGAAAAAGGGTAATATACAGAATATATAAAGATATCAAGTAACTCAATAACAAAACAAAAACTCAATTAAAACATAAGCAATAACCTTAAATAAACATTTCTCAAAAGAGGACATATAAAAGGCCAATAGGTATGAAAAAGTTCAACATCCCTAAGTATTGGGGAAGTGAAAATCCAAACCACAATGAGATATATTTGTAAGATTTTACACTGAATTTCAGCATAAATAGAAACACCAGAAGATGTTCTTCCTAGTCATATTCTCATTTTGTATAACTCATATCAGAAGGGAGCATAAACTTGAATAAATATGCTTTCAATACCTAGCAGTGAAAGGACAGGTTCAAATCAGATACTTTGTTGAAGATAGAAAACTCTAAAGTATAGCTGTTTTGTCAATATTCTAGCTCTGTGTCTTTATACAACATTTAAATACCGTCAGCATTGTTTTCTCCCCTTTAAAATAAAAAATAAGTACACGCCAGAGAATTTGCGGCTCAAACAACATGCTTAAAAATATTAATCAATATACAACTAATGCTATAAAAATAAGAGGTTATGATTGAGTTTTAAGTATTTTTGCTCCTCAGGACCATTGCAGATTATCAGGCAATATCAAGTGGTAAAATGCCGGTAGTTAGTGATAAGTGCTAGAATAGCACTGATACAAAGTACTGTGGGAGCAAATAATCCACCAATGCAGTCTAGAAAATTGAGGAAGCTTCCTGTGGATACTATGGCTGAAAAGTGGGAAGCATCCATGCAGATGAAAAGCAGGGTTAAAAAGTATTTCAGTATAAACTGTAGTATGTGTAAAGTTGTATAAATGAGAAATGGCTTATACATTTGAAAGGAAAAAAAATTACAGAATGTCTATAGGATAGAATACACAGACTATCCTAAGACTATCTAAACCAGAGTCCCCTTTGTGAAAAACAGTTCGTGAAATTTATGAAATTTGGTTCACAGCAACAGTCTTTATATTATGATGTGCACATCCTCTGGAATTTATAAGTGTGTATTCATTGGCATAATAAACCCAGACTTTGGAAATTGCATGCATTTTTAAATCATATATTCTTAATATCTGTCTTTATGGTTGTTTTACATGCAAATAATGAGTTTACTTAGTGCATATTATGCAATTTACAAACTAATAATTAAACACATACATATTGGATTGCAAATTACAAAAATTTTAGACTAATGAAATGATGTCAAAATTGAAGTCATCAGTCAATATCACCCAAAGAACTAATATAAGAATTTAGGTACTTTGCTTTGGCAACAAGAAATATTCTTTTTATTCCAGGTTCACCAAGAAAATTTTAACTACATAAGCTGGAAGCCAGAGACCAAGTGATAAGCTAATGATAGAATTTCTAAAGTAATAAGTTCTCTGAGGGCCCTCTCAAAGTGTCTTCTATGCTGTGGTCACTTGAGTAATCTACAGTGGAAATAGTGTCTCCTATGCTGTAGACACTTATGTAATCTGCAGAGTAATAGTAACCACCATGCAGTGTACACTTGAGTAATCTGAGGCATAGTTCTGTATATTCCTAAAGAGCTTCTCCTAATTTAGTCCCTTGCTTATTTAGTTTGTATCACCATGTATTTTTTCCATATTTTGAAATTCTATTTACCTTTTGAGGATGGATTCACAATTCTGCTTTGCTGAAAAAAATCTACTTGATGCCCTAACATAGGTCATGATATTAAATATATCTGAACAACTATTTAAAAAATAATGGTCTTGTTTTCCTAACAAGGCAAAACAATGTTGAAAAATATGTCTTTTAAAGAAATAAAACCACAGATAAACCAGAGATAAAATCATTGTCAATATATTGTCTGCTACTTGTTCTGTAGTATTGGAAAATTAGCTATTACAGGTCTCAACCTTCTTTCTCATTATTGTTTTTATTTTCATATACTAGCATTCTTATTTTCTCCATATTTATAAAATAACAATATTAACCACATTTTAATTAAAATTTGCAATACAGAAGACATATGGGTCCAATTATAATCGACTGGTGGAAGATCAGATGTTGGCTGTAACATTGAAATATTATCAACTTTTAAGTTCAATACCATAAGGAGATTTATCTGGACAACAAATTCTCACAGCAGAGCTATAGTCTCCTGAGAGCTCTGTCAGAAAGAGATGAATTTAGTTTACCACAATCAAAGATGAGGTATATCATCTCTAAATTTGTCTTCCAAATGACCATGAGGAGTAGCAGCCTCCTTTGACTTTCAAATTCTCAAGCCTATTGTGGAGAAAAATAAATATGTCCATGTGCAAATGCAAATATGACTATAACTTCGTATCTAGAGAGTACAGGAATGTCTACAACAGATCAACCAACCAACCACCTCAGCTAAATATAGTCTTTCTCATCAGTCTTGTGTCATTTTTGATAATGTTTGGAAGAGAATGTTTGAAAATTAAGATTTTGTATGTGTGTGCATGTGTGAGTGATCACAATAAAGAATATTTTAAGTAGAAAGAAAAGGTTTCTACAGATACATTATTTTCATATGCATTATAGTTTTCATAAAAATAATCCTATATTTTTTAGCAGGCAATGACTCTTAGTTTTTATTCTTCTATAAAAATAACTAATTTCATTATATATTACAGACATATATTTCTAAAATTTGATACCTAGTCATAGGAAAAGTAAACTTATGTAACAAAATAATGAATGTCTGTCACAGAATAGAGAAAGATTTACTATCTGGGGGTTTGAGACCCAACTTAAGTCCCAAGAATGTAAATATTGAAAGACAGAAAGAAAAGAAGAAATTTCTAATAGTTTTACAAAATATATAACTGAAGTGGAATAAGATTTCTAAGAGAAAGAATAGTCTCTTGTCAAAGACATAAGATAGATTTATTTATTAGGTGAAGGCAATGTATGCGTCATGCTGCAATGGACATGGGTGTGCAGATGTTTCTTTGACCTACTAATTTAATTTTCTTTTGATATATATCTAGTAGTGAGATTGCTGGACCATGTGGTAGTTCTAATTTTAATTTGTTAAGGAAACTTCATACCATTTTCCATAATAGTAGATCTAATTTTTATATTCCCACCAGCAATGAACAAGGATTCCCTTTTCTTCATACATTGTCAATACGTTGTCTTGCTCATATTTTTTATTATAACAATAGCCAATTTAACAGAAGTGAGGTGATATTTGATTGTGGTTTTAATTTCTCTGATGTTTACCAATATCAATCATTTTTTTCACATATCTGTTAACTTTTTCATGTCTTATTGTGAGAAAAGTCTATTCAGGTCCTTTACCCATTTTTAAGTTGGTTATTTATTTTCTTGCTATGGGGATGAGTTTCTTATGTATTTTGTTATTAATCCCTTTTCATATATATGGTTTGCAGATATTTCCTCCTAACAGATTTCCTCATTAACTAGAGGAAATATCTAGCTGTCTTCCAAATTATCTTCTAAATGCAGGGTATTACGTTGATAATTCCTTTTGCCAGTCTTTTTTTTAATAATAGACTTTTTTTATATTATTGTATTTTTTATACCTTTATTTTACTTGTTTATTTTTATGTGGTGCTGAGGATCGAACCCAGTGCCTCACGCATGTTAGGTAAGTGCTCTACCACTGAGCTACAGCCCCAGCCCCTGTAATAGACATTTCTACCTAAGGTATTTGATCAGCCGTTTTTAAGTTTAAAGCCATTAGTATGTTAAATTACAGGGAAAATTATTTCAAGCTTTTATAAGTGTTTTGCCCCATTAACTTTTGTAAGGATTCCATTATTTATATTTAGAGAATGGAAATGAAAAGAGAAAAGTAAGTTTGTTTTTATGTGCAACTTTGAATTAATACCCAATACAGAAAATTTATAAGTAAGATGCCCTCATTTACATAACTCTCTGAGAAGCATGCATGTGTGGGCTCTGCTCTTCATTTCTGTACCCCACTTCATTGAGTCAATGCCTCACAGGTAGTGAGCACTCCATAAAAACTGGTGAATTCAGTAGTGAACACATGATGATATGGGCATATGGACATGTGGTCCAAGATTAGTTATAGGAAGATGATTGTTAACTCTCATTGTATCAGCTAAAAGCCCTGTTATTCTTATGAATAATTAAATGTCTTAACAATGTAAACAGTTAAAGTACTCTTTTCAATGCTACTTTAAAAAGCTCATTTGTGTAAATGTGGCCTTGACCTTCAGTTGTGTGGGAGTCAATTTCATAGGGAAAAATAAGTGATCATTAGGTTAGCATATTCTCTTATAAATTACTGCTTTTTTTTCTTCCATTTTATGTATAAATATTATTCAAATTCTTCTTCAGATTAATAAGTGGCCATTTGCAGTAGGAAATCCTTTGACAACCTTGAAAAGCTCTCAGTTTTCTTTGGTAAAGATTTTGAAAAGACTTTTTCTTTTTAAATGCAAATTGCCACCCACTCTTTTTCCAGACTTTGATAAACATATTATGGGTAATAGTAATATGTTTGTAAGTGTACTGCATTCAGATTTACTCTATGTGCAATATTCACAAAGTTATCAAACAATAGTCTCTGAGAGATGCCTTACTATATGTGATCAAATTCCATTCTCACAATTAACATTATCTACATTTAAATGGAAAAAAAACTTATTTTAAAGATACCATTATACTGCACGGATGTTATAAATTTATATGTTTTGGAGCTAAGATTTGAATCCAAGCAGTTTGCTCTAAGGCTGAGACATTCCTTAAATTAACCTTTCTGTACTTTCTCTTTTGTGAATTAAGTTGTTTCAAGGAAAAAATATAAAATCTTTGATTTTCTTTCTTGTTGCCATCATTAAGAAATAAGTAGTGCTGAAGTCTACATGTTTTCCAAGCACTTGGGGAAGAAAGAAATTATATAAAGTTTCTCAAATCCTGTCCTCTAGAGGTTCATATTATTGTTAGAAAAATAATGTACAAAAAAAAAATGTAGCCGGCGCTCAAGCCTGTAATCCCAGCACTTAGGGAGGCTGAGACAGGAGAATCGCGAGTTCAAAGCCAGCCTCAGCAATGGTGAGGTGGTAAGCAACTCAGTGAGAACCTATGTCTACATAAAACACAAAAAATAGGGCTGGGGATGTGGCTCAGTGGTCGAGTGCCCCTGAGTTCAATCCCCAGTACCAAAAAAAAAAAAAAAAAAAAAGTTTGGGAAGGGAATCTGTATTGTTCTTAAAGAAAGGGCAGGGTAGACAGTCAAATTCCATGTCCCTGAATGTCTTCCTTTCTGTTACCAAAACCTAGCCAAGTTAAGGGAACAATGAGAGCAAGCTTCAGCTGAAAATCCTGATACATATTATCTTGGAGGACAATGGCTTTCACTTATGCACAATGGGAAAGAGGCAAGTTAGTGTTATCTATAGAAGCTACTTTCTTGATTGTACCCCAGGACAGTTACTACTTGAGATGCTGGTCAAAAAAAAAGCACGCTAAACAATCCAATGCTAATGATGTCACTGTTTCTGTAACATAACATAGAAACTCTTTCTTAGTGAGGATGGGTACAGAATTGAGGGCACTGTGGAAAGAATACATGTCCTTCCTTATCTAGCTGGCTACCACTGGATAAAACATCATGAGGGAGAGCAACCTCTGCTTGCCCAAGCACCTTGAAGGCCAGAAGGGTTCAGCCTATCACCACTGAATTCTTCTTTTAGCAGTCACTGATCTCTTATAAGCTTTACCCAATGAACTATAGGTCTCCCATGCTTTCTCTGGGCACTTTGGCCTGTCTGCAATGTACCCTACTGCTCTGGCACAAATGAACTATGAACAAGTCAGAATCCAGAATAAAAAACAAATAGAAATAAAGGATAATAACTGTAGTACAAGTTAATATAATTGTAAAGTAAGGAAAGAAGAGGTTATGAGGAAAATAACTAACCTACTTGTGGTTTGTTTATTGAGTGTTTCTCAAAAGTTCATGTGTTGAAAGTTTGGACTTCAAAACAGCAGTGTTCACAGGTAGGACTAATTGAATGTGATCAAATCTTGCAGGATCTCATCTCATCAATGGATTGATTTATTGATGGATTAATTATTTGAAGGCATTTTTGGAAAGTGGTGGAAACTGTATGAGATAAGGCCTGGTTGAGGGAAGTAGGATACTGGGAACATGCCCTGGAAGGGTATATCTTGTCTTCTGCCCTGCACTTTCTCCCTCTCTCTCTCTCTCTCTCTCTCTCTCTCTCTCTCCCCTCTCTCTTCTTCCCGGTCACCGTGATGTAAATAGCTTTGATCCACTACATATTCTCTGCCATGATGCTCTTCTTCAGCACAGGTCCACAGCAATGGAGCCAGCTCTGAGATCATGAGGCAAAATAAATCTTTTCTCCTTTGAATTGCTTTACCCAGGTATTTTGTCATGGTGATGAAAAGCTGACGAATACACTACAAAACTTTGAAAAACACTCTTTTGCCTATATACTATAATATTAAAAGTAAGACCTAATAAAAAAATGTGTTGTCATAGTAGGTAGTTTGTTGATCACAGGAATAAGGATTAGCAATTGCATGACTATATATTCTCTATTCTAGAACTGAGAAAGCAAACATTTTTTGCACAGTAATGACCAGGTTAAAGGAAATAAACATGAGGAAAGAAAGGTGACAATGAACCCTATGAATAGAAATTCCAAGTGTCAACATGAATTCAGAAAGACAAAGAAGCAGATTGATTTTATGTGATTGTGCATTGTGTTTTGTACTCATGTTTCCTAAGAGCTTTATCATGTGACAGTCCAATAATAGTGTATATCTAAGACATAGATCTGTTTATAAATCCTATTCTTCAATATAAGAAACTCAACTCCTTGGAAAAGTAGGTAACTCTAGGACTAGGATACAAATATTCAAAATAATATTGGAACCAAAATGAAAACATATCAGCAAGTATGGAAGGTACTCAAACCATGATGAAGCCATGTTATGGATAAAATGGCCAAATTAAGAGGCTCCCAGTGGCCAAAGGTAAGAGAATTTGAGCAACAAAACAGTAATTGAGACTACAATATCACAGAAAGGGTAAAATCAGAATTAATGAATCTACACTGATTTACATAAGCAATACAGTACATAATTAATTTAAAAAGAAGGGAAACTGCCTTAAAGCAAACTTACACCTAGTAAATGTGAAATAAATAATGCACAAAAAATACCCTGAAAGGGTATATCTTGTCCTCTGCCCCGTACTTCCTCCCTCTATTTAGCAAACATCATGCTAATTGGTGTTACAGGTAAATTTTATCAGTAAAAATAGTTGAAAAATATGCTAAGGATCTCCAAGAAGCTCAGCAAAAGTAGGACAGTTGTTAAATTTGAATGTCTATATATTAGATGATGTATTTTATCAATATTATTTTTCTAGTGCTTGTATGAGTACTTTCATTTTGTGATAAATTAACATTTAAGGAATATGATATAAAAGTAACCAAAATTCTTTCAATTGATTTTGCAATATTTTTGTTCATCTGAAATTCTTTCACCAGAAGCTGGTGAGAAATAGTATGTACAAGAAATAACAGTGAGGACAAGGGGTTGTTAGAATCCATGGTTTCATTAGGCAGGAAGAATAAGTTTTGATATCTATTTCATAGCAAGATATTAACATAATGTATTATATATCATGAGAAAGTAAATTTCAAATGTCTCATCACAAAAAATAAAAACGTGAAGTGATGATTATGTTATTTATTCATTTCCTCTATTTATTTACATACATATAGCAAAACATCACAGTGTGCTCCATATGCAATTATGATTTGTCCAGAAAATTATAGTAACTTAAGAAATTTAAAAGAAAAATCTAAAATAATTCTTAATATATGTTTAGTCCTATTTTATCTGCTTTATGTTCAGAAGACAAAAATAAGTACAGAAGATACATTCTGTAAAGCTTCCACAGAAGAGATAGGAATCATGGGGTGATTCAAAGATGGAAAATGTACTTGGAATCATACAAGTGGAGGCACAAATACCTGCAGAATATTTTTTTGGTGAGAAGTGATAATATACAAGTTATCCAAAGAGTAAATTTAACTGATGAGGATAATAAAGATAGCAAAAATCAGTTGACCAATTGAAACATTTTTGACTTAATTTTATAGACTACTTACAATACTTGTCATGGTGAAAAAATTTTAAAAAGTAGTGAAAATCCATGAAGATTGGGAATCCAGCATAGAAACAAGCAAATCCATAGCAAATATATACTAGAACTTCACTGAAAAAAATGGATAGAGAAATATGTTAATCTAAGTAACTTTTGATCTCATTTTAATTTAATGTTTTCTTTTGAAAAGTCATTTCTATGGCAGATCTAATTTGGCATGTAATATTAGGTATTGTATTCATTTTAGGAATGTATGAAGATGAACATAATACTGAATTTGTGATCTGAAGTACAGAAATCTATGCTCTACATTTGCCGTGTACATGCATATAGATTTAAGTCTCAGTTTTCTCTTCTAAAATGATAGTAGTATGATGAAATAAAACATGTGATTTGGAAATAAAATCAATATAATATATACTTCTGCATGTTGCTTCCCAGTTTTTGTAAGGAACTTAGAGTTTTTCCTGAGTCTGAATAACTGTATTGGAAATGAGAATCATTGCTGTGAATCACACAGAAATAGTCTTTGTTAGACACAAATATGTTAACTGCACAATTATTTTATTATGCATGAAACTATATGCAAACACATATAAGTAATTACTTTTCATATATAAGTTTTCTGATGGCAGAAAGCATATTTTTTCTTAACTTTGCTACTGAACAGTGTCTAGAATGTGGTATTCATTGAAGTAATCACTGAATTTCCACTATACATTCTTATGTCTATAAAAGTCTATATTTCAAAGTATAAAATAATGTAATACTTCACAGGATGCACATACTTTAGCATTACTGAATGCAAAGCACTTTGAAAACTGTTATGATCACTAATGTTCTTTCTATTATTTAGAAAATTATTATGGTCTTGCTCCTAGCAATGAGCCTCTGTGTACTTAAATCAATAAATATTGGCATGTCATAGCATAAAAATAAAATGGTTTTACTTAATGGTTCTGTTAAGGTGCTATTCAAAAATCCCAAATAAAACTCTAGGTCTTTTTGAAGTAAAGACAAAGGATTTATTCTGATCAGGGCCAAGAGAACAGAAAGCAGACAGTTCTGCAGCCCAAGACACTGAATGTGGGTGAGAGGGGCACTTAAAAACAGAAAAACCACAAAGGAGGGGGTCAGGAGAGGCAAGTACAATCATAAGACACATTTCTCAGAAATTTTCACCTTTTGTACATATTCAGGAAGTAAGCTAATGTCTGCTCCATAGTTTAAAGACATTGTCCAATGGTCAGGGTGCAAGTGAGTGAGGGTGGAAATATCAACATCTATGTGAGGGGGCTCATGAGGAAAGGGGGGCCAATTCTGCACAGGGTGAGATAGATGTTTGAGCATGGGATCAATCTGACTTAACTTTCAAATCAGCCCATAACACTTCCATTATACTCTATTAGATGTAGAACTTTTTATGCCCTATCTCATTTTTAATTAATAAATTCATTCTAGTCATCAAATAGTGACAATGTTGGTAAGAAATTCAAAGCATTTAAGTGAATATTCTTCTAACTTTAATTTAATACCCATGTGTCCAAGCTTTTAAGTAAATGTTTTATGTTTTAGCAATTAATAAAGAAAATAGATAATTTGACTCATCTAAGCCACATATATCCTTGGTTTTAGCAAGAAGATATAATATTTACTTAGGAAATTTATTTTTCCTTATAGAATATTTGAACAGAATATGGCTATAGAAGATGCTCTAAAGAAAAAGCATAACTTCTTTAGTATGCTTTTTCTACCTGAGTGTAATTTGATACAAGCTAGATATTTTTCTGGACTGGTTTATACTGAGAAAAACTATATAAATTAGTCAATCATGTTTTTGATACTGTTCTCATTCTACAACATGATGTGTAAAGTTTATTCCATCAAATAATAACTATGTTCACTGTGTTTCCTTAGTCCAGTTTAGATGTAAATTTGATGTAACATGAAATTTTTCTATTTCTCTTTGATCAAAATTTGCAGATAGAAATTATATATCTGAAATTGAAACAATAAAACAATTTAATATAATTAAGATTATTCTTCATTTTCCCCAAGCTAATAATATTTGGAATAAAATTAAGTGGCAGCTGTCAGATATCAATAATATGTGAATTTTATCTTATTACCAAATGTTTTTTAAAATAAAAAAGTCACTATTTGATCTAAAATTGTTGCCTTAGTGTGTTATCTGTATTTGGAGGCAAGTTAATTTTAAATTATAAAACTCGTGAACATTAACAATATACACAAACTCATCTGTAAACTAAATTTTCTTGACTGCTAGACATTAAGAAGAATATCTGTCTATCTATCTATGTTGGAAGTCGTGTATAAATTACGGGGTTGTTTGAGCCAACACAAGGCAGGGAGTTTACTTTTCTGTGAACTCCTGGATGAAATTCCCTGGTTCCAAAAAGCCCAGATCACACTGGCACCTGGCCTTAACTCACAGCCCTAGGTTGAAACCCAGAGGCCTGGAGATGAGCATAACCTGCCAAGGCCCAAACAACTTGTTTTCCCCATCTTATGTTGTTTTCCTAAAGAAGCCTGTCACGCTGAAACTCTTTGATGTGTTCCACTATAAAAAAAGCATTCCTAGCCTTTTTTGTTTGTTAGGATCAGACCCATCAGGTCTTTTCCCCCCATCAAGGCCTGCTTTAATTAATTCCCTGCAGTTTTTGTGTTTATTTTGTTAATATTACTTCCTAGCTTTTATTTCTAGCCAGCCCACACATCTGATGGTTACCTACTCCCTCCCCACACAGTTGGTGAGCAGAAATAAGCAAACTCATCTGCAAACTAAATTTGATTGACTGGAGGACATTAAGAATACCTGTCTGTCTGTCTGTCATATCTATCTGTCTATCTAGTTGAATTAAAAGTATATTGAGTTCTAAAACATTTTTCTTGATTTTCTGAAGAAAATGTAGAGCAGTGTAAAAATATATAACATATGATGAAATTGTGCATTTTCTTATAAGAAAAAACTACTTTTGCCTTCTCTTTTTAGGTAAAATATCTGCATGTACGTGATTAAACTAACCATATAACAACTCCCAAAACCTGAAAAAATTATGTGAACAGAAAATATGTGCAAATTTTGCTACTTAAATTTTTTAAACTGTCCTGAGTACAATATTCACCATTTGAAAACAATAGTATATTTTCAAAAATCATAGCACCATTATTTTATTGGGGTACAGCAGGTAAGTTTTGGGGATAAAAAGATTGTACATTGAAAAAAAAAGCAAAAAATCCCAAAAGACTCTGCATTGCCATATGGCTTATTAAAGGCCAATATTAAATTCTCTCAAAAATAAAACAACATCATCCAGCTGATTCTATGGTTGTTTCATTCTTAGCATGTGTTCCCACATTGCTACAATTTTGAGAGGAAATTAAGTCTAGGGCATGTACCTTTCAGGAATGGAACAATGTTTACTCACATCACTTCCACTTACGTACCTTTAACTTGGAATAAAAACTTCATGGTTAAAATGACCTGCAAAGGAAATTAGGAATTACAGCCTTTAGGTGAGCAGCCATACACATGCCAAGCAACACACACACACACACACGCACACACACATCCCAAACCATACCAAATCAAATAAATATGAAACAAGAAAGAAAGAAGAAAAATAATTAAGAAGGTAGGAGAGAGAAAGAGGATGAACACTTGTAACAGTTGTTGCTATAGTGACACTTGCCACCTCCCTTCGAGTGTACCAATTATATCCTTCTTCTAACAAAAGGAATGCTCAAATCTTCCCCAAGGCAGAAAATCAATAATGCCATCAATCATGGCACCTGCCAGAACTCTGCGTAACTAAAAATGTCTCCCCTCTCTCTAGTCATGACTCCTTATGGTCTGATGGCTTTTGAATGAAGAGGAAACACTGACTCGTCTTTAATTCCTGGCATCCACCTATTACATAGCATGGAACTAAACATAGAAAATGACATTTAAGTGTCCCACTCAAAAGAGAAGAATGAAACAAACACCAGTGAATTGTCCCAAATACCACAAGGAAAGACTTGCAAAGTCTTTTTGCCCTGGTAATGGAATAAATTCCTTATAGTCTATATGACCTTCTATTATTGAGTTCTATTTGTCAAATCATTATTAATTTCTTCATCACTATTTTCCATATCTTCTAGTGTTTCTGTTGGGAGGTCTTTGGCTTGTTTTCTTTTCTTTTGAGAAAATGGGAAAAGGAGGTTATGTTTTCATTTAAAAAATTAAAAATATTCCAACATATTAGATTTTCATGACAGAAGTCATGGTGCTTCATTTATATTTAGAAAATCTAGAACCTTGAAAACAAATCTCAGATGAGAATGTTTGAAAATATCAGGAGTAAAATAGGAAAAAATCTAATTAGTTATGCAAAAATTAGGTGACTTAGCATTAGACTAATAAGTTGCATCTTTTTGTGTTATAAGAAAATACATTGTTCATCATAAAAAAGATGAAATTTCCAGTAGAATTTCCACAATTCACAGAACCTCTACCACTCTGAAATATCAGTAAAATAAAAATATTTCTCATAAGCTTCCAAGACTTTAAAATTTTACTTATCTATAATATGTACAATGGCTGAGAAAGAGAGCATTGTTGTATTTGATGGCATTCTCAATTTTTGTTGCCATTTCTGAAATTGTATTTGCAGAAAATTATGTTCATGTTTCTATAAAGACAGAGATTGTAAAATAGTACATAAGCACACTAATTTGAACAACCTTGAGTTAGGTTCCATAAGAAGTGAAGCAGGAAATACCATAGAATACACTTTTACACACTCTATTAAAATTTATAAATCTTTCACAAGTATTCTGCAACCTAACTTCAGCAGTAGGAAAATCAACCTGGAATGTGGTACTCACATAGAGATAGGTGAGTTCATTCTGAAAAAAATTTCTATTTCAGCATCAAGTAAAAACAGTTGAAAGATGAATCTTACCAATGCTAGAGCCAGTCTGTGATATTGCTCTGGAAACAAAGATCCATAAATCACAAATTAATCTTATCAGAAACTATGAGACAATGAAATGAGGCAATACAATGTAATCTTTCCATACAATGAGAACTAATTGTAAACTGGACCACCAGTCCCAAAACGAAAATTATCTGTAATGATTGTGTATTTTTTTATTCGAAGTTTTATTCTCATATTTGATGATTCTGTAGGATGTTCATAAGCACTTCATGTAGCATTAAGTTTCTTTAAATTACTAAATTTCTATGATAAAATTTTAGCCATAGATGAATTTTGAAAAACATTAGAAAAGAGTCAAATAATATATTAACAAGAAGCATGAAACATAAATCTGATGTGGGATTTTGTTTTTGTATGTTCATTTTCTTTTAGTTTCTGTTCAGCAATGGAATATTTGACTAATAACAAGTTTAGAATAATGCTGGGAATCTTGTTTATCTAGCAACAATCTGGTTGCAACAATAACAAAGTCAATAATTACAATATTAACTTCCTATCCCTATTGAAGATTCAAGGAAAAAAAGCTGATGTGGGACACATCTACCACACTGTATTTAATTATATCATAATTATGAAATTTTTATCATCATATAGATTGTTCTTATATTTATAATGGTGACATTAAATTGCCTGAATTTTCCTCAGGTTTTCTCTTCATAGAGCATACCAGGTCTAGATGTTGAGAAGACATGGATATGAACAAAGATCAGTTATGAACAAGTTCAAAGTCACCATTAAAAAACAATGTGTAGCTGGACATGGTGGTGCACGCCTGTATTCCCAACACTTTGGGAGGCTGAGACAGGAGAATCGTGAGTTCAAAGCCACCCTCAGCAATGGTGAGGTGATAAGCAACTCAGTGAGACCCTGTCTCCACAAAAAATACAAAATAGGGCTGGGGATGTGGCTCAGTGGTGAGTACCCCTGAGTTTAATCCCCAGTACAAAAAAAATATGTAGATTTATAATAGTCAAGGAGGATGTATTTTTAAACTATGGGACATAAAAAAGAATGAGAATGAGAATAGCAAAAGTACTATTTATTTCACAACAATTATGTTTTTGTCATTGTGCTGTAAAGACAACAAAGATGACACATTAATATTTAATAATGGTAGATCAGAAGGGCTGAGAGAGAGAGTAAGATGGAAAGGTATATAAAGATATAGAGATAGATAGACATGCACTAACCACTGACATATCCGTGGAAACTAAACAGAAGATTATGGCCCTAAGCTCCATAATCTAGTGATAAAGGCATATATTAAATAACCACAAAAATGTATAGTTAACATGACAATTGATTTTAAAAGAACAATATGCAAAGAGAAATCATTCAGCAAGACAGTATTGGGATACTATAGACCTACTAAAAGTCATGGAATTCTTTATATAAACAATATTCCAAATTGAAGTGACATTCTTACATTAATTTTATTTTATGTCATAAATGGCTAACTCATTCATTTAAAAAAAATACTTCATTAGAGTGAGACATGGTGGCACATGCCCATAGTCTTTGATACTTGATGGGTTAAGTCAAGAGATTCATTTGAACTCAGGATTTCAAGACTAGTCTCAATATAATGAGACAGCATCTTAATAACAGCAACAAACATACCGAAAACTCTATTTAAAAGTTTGATCCCACAAATTACTGAACTTTCTAGTTAGTTTGGTGAATTATAGCAGAGCTGTCTTCTTATGGGTACAATGGAATAGTTTTGTCACAAAGTTTGGACTATTATTGATATATAAAAGTAGATTGGGTTCTTTATAAAGACACTATAAATAATTCTGCAAGGTTGAAGACTTTGAGCTACAGAATCTGAATTGTTCTTTCTGACTCTCAGCAATCATCAGGAATTTTTCTCAGTCTGAGTAATGCTACTTATTTCAAAAATGATGGACAACAATAATTAAAATTTAACTATCTGGAATTTTTCTCTATCACATGCCAAACTTCTATGTTATATTCAATAAAAATGACAATTGAACTAAAAAAATGATGGAGTACAAGGTGAAAAAGAAAGGTTTACACTATCATATAGTAGATGAAAAAGATTCTTCTTTTATTATTGTTAAAGACTGCCATGGAAGTAAGAGGGTACAATTTTTTTCATGACTATAAAGTAATTCATAAGATTTTTGACAATGTTCATCAATATTATGGCATCTCCTTGGGCTATAGTTTGGACCTTGAATAGCCCTCAAAGTCACACATGTTTCAGGCTTTGTCTCTATCCCTGTGGCTATTGAGAGATGCTGGAACTTTAGAAGATAGGGCGAGTGGGAAGAAGTTAGGCATTGGCAGCATGCCCTTGAAGGATATATTGGGTCTTCATCACCTTTCTCTCTCTCCTTGCATCCTGGCTGTCTTGAGGTGAACAGGCCTCATCAGCTACCATGGTGTACTGTGCTACCACAGGCTCAAAGCATCATGGTCAAGTGGCCATGGGCTGAAATCTCTGAAAACGTGAGCCAGAATACATCTTTTCTCCTTATAAGTTGTTTATCTAAAATATTTTTGTCTCAGTGACAGAAAGAGGACTAATATAACTTGATAATACAGAGTATATAAATATAATTCAGAATCTGATTGATTTAATTTACTCAATTTCTTTAAGACCAGGAGAACTTACTATGCTCATGGTTCTTAATTTTGGGAAACTGAATTATATTCTCTTTGAAGACAGGAACGATTGGGGACATTTGAAATATTTTAGGCAAGAAAGCTCATCTTAAGGATTAATGAAGACCATATATGGTTTGATAATTAGAGGAGATATCACCAGTCAGTTCTTAAGAAATTCCCTGAAAAACCTAAACTTAAACCTTCAAAGGTGTCATATCAACATGCCATTTGAACAGCTGGGCACGGTGGCTCAAGCCTGTAATCCCAGCACTTAGGGAGGCTGAGACAGGAGAATTGCAAGTTCAAAGCCAACTTCAGCAACGGCAAGGTGCTAAGCAACTCAGTGAGACCCTGTCTCTACATAAAACACAGAATATGGCTGGGGATGTGGCTCAGTGGTCGAATACCCCTAAGTTCAATCTCCAGTACCAAAAAAAAAACATGCCATTTGAATTTAATAAATAATTTTATTAGTAATCTAACTGAAATAATTGGAAACTCAAATTTAGAAACTATCAAGCATAAATGTATATATTTATAGTTACAAACATAACTATTGGCATTTTGTATATATATTATATTTACATAGCATGCAATATTTTGAGAGGACTTACTCTTGCATCCTTGAAACAGGGATCAATCTGATTCTTACTCATGTTTTCAGTCACTCATGAATGTCTCACAAATATTCATGTATGACATATTAAATAAAAATATGTTGCTCACAAATTACATATGCATTCACTTGTTAAATGTTTACAGGGTTGACTCTTATAGACTATGAAGTATTAGATACAAAAAAACAAAAAAACAAACAAACTGACCTCATGGAGTTTCTACTTTACTGGAGGAATACATATAATCACGTGTTGCTTAATGATGGGGATATATTTTGAAAAATTCATTGTTGGTGATTTTGTCATTGTGACAAAAATATTATTTTGTGAAAAAAAGTCACAAAATCTTCAACAAATATGCCTGTGGGGGAAAACTAAGATCCAAACTATAGCAGTGAAATTGAGAACAGTAGTTTAGTAAGTACTGGAGGCAAAGGGCAGGATGGAGTTAACCCAAAAGGGGATGAGAAGTGGCATGAGTAACGTGCCTGTTACTCCAGCAACTCTGGATGCTGAGACAGAAAGAGCACACGTTCAAAGCCAGTCTCAGATTTAGAAAGGCCCTAATCAACTTGGCAAAACCTTGTCTCAAAATAAAAGATTAAAAAGGGGGTCTGGAGGTGTGGTTCAGTGATGAAGCACCCCTGGATTCTATCCCTGGCACCAGCCAACCAACAGACAAAAACAAAAGGGAACAGGAAAAAAGTAACAGGAAACAGAAGTAGATAACTTTTTGGAAGGTCTTTTCACTAAGTTAAAAAAGAAGAATTAAAATATTTGCATTTATTTATAAATATTAGTACAAATCTGTACAGACAGTGAAAGGCTATTAATATGCAGTGTCTAAAGTACCATAAATAAATGGACTAAGAGGTACTTTTGCTTAATTATAACAGAGGTGGACATCAGAATAGCAGTTATCACTAATTATTTGAGGAGTCAATACACAAGGAGCACTCGTTTAAGTGTTACATAAATTTTCATAATCAACATCCACAAAGTCCAAAGAAATACTATTAACATATTTTTACAGAAAGAAACTAAGCCATACACAACTAAGGGATTTATTAAAGTTTACCAAGATACATAGTAGATAACACAAGTCAATGAGCATGTTCTTACTACAATGAATCTTCTTTCCATTGTGCAAAACACTTTTTCCTTGAGAGTGAGGATAATGGTGGAGCATATTGTGTAAGTCCTAGACTGGATGAAAACAGTTTGTAAAATGTTTGTTGGTACTGCTGATTGAACTCAGGTGCACTTGACCACTGAGCCACATCTCCAGCTCTATTTTGTGTTTTGTTTAGAGACAGGGTCTCACTGAGTTGCTTAGTGGTTCGCTGTTGCTGACGCTGGCTTTGAACTCGCGATACTTTGGTCTCAGCCTCCAAAAGTGTTGGGATTACAGGCGCGCCACCACACCCAGCTTGTTGGAATTTGAAGCCTGTAGAACCTATAAGGGTGACTGTGGCTCAGAAAGTGACCTTGACACCTGAGAAGGTTCTACTCATGTAAAAGAGATACTGACAGCGAGTTAACCAGAGTGAAGACTATGGCAAGGGTTCATAGGGGAAAAAAATGCAGAAGTTCTTCTCTTTGTGCAATCAAGTGCATAGAGAGGGGGAATGATTCTAGAAAATAAATCATCTACTCTGAGACATAATAGCATGAGGAGAGAGAAGTATTAGCATTGAATTCCAAATAATAAACTCAGGGGTTTAGGAAATATATTATTAATTAAAAAATGGAGTTGGTTAGCATAAAAAATTATGGGGTTATCTTGGAGCATAGTTTGTAATGTGGACAAAAATTTGAGAATATGAGAATGGAAGACAGGAGAGGAATTCCAGTGGTTAATGCACAGCATTGATATCCACGAATTAATTAACGCAATAAGTAATATTTGATCACCTATAAGACATGCTTTATTTATTTACTTATTTTTATTTTTACATGACAAATAATAATTATATATATTTATGGAATAAAATGGGATGTTTTGTATGTGTATGGCATATATTATGGAACAATTAAGTCAACTAATTGGCATATCCATCACCTCACATAATTATCTGTGTGTGTATGTATGTGTGTGTATGCGTGTGTGTGTGTGTGGTGAGAACATTGAAAATTTACTCTTAGCAATTTTGAATTGTTTACATTATTTTAACTATAGCCACATGCTGTGAAATAGATCTCAAAGTCTTATTAATAGTTACTAACTGAAATGTTATACCTTTGACAATATCTCTCCAATCTCAACACTACCACCACTGTGCCCACCCCTAGTAACCACCATTTTATTCTTCTACTTCTTTGACTTTGACTTTTTCCATTCCACATAGAGAATACATGGTATTGTTTATCTGTATCCGGTTTATTTTATTTGTCATAGTGAATTCCAAGTCCATCCATGTTATCCAAATAGGACTTTACACATCTCCTTGACATACTGATCTCAGTTCTGTTGGATAAATACTCAGTGGAAGTGCTATGAACCTTTTATTATTAGTATTATTATTTTAAAAAACAAATAAATTGTGCTTCCTTATTGAGATTTGATTTACAAAAAAGGGCTATATGGATATTTGGCTCTTCTTCATCACCTTCGCTTTAATACATTCAGTTTATCAGAAAATTCTCCTGGGTATAGTGACCATTTCTCACTAGTTCCACCACTTTATCAGCATCAAACAGCTAAGTTCTTTTACTGGGATTTTTTACGCAATTGTATCTAAACATCTTCTTGTACTTCTTTTATCCCTTTCATTCTCAACACCGTAGCCAGTGTGATCTTGTTAAATCCCACCCTTGAACTTTCCCAATGGCTTCTTGTCTCACTCAGAATAGAAGTGCAGTTTCTTATTATACCACATGAGCTTGTCCATAATCATAACCCATGTCCCCCTTCCCTTTCCAATGTAGTTCAGACACAGCCCCACCTAAGAGTCTTCTGTCTGCTGTTGCCTTGTTGCCTGTGACACGCTCTTCCCTCAAATCCATTGGGTTTAAGTTCCCACACCACCTTCAGGATATTACGCACATTTTACTTTCCAAGTGTTATGCCTAATCACACTAACTCATACATACACACAAACATATAGTTTTGTTAAATTTTACCACACTGCTTTTTTTTCTACATGCACTAGTCATGTCAACTATATCATACATTTACCCTTTTTTTTTTATAGCCTTTTTCATGAAAAATAAGGTATACGAGGACAAGGAATTTTTCTTTTTTGATCACTGCTATATCCCCCATTCCAGAAGAGTGTAAGACATATGAGATACTCCACATTTACTGAATAAACATTACATTAAATATATATATATAAATTATGATTACATATATATTTATATACTCAGAATTGTGCCTAGCACATTAACATGTTTACATTATAGATAGCATGAATGGAATTATGGTTAAATATTGCTTTATATTCATATTCTTATTTATTTATAATAAGTAAGAATATTTTTAAGAATATTTATATTCTTATTACCTGCCTTATTTCTCTCTCATTCCCTGTCTTTCCCTGGGGATTGTTAACCTATGAAAATTTCCAGTCTTAGACCTTTTTGGTCATGAGGGCTAGTTTGGATTTGTCTGCTTGGGCTCTTTTTCCTCTCCATTTTCCTAGCTATTTTCTCAGTTATAGCACCTGTTCTTATGGGCTATTGTGATACAGAATTTGGAAGAAAAATGTATAGAACAATGAGAGGCTATAGATAAACTTCATTAATTAACTTAGGCTTTTAAGTAAGTGTATCAGTTTATCAGTTTTTATTTTATCTTTATGTAAATATATTAAGTCATATTCAAAGGACAGAAAATAGTTTGTAATCATAATAATATCACAAAATTATTTACTTTTAATAAATAATATACATGCATGAATACATTAAACGCTAATTTTATTTAACATATTCATTAAACATACTTAAGAAAATTTTAGTAAATATTTTTAAAATGTGAATTTTTATTACTACATTCAAATCCTCTTTTCTAGCTTTTCAAAATATGCAGTGCGTTATCAGTATCTATACTCACCCTGTACGCAATAACATAACAATAACATAATCAGACCTGTCTTACGGTAACTTAGTACTGTGACTAACTTTTATCCATTCTTCCCCTCTTCCTCTGATAAACACCATTCCATTCTCATCTTCCATAAGGTCATTTTTTTAGATTTCACATATGAGTGAGATCATGTGTCACCTCCTTCTGGGTCTTCTGCCTTATATCACTTAACATATTGATACCCAGTTCAATCCATGTTGTTACACTTGATCATGGTGAATATTTTTAATGTGCTATTGGATTTGGTTTGCTAGTATTATGTTAAGGATTTTTCCATCAATGTAATCAAGGATACTGGCCTTGTAGTTTCTTTTTTTTTATTGTATCCTACTCTGATTTTAATATAAGGATAATGCTGATCTTGTATAATGTGTTTGGAAGAATTTCCTGCTTTGGAATAATTTAAGAATTTATGTTAGTTCTTTAAACGTTTTGCAGAACTCAGCAGAGAATCCATCCTATCCAAATTTTAATAGTTTAATGTAAATTATTTTCACTCCTTCCTGATTGATAAAGGTCTGGCTTTTTTATTCTATAGAAATAGAAAACAAATATATAGACAATTGGTTTACCTGAGAATCTACCATATGTGCGTACAAATATCCCTGAGATTCCTTGTCATTGACTTTCATGCTTCTACATATAAAATTAAGTTAAGAAGGTAGGAATTCTTCTAGAACTCAACCAATTTTTATCTTTATTTGCCTCTTGGTTAACTACTCACATAATTTGTGAGAGCAGATGACAGTTATATTATTAGAATTCCACTTTCCTAAGACAGATAAGCTATGTAAAAATAATGTGGCATACCTGTAAATGTGTATCTTCTTGTAGCAATAGAAGTCTGTGATTTAGAATACGTGCCTGTGGTTCAGAACAGGTCATAACATTATGTTACCTTTATTCAGGGCACTTCATGTTCACACAATAGTAAAATTTCATATTCTGTGGTTCTCCATAAGGAATTGTATGAAAAACACTTAGTAAATAAAAATATAACATTGCCCCTTCCAAGCAAAGATTTTAAATTTATACTTATATTAAGTTAAAAATATGTAATATTAAATAACTGAAGAGATATTTAAGTATCAATGTCTCTGTGTATGAAAAACAACAAACTAGTTATATTTAATTTTATTCCTCTAGCATTCTATTTTACAATAAGGCCTGAAGAATTTTAACATATGAGATAAATGCTAAATATTTCAGATGCATATTTCTATCTTTTGCCAATATAATTTTATATTTTAAATAAAATTTGTTTGCAGTACCAGGAAAAATTATAAAACAAATTTTAAAATATATAAATAAAATATGAACATTTTAATATAAAATACAAATTTATATTAATATAAAGTAGAAACATAAAATATAAAATAGAAATACATGAATAAAATATAAAATATTAATATAAAATACATATAATAAAATACATGTAAGCAAATACCAAGAAATCTACCCAATAACTATGCTAGTTTTACCTATAGTTACATATTGTCTGAACTGGTTACCTAATTATTTGGAATTTCAGAATGTCTCCATCCAAAAAAGAAAGACAATAATTTCAATCTTTGTGTTGGTCAGTAATATTTCAATTACAAGTATCAAAATTCTAATCCAAAGTATCTCCAGAGAGAAATGGAAGATTTTAGTTTTTATAAATAGGCAGTGAAAGCACACAAGCTAATATATATAGTGGGATTTATCAGTCCAAAATTGATCAGCTCTCTCTTCTATTTATCAGTTTTATTTTTATTCCTAAGTAAACCTCCAGACATCAGTAAACAGTGACCTTAGGAATTCCAAGTTTACTTTATTTGAATTTATCATTATATTAATTACGTATGCATATTTAAATGAGAGAGAAATGGAGGAAGGGGAACAGAGAAAGATCTCTCTGTAGTTTGAGTGGATTACAGAAAAACAAAAATGTTATTGTTTTCCTTTTCAACTAACAATGTTTATTTTTCTTTTACTCTGGTGTCTGGTTAATGTACTTGGATAGAGGTTCTCTCTTTTAAAGAGATATCCTAATGTTTTACTAAAGTATTGAATAAATAAAAATAATATTGTTTCATTTACTTAGTAAACAAAAACAAGAATTAAATATCCAAATTACTTGGCTTTTAAATACCTTCATATTATTTAAGTCTTGAAAATTTTATAATTGGTTATTACACTTATATTTTTATCCATTAAAATGTACACATGCTATTTTTGTAGAATAATAATTTGCACATTTAAAATATGCTATTACAGTGATTTTTAATTAAGAAGGTATATATTTTGGATGATGATTAGAATTCAATAAATTTAAATAACATATATGAAGCATCATTATATCACATTAATATTTTATTCATTGTAACTGTTCTTTTTTTCTATAACTTAAACCATGAGAGGAAGCTCAAAAAACTATTGACTCACATAAATGTTATTTTTTACTAAGCATTCAATCACTGGCTTTTGAACATGTTATATATAGAGATACATTATTATTTACAATCCTCAAATGGAAACCGTGCTTCTTTTCCATGGCTTTTCTGGAAATTATGTATGTAAACACTACTGTGTCATTTTCTTATGAATTAGCTCATATAAAATTATTTTTATTTAAAAGATACTTTATTAATTATGGCAATATTCTACCTGAGAGATTTTTTAGAATTTTAAACTTGTATTTTTCTTGCAAATAGCATCATAGTTATAAGAAAAAGTCAGTTTTATTGCTTTAATAACTTGTTTTGCCAAGTATCCAAATGATTTAATTCTAGTCTAATTCAATATTTTTTGTCATAGTTGTGGGAAAGTAAATTTAAATTTACTGAATAAAATAAACCTTAAATTTTGTATGTTGGTTGTATATTTTCTAGCTCTTCTAACTGAAAACAAAGCAATTTACAAACACTGTAACTCTGAAAGCTTTATAACTCAAGAAGCACTCAATTCTTGACTTTATTTTTAAAGTTTATAATGGGAAATGAAAAGAAAGTTTTCATAAGCTGAAGCTTAGCATCTAGTAAGGGTTTATTATCCATGCCCTATTAATATTTGTGAAATTTTCTGCTGTTGGTTTTATCTAAAAAGAGAAAAAAAGGAGGATATTAACATTCACTATGAAGGGCACATGCATTCCATAATTCTCTGGTGAAATACCCAAGGGATTTGTACAAGGCTTAATGTTAAAAGAACAGCATGAAAAGTAGGGGAATTATTTGTTTAGGCTGCAACATATTTACTGATTTTCACATAATTAACTCTAAAGGAAGAGTTATTCTGATAAGGAAAACTATTTAGGCAGCTGTCCAAAATTATAGCAAGAATAAAAACTATGGCTTTAAAAAATAAAATACCAAAATGTAATTAAAACCCCCATGAATCTCTCATATTTAAACCATAGTAATAATATTTCAATCTTCTATTTTTGAATATAAATACTATTCTAAATTTAGGACATTTTAAATGCTTTTTCATCCTTTCTCATCCTCTCCCCTCCAACTCAAAAGTTTATAATTCAAATTTTTAAAGTACTTTCCTACCCAAATCAAAAAAGCAGAATAACAAAAATAGACACTAATTGTAATGTATAACTTATTACATTTTTAGACTTGAAAATTCTTTTGTAAGACTACAAATATATTCTATATGTTTTTATGACACTTTATTGCTATTTGATCCACAGAGAACTGATTTATACATTGCATCCACATGGATGATTTTGATTGCATTGAGAATTCCATTATATTTTATTTCACATAAATTAACTAACATTCCACAACCAAGTATTAAGTAGTTGATCATTTTCCCAATGAGTACCAATTCCATTTTTACCATGTATATTACCATATATATGTAAAATTTGAATATTATTAATAGTTTCTGAGCTATTTTATTCCACTTGTCCATTTTGTCTGTGCATCTGCCAATAAAACATTTTCATCAGCTCTAGAATTTTAAGTTTCTCAAAAATGGTGTGTGGGTGTGTATACACATGTATATCTATATGTATATAATCTACATATATATACATATATACATTTGCACCTCGGCTATTCTTGCATTCTATTAGAATTTATATTCTATTATATTTATATCTTTTAAAATAGATAGCAATATATATTTATTATCTACTTATTAAAATGATCACAATGAAACTAAAAATATCAAAGTATTCATAGTTTTCATGACAAAAAATCTTTAAAAATTTAAATATTTTTCAGACATAGTTTTCAACTTCTCTATACTATTTAGAACTATCTAAAATTTTTACATGTCATAAACAAAATTTGTGACTGTATCTGTCAGAATCCATATGAAACCTAGAACTGTTATTGAAACCAGATTTTGAAACCTCATTGAAAATTCAGGACATTGAAACCTTTTCAAGATTTCACATTTAGTAAGATCTCCTGATCTTGTATTTTCCAAAAAATATCCTCAAAAGTTTTTATATTGGATGTCCATTGTGCTTCCTTGAAAATACAAAGGCTTATCAACTGTGAAAAGGCAAATGAGAATTTTTTTAACTTTAAAAAATTGTTTTTGATTTTTTTCTAATTGGTGAGTAATAACCTTACCAACATTACCACTGGAACTACCAGAATTCAGATTTCCTGAGTTGGATGTAATGTTTCCCAAGCTCTAATCCCAATGTTTCTCCTCTGTAGAAGGGACTCAATTCTTACGGATCTAAAGATGAGTGCTGGACAACCAGCTTTCCATGTGTCTATAAGTGGTCTTGTCCTCTTGCTTTCAAATCTCCGTGAAATTTTTCTCTATAAGAGTGAAAATACAACCAAAGCTAGTTTTCATACCAAAATCTTCAACTGGGGACTCCACTGTGCTGTGGTTCAAAGGGCACCTGACACTTGACATGACTGAGAGATGCCCAGAGAATGATGAACTCCTCAACTTGTTATCAATTCCATGAGAACAACCAGCCCTTTGTAATCTATTTTGGTTTCCCTGAAGCTCTTGTCCAAGCATGTACATTGTTTTGTATTCTTTATTATGCTAATTCTTCTTCTCTATCCTTTCTAAAAGGCAAATGATATTTTATTGAATTGCTGTTTCTATAAGATCTATACTCAAATGATATATTTTTTCAATAATTTTGCTTAACTAAACAAAATTGATTATACTTTGAACATGTAAATAGACCTAAACATAAAATCTCATATTTTAAATACAATTCACTAGTACAAACAAATTTATCTGCTTCTTGCTCTTTGAATCAGAAGTTTTAAAAATTTAAGTGTGAATGCTTCCTTTCATAGCTGTCATGTGATGATATTTGGTTTTATTCACATATATATATTCCTTTTATATATATACTTTGTATATATGTGTATATATATAATTTTAAAAATTATCATTTCACTTGCAGAACTTTAAAACCTGTATCTTTAGGAAATTCTGCAGCTAAGAATGATTATGTTCTGGAAACTTATCACTCATTATTAAAAAACACAACCATTTATTGTTGGCATGTTACAAACTAAGTACTTCTCAGTTATTTACATATGTTATTGAATTTGCTTTACACAATAACCCTAAGAAAAAATGGAATTTTTAATTTTAGTCTCAATGTTTAAAAAAAAATATCTAAGCCACAGACATATGATTAATCCCTTTTAAGAGTGGCATGGTTGGAACTTAGTCCACATACCCAAAAATGTTCTCACAATATCTTATCTACAGTCTTATTCCCATAGGAACATTATAAATCTAATATTGTTTATTAACAGACAATGTACAATCACAAGAGAAAGATAGATAATAGAGAATGACAGATACTAGATTTACAGAACTCATCTGCATGTATTAGTAAGTTTTTATCCATTAAAGATAATAATCTAAGTATTTTAAAAATGCATACACATATGAATGTTGTGTGCGTAAATAAATAAATGAGTTTAATTCTGTAAGTGAAAATAGTAACTGTGTACTTTGTCCAAGAAAGGGGCCACAGGAAATGTAGATTAAAATTTTTAAAACACACTTTTGTTTATTTTTATTGTTGTAGTTGTTTGCTCTTCATAGTAATGTAGAAAATTGAATAAGTAAAGAATAAAAGAATACAAAAGAAAAAAGAAAAGATAAATGTATACTGACGGTAATTCTGGGGTTGGAGGTGTGCTTTCCAAGTAACAAGGGGGAAGAGAATAGAAGCAGCTTCCTAAATTTCAGTTAGGTCAGGTGTGTATAGTGCTGTGTTCCAGAGGAGGAGGTGTTGGTCTGCAAGCCATTTTGAATATTATCTGTCTTGAACAGCACTCAGATCTATCACCAAGGGAAGGAGAAAACAGGTTTGTGCTACAATATGGTCAAACTACAATGGATACACCATAGCTAAATTTCTCTTTCAAGAGCCACTGAGGACTACTGTCATATATAACTAATTAGAACAAATTAAAATATATTTTTAAAAAACCTCAAAAACTTAACACCAAAAAAACAAATAACCCAATTAATAAATGAGTTAAGGAACTGAACAGACACTTCACAGAAGAAATCCAAATAATCAACAAATATATGAAAAAAATATTCAACATCTTTAGCAATTAAAGTAATGCAAAGTAAAACTAATCTAAGATTTCATCTTGACCCAGTCAGAATGGCAAATATCAAGAATACAAACAACAATAAATGTTGGCAAGAATGTGGGGGAAAAGGTACATTCATATATTGCTGGTGGGAATGCAAATTGGTGCAACTATTATGGAAAGCTCTATGGAGATTCCTCAGAAAACTTGGAATGGAACTACCATTTGACTCAGCTATCCCACTTCTCAGTTTATACACAAGGGACTTAAAATGATATTACAATGATGCGGCCACATCAATGTTTATAGCAGCTCAACTCACAACAGCTAACTATGGAACCAATCTTTCAACAAATGAATGGATAAAAAAAATGTGGTCTATATATACAACGGAATATTACTCAGCCTTAAAGAAGAATGAAATTATGGCATTTACAGGTAAATGGATGGAGCTGGAGAGTATTACAATAAGCGAAGCCAATCCTAAAAATCAAAGACCAAATGTTTTCTCTGCTATGTGGATGCTAGTTCACAATGGGAGGAGGGGGCTAGAGAAGAATAAAGTTCCTTTAGATTAGGTAGAGGGGAGCGAAGGGATGGGTGGGTGTTGGGGGTAGAAAGGACAGTAGAATAAATTAGACATTATTATCCTATGTACATATACAACTATATGACCAGTGGGATTTTACATCATGTATAATCAGAAGAACGAAAAAGTATTCTCCATTATATATGATGTATCAAAGTGCATTCTACTGTCATGGATAGCTAATTAAAACAATTCTGGATAGGCAGAATCAATATAATTAAAATGGCCATACTACCCAAAGCGTTATACAGATTCAATGCAATCCCAATCAAAATCCCAGAGTCTTTTATTATAGAAATAGAAAAGGCAATCATAAAATTCATTTGGAAAAACAAGAGACCCAGAATAGCCAAAGCAACCTGATCAAGAAGAGTGAAGCAGGAGGCATCACAATACCAGACCTTAAACTTTACTACAAAGCAATAGTAACAAAAACGGCATGGTACTGGCACCAAAATAGACATGTAGACCAATGGTACAGAATAGAAGACACAGAGAGTAATGCACATAAATACGAATATCTCATACTAGACAAAGGTGCCAAAAACATTCATTAGAGAAAAGATAGCCTTTTCAACAAATGGTGCTGGGAAAACTGGAAATCAATTTGCAGTAAAATGAAACTTAACCCCTATCTCTCACCATGCACAAAACTTGGCTCAAAGTGGGTCAAAGATTTAGGAATTAACCAGAGACCCTGTGTCTAATTGAGGGGAAAGTAGGCCCAAATCTCCATCACGTTGGATTAGGCCCTGAATTCCTTAACAAGACTCCTATAGCACAAGAAATAAAAGCAAGAATCAATAAATGGGATGGACTTAAACTAAACAGCTTCTTCTCAGCAAAAGAAACTATCAATGAGGTGAACAGAGAGCCTACATTCTGGGAGCAAATTTTTGCCACACACACATCAGATAGAGCACTGATCTCCAGGATATATAAAGAACTCAAAAAACTTAACACCAAAAAAACAAACAACCCAATCAATAAATGGGCTAAAGAGCTGAATAGAAACCTCTCAGAAGAAGATATACAATCAATGAATATATATATGAAGAAATGTTCATCATCTCTAGCCATTAGAGAAATGCAAATCAAAACTACACTCAGATTTCATCTCACACCAGTCAGAATGGCAGCTATCCAAAATACCAGCAACGATAAGTGCTGGCGAGGATGAGGTGAAAAAGGTACATTCAGACATTGCTGGTGGGACTGCAAATTGGTGCAACCAATCTGGAAAGCAGTTTGGAGATTTCTTATAAAACTTGGAATAGAACCACCATTCAATCCAGCTATCCTACTCCTTGGCCTATACCCTAAAGATTTAAAAACAGCACACTATAGTAAAGCAGTCACCTCAATGTTTATAGCAGCACAATTCACAATTGCAAAACTGGAAACAACCCAGATGCCCTTCAATAGATGAATGGATAAAGAAACTGTGGTACATATACACAATGGAATATTATTCAGCAATAAAAGAGAATAAAATTATGGCATTTGCAGGCAAATGGATGGAACTGGAGAACATTATGCTTAGTGAAGTAAGCCAATCCCAAAAAACCAAATGCCGAATGTTCTCTCTGATTAGTGGATGAGGATACATAAGGGGAATGCGAATGGGGAACATAGGAGAAATGGAGGAAATCTGGATGCGGCAGGGGGAGGTGGGGGGAAGGAAAGGGGAATGGGTATAGTAATGATGGTTGATTGAGATTGTCATCACTACCTTTGGTGCATGTATGAAGACACAAATGGTGTGACTTTATCTGGTTTGAAACCAGAGAAATGGAAAAATTGAGCTCTGTATATGTACTATGACTTGAAACGCATTTAAAGAAAATAATTAATAAAATAAAATTTTAAAAAGAGTTTTCTAGATACCTATTTGTAGACACAAATTACATTTTTATAATTCAGTTATTTTCATTATTTGAGTCTTTTAGCAATATTTTCATAAAGAAATACTTGATATATAAATTAATAATTAATTTTGATAATTTTGATAATTAATTTTGAATTAATGTATTAATTAGTACATTTTAAATGACTAGAACATGAGCATTATACTAATTCAACTTTTGCTGACTCCAAATATATACTTACAGAATATATTTAATTCTCACTGCCTGTTCTGCAACAGATGTAATAAGATATGAATATTCTTGTAATCATTATGTGTAACATTAACAACACACTATTGTTGGAAATTCTCCTTTTCAATTTCCATTTGGTAATATAATTTTTATCAAATGTTAGATGGAGGGGTCAAATTTATGCATTTAGTAATACCAGTTGATGCTCTAGTCTGTCTTACAACTGGTATCCAAATCTGAGTAGCTAATAAATACGTGTACTTTTCATTATTTTGATGCTTTCTTTGATATTTACATTTTTTATAAATATGAATACATAAATAAATGCAAGAAGCCTTCTATGAGCCATGTATGAACTGAATGACATTCAAGCTATTAGGCAGGGAAGCCTGGTTTGGGGAACTCCCAGGCAGAGTCCCATGGTGCGAGAATGCCCAGTTCAAATTGGCACCCTGTTGGAGCTCACCGCTCAAGTTCAAGCACATTTCCGGAGAGATGGGAGTTACCTGGTAAGAGCCAGCCTGCTTATCCTCACTCCTATCCTGTTTTTCTCTTTTGCTTTCCTGGGATAGATGTAACTTGCCAAACGCCAATCAACCTGTTTACCAAAAGACCCCTGCCACACTGAGAAGCAAGCACCAAAACAAGACTCTTTCCCTGAAACCTGATCCCTGCCTTAAATAAAGAATCGGAGCCTTTTTTCATTTGTTCAGTTCCAGTTCCTATCAGGACTAGAAGACCCATCAAATGTTTGGATTTTTAAATCTATCTTTGGCTATGTTGTATTATTTACTGATTATTTCAGACTTTATTTTCCCAGGTGGCTCACACCTCCTGAACAGGAACCTGCTCTGTTGGGGTGCTGGTCACTCCCTCAAATAAATACATATGTATACACAAATATACAAAGTTTATGAGAGTTTTTCTTCTTTAAGTTGGTATCTATAAAAGATTTGTCATATAAGTTTATTGCACTTACTTTCTAGTGAATTTCAATAATGAAAAAACTCATATTATGAATTTTGAAAACTGCTCAAGGGATTATTTTTAGCTTAAATTGCTTTCTAGATGGATCTTCACACAGCAATATTTTATACCAAGGTTAGACACATGTCTCAGATTATTGATTCAATCTAAAAATTTAAGTCTATGCATATCAATAATAATTTTAAATGGAATCATAAAATATTTAACTTCTTTAACCTCTACAAAAGGCTCATGAGAATTTAGAATAAATGACTTTAAATGACAGGAATTAAACAGAATCGAATCGAGAATATCATATACATGGAAATATGACTTGAATTTTTCAAATGTGGGTCTATGGAACAGAGATAATAATATGTGTTGTGGGCAAAGCATAGGTAATACAACCTATTTTCAGATAACATATTTGTTTCCAATTATTTCTTGGGCAAAAGAAATTTGGAAAGAATAAAAGTCATAACAAATAACAATCACAACAAAAAGCCAATAGTAGAAATAAATAAATAAAATACACCTCTAAATTCCCTTAAACTAGGGACGTCATTGCAACCTCCTTTCTTTTCATCATAAAGTCTAACAGATTCAGACTATTTTTGTTTGTTTGTTTGTTTTGGTACTGGGTATTGAACTCAGGGGTACTTGACCATTGAGCCACATATATACACATATATACAGGGTACACAGAATTGGATATATAACCATGCAGTAATATAAGAATAAGTCCATTGATCTTAAAGAAAAGATCATTCTTTCTAAAAGAAAATCCCTGTCATTGAATGTCCCCTCCCACCCAAATCCCTGCCAAGTTAAGAGAACAAAAAACCAGGCCAGAACATCCAGATACATATTATTCTGAAGAACACTGGATTCTCTCATGCACATTTGTAATAAAGGCAAGATAATATTATCTGTAGAAAGCTACTTCCTTGTTTGTACACCAGAACAAGTTTTCCTTGGGATGCTGGTCACATGAGCAACTTAAGAAATATTAATGCTGATGATGCTACTGCTTCTGCAGTCTAAAATATAAAACCCTTCTCTCAGAAGCACATGCCACAGAACTGAAGGCACTGTGGAAAGGACACATGTCATTCTTCCAGCCTGCTGCCACTGGACAAAACCCTGTAAGGGAGAGGAGGCTCTGCTTAGTTAAGCATCTTGAGTGATGGAAGTTATAACTGCTCAGTCTGTCATCACTGAACTTTTCTTTAGCATTCACTGATCTCTTGTAAGTTTGCGCCAATAAGTCACGTGTCCCTTGCTGTCTCAAGGAACTGTCCTTTATCTCTCTGCAACTTATCCACAAACCTGGCACAATTAGGATGTGGATATGACAATAGGTTATTAAAAAAAATTAGGCAACTGGCTAGATAATAGACACCAAAGGAATCTTTTTATATGGAATTTTATATATGTGGGTGTGTACATATATGTTATGTGTATTATACAGTTTATTTAGAAATTCAAAATGAATTTAAGGTCAGTTAATTGTACTCTAGAGAAGGCAGAGTATTAGGCTTTTAGTTTTATCTAGAAATTTTATCTTTGTAATATAAGAAGAAGTATACACTAAAATTGGATCATAAAAATAGTAACCTACATGAAGAATATATTATGAAGAATATGAATGGGGACTCAGAAAATGTTTGTAAGTTCTACGCATGATTCTTTTTAAAAATTCCAGCACTCATATTAATTAAATTTATTTGCTCCAAGGGTATACATTAAATATTACCATATTTTAAGAAAACACTGCTTCATTCAAACGTGTGTGTGTGTGTGTGTGTGTGTGTGTGTGTGTAAGAGAAAGAGAGACAAACTAGACTAGATACCAGAGTCAGAAGATTGTAAAAACATTAAGAGAAAACCCAGTACTAAGAAACTGAGATCCAACTCAAGTTTCAATCATGCACAAGGGGAAGGAACACATTTTAAGATATATAATTTCATTATAATTATTCTGATCTTTTCAAGCTGAGCATGTTGGTAAAAATGCAATCACATATCACTTATGATGTATTAATGTACAAACAATGTACTAATAAGGGTAACAAATAGGTCATACAACGATAAAATATGGCAAAGTTAGAAAAATAAGGTGGAGAGGGAAATGCAGAAGGTGATATATGCAGATAAATGCAGAAGGGCTCAACAAGACTATTAAGAGACTGAGTGAAAGCAATCTGGATTGGGCAGTCCTGCTTTAGCAATCTTAGGGCAGTTGCAACCAGTCTTTGTTCTGACCGGTAAAAAAACGAAATTGTTCCAGGAATTTAGGGATGGAATTGTGTGGGAAGCAATGACATGAACTTCTACAAGTTATCTTCCTTGTGCTCTTTGACTCATTTTTCCTCACATGCACATTATTGCTTTCTTTTTTGTCAAAACTCCTATTGAACTTTATTTTGAGAACACATACATATCATTTTATAATTTGGATACTTTGTCTTTGAAAGTTCTTATTGCAAGTATGGTTTTTTGATTCACATGCATAGTCTTTTTTGAATATTTTTCAATCTATTCATTCAAGATTTCTATTTTAATTCTAAATCCTCTCCTGCTCAGACTGCTGCTCAGCTGCTTTTTTTCTCATGATTCTAGCTTGATGAATACTATTTACAATTTAACCATTGATAAATGGGGATGGGGGTAAACATTTCACCATTCAAGGTTACACCCTTTAAGGAAATTCTGGATGCACCAGAGTTACTTAATTTAGTGTTTTAAATCATCAGGCATACAGGAAATCTCTGTACAGCAATCCTGGATATGGCCTGCCATAATGTTGTCTTTAATTGGGGGAAATTGTAGATCACTGAAATTGCTTCCTGTTGAAAGGTCTCCTGATTTTGCACCCATCTATAATCAACTTTATAGCTCAGGATAGAAGAAATCAATGTGCGTCTGTCTCCTGCTTCCTTTAGCTGTGCCATTACTTGAAGTGATTTTTTCCAAATCAATTCACTAGCCTTAGTAAGCTAATTGGGAAGTGTGAGCCTTGGCATATAGCTTTTCTACAGCAAGCAGGTGAGTAAAACTCAGGTTTCAGGGTTTATTTCTCTGAGGAAGAAGTAAATGGAGCGACTGCATTTCTCTTGCTACTTACTGTATCTCTTACTGTCTTCATGTTTTCAAAGATAAGTTCATGTTAAAAATTAAGTTTTCCAACATATTTTCTCATAGGAAGAAATTGTTTTGCGTATTTACATACTATTAATTAACTTTCTCAATAAGCAGGGTCATTGAAACTTTGTTATACTTGAATATTTGAATGGCTTTAGAGGCAGGATGAGCTATCCTTTTTCACTTATGTATTAAAATACTTAAGTCCCAAAATAAAACTTTTGATGATTTAACACTTTTCATTTGTTCATTTTATTTTTATACTATTCTATGTATCAGTGTGGAAATAGTGTGTCAGTGTGCTGGGAGGAGTTTTACTTCCTTATTCTTGGTTCTGGTGAGGCTTATAAAAGCAACTTTGAATAAACTAATTTAAAACTTAATTGAAGAATTCTTATTAGAATAAAATGTACATCAAAAACAAAAATAAATAACTCACCTCCTTCATAGTAGATCTACGGTATCAGAAAACTACATTTTCACATTGGATGTTTAGAAAGCACAAGCCTATGACTTCAATTTCGACTATATTGACAATTATTCTGCTTCAGCTCCCTTATCCTTAGCACAGAATAATTTTTATTCAACTTACATATAGATGCAGACAGAACCACAACAATGCTGTTTTTCAATCTTTTTTAAGGCTGAAGTTTGAGTGGAATCAGCTAAGGGAATCCTAACATATTGTTCCATAGGTAATTTATGAGAATAAAAAGTAATGATGGAGTTGGAATGAAAAAACTACTAAGGAGTCAGAATGTGATATTGTCTTTTTCCAGTCACTTTCTCTAGGCCTGAATAGGGGCACTATCCTCTCATCCCAAGGAATTTGAGGAAAAAAGATGGCATGCCCAATATATTTCATACCTACAAATTCCACAAACTCTAAAGTAAATTTCAAATTAAAAAGTAAAAATATAATTTACTGCTAAAGCTGAACTGTCATTTACTGTCTTGAGAGTTATATATTTAAGATTTGGATAAACTACTATCAAACAATGTAAGATCAATTCTGTTACAAATAAAATGGTTCTTAGGAATGTTTTGCCCTTAGCATATTATGTTTACTAATTCAAACTTGCCTGTGGTGTTTATAATCTTTTCAAACATAATGGACTCTTGAAATAATACAGTATATTTATTCAACAAGTGTGTATTGATCATCCATTCAGTATTAGGCAGTAGTCAACATTCAATTCCTTGAGGATACAACAAGGAACGAAAGCAGACAAAGTCCTTATGGATTCCTGCAGAGAGACCCACAGCAAACATAAGTATGCACGTGTACACACACACACGCACACACAGCTTTACACAGAGCACGACAGCTAGAGTCAGGGATTGTATTGTCTAGTGTGCATATAGTGTTGACTATATAAAACTAATTCAGTATCATTTTGATATAGATTGGAAACTGATCAAAAGATTCACAAAGTACAATATACTCATATTTTCTACTTTTTAATTTTGAAGTGTACAAAGCTGGCACTGAAACACACAACCAAGCAGCAGTCCTGCGAATTAATTATACTTCAGGTGGTGCTTCCAGTCCCTCTACCTGCCATGAACTGCTTTGTCTACAAGCTGGAAAAAAAAAAATAGAAAGACAATGTTAGTTGGGAAAAGCAGAGACAATTAGGTGAATCTTAGTTGGTTCAACATTTAACTCCTAGAGTGATCTTAGTCCTGATAATTATTGAATGAATACTTTCTAAATCTTATTTTAAAAAATGGAAGAAGAATGATCAAATGTGTATCACCACTTTCCATAATAATGATTTTGTACTGAATATGCTGAAATAAAATGCATATTTATTTGCTCATTTTTTAATTCTACTAGTAATACATTCACTTTTCAAACCAAGGAATTATCAGATACTAGTAAGATAAAATATGTGTAAATAAAATGACCATTTTGTCTTGTTCACTATACTCCTGGACTAAAATGTGCCCTTTTCAACTATTTATTCTATCAAAAGTGTAAGTTAAGTTGCAAATACTACATATATGGATTATAAGAACACATACAAAAATATATGTTGAAGGCAATTACAGTAACAAATTAGGTTATAAATTTAGTTCACTTATAGAATCTTGTAAAATCAGGGTTTAAATACAAATTGATAACTCCAAAAATATCTATATGTGTATATCTAGACTAGTATATTCATGAATAAGCAGAGAAATATATAGTAGGATATTTGCCATGCTATTGATCTCAGAAGAAATGGAAGGTGGAGGTGGAGATTTGAATTGCTTTATTTTTCTTCTTCTTTTTTCTTTTCTTATATAAAAAAATGAACAATATTTTTTCACTTTTACTTTTTATTATGATAAGAACATGTAAAATAAAATCTACTATATTAATGCATTTTTAAGCACAAAATTCTCTATTTTAATTTTCCTGCTTGGTAACATTTATAACTGACATAGGTCTTTTTTAAAAATTTGAGATCAAATAAATTAAGTATATGTTTTAAAAAATAAAAAGTTTATATATTTCTTATATTCTGATTACAGAAAACTAATTATAGAATATTTGCTAAGTAGGACATAAGATGGCACTATATTTTATCCTACTTCTGAAATAATGTTTTTTACTAAAAAATAATATTTTATCATCATGAAAAAATTCTGAACTTATGACTTTCATATACTGTGATCTCTCAAATGGTTTTTCTAAAGGCAATCTGTCCACAACCAATTTAGCATACCAGGTAACTGGCAATCTTGCACAGTCGATCATTGATTTTCTCATGTTCACATTTTTATTCTACATCACCAATCCCACTACAACTCCTACACTCAAGCTAGTACACCATTTCATACCTATTTCTTCCATATTCATTTGTTAGATAAGAACAAAGTGACAAAGCCCAGCACTGCATGCTTGGTGGCATAATTAAGGGTATGGGTATATTATTACCAGGTATGTATTTCTTGCCTCATAACATTATCTAAACTTTGCCCAAAATAGAAGAACAAATATTTGAATAGGCTTAAAATTACAGTCTTATGTGCAACTGTTATGTACTCAGCAAGCTGTACTCAGATATTCTTCATGTTCTACTTTGGAGATTGTCACGTCTCCCTTTAGACTTTGCTAAGGACAGATTTTCTTATATTCTCAGTAGCATAAATCTATTTCCCTCTATGTCTTTGTTCTTAATATATGAATGTCTGTAAACCACTCTCATTCTTGTTTATTTATTTTGTAACCACTTCTTTCTCATTCTGAAGAGAAGTGTACACCATATTTTCTTGTTCTCATAGGTGTCTTAATTTTTCAAAAAATTTCCACATCTTCAATTATAAACAATTATCCTTACTGTACTTTACTACATTGAGTCTTATTATGGTTCATTCCCATGACAGGGCTTATGTGTGGCAATTCTTTAAAAAAATAAGTTTCATGCATGCAGATTTTTATATTACCTTTCTGCTGACTTAGTAACTTCTGTGAGTTCAAGAAAATTCTCTGGCCTTTATAGTACAAATTTCCATCACTATTCACCGGGTGAGTGTGTGCATCTCCATACCTTTACTGTTCAGGGTGAATAAATCCACAGTGCTATTTGAAGTGCTTTTACAGACTTATCAAGAGAGGGTATTCCTAGCTGGATGCAGTGGCACTCACCTGTAATCCCAGCACTTTGTGAGGTTGAGACAGGAGAATGGCGAATTCAAAGCCAGCCTCAGCAATGGCGAGGCACTAAGCAATTCAGTGAGACCCTGTCTTAAAACACAAAATAGGGCTAGGGATGTGGCTCAGTGGTTGAGTACCCCTGAGTTCAATCCCCGGTGCCAAAAATAAAAAATAAAAAAGAGAGAGTATTCTTGCTGTTATCTCAGATTATTGAGGACTGAGCCTCTAGTTTCTAAACTGTATCCAGAAAGTTAACATGAAATCTGTGTTTTTATGATGAAGTGACATACAGATGTATAGTATCTAACTTCAGCCATTTATATAAGCTTGGTGATTTCACTTATTGCAGAAATTTGTATAAACAAACAGGACCCACAATCTTTGGCAATAATCAGCAGAGGTTTTAAAGGAATTATATCTTGTCATAACTAACTCATTATAACACTGGTCACATTGTTCTCACCTTCTCTCTACTTTCCATACCATAGTTCCCAGGTTCTCCACAATCACTTCCATGTGTATGCTGACTGACTGAGAGACACTGAACATGTTCCCTCTGCTAATTATTCCCTATCACATTGTGTCAGAACTTGTCAGGATTTCCACCCCGTTTATCTTTATCCCAGAACTGGGCCAAAAATCACTGGCAGTGATCAGAACAAAAAAATGCAATATAGATGATTTCCATATTCAGTACATGTCTACACATTTATTCACATAGCTACCCTTCCTAAGATTTCCAGCAACTTTTAGAAGTACTTTGTGTGCTTAAAATAAGTCACCAGTTTCCTACTGAAATCCGACTTCTAACAAATTTATGTCCCAGAACTAATACTGTCAGATCTTGGTTTTTAGAGTTTCTGAAAGAGTAACAAAGTACCATAATTCCACCCTCATTTACTTATAAAGAAATCAGTCAAAAAGTCTATTTTGGGCTATATAATCCAGACTACCCACATTAGTCTTATTCAATACTGATTCTCATAGTGCATTCAGTGTGGAGATTCATAAGGCCTAGATCAAAAATGCTATTTATCTGACTCAAAGGGACAAATGTAGGATTTGCCGGCTGGAGTTTCAACAATACTTGATGTGGCAGAGGTGTTGTTCAGTGAGCCATAAGCAGGCTCAATGCCTAAGTTACTGCATACATTTGAATAGTGTGCCATTTGGAGCCGTGATATATTCTGCCCTTGCCAATGTGCCCTTGCACATTTCCCTGTTGCCACTGAAAAACATTACAGCTGGAAACTTAATATTTGTCTTGGTCTATGATACAAGCCTACTCAGCACCAGCCAGGGTGAAGGGATTGTTCACTCAGAGTCAGTACCCTTAGGGCCTGACAATCAACAGTAAGCACATGGTCCAACTCTAGAGGATAGCACAGGTCTTTTACAAGGTTTGTCTTTGTTTCTTTGTTTTAACCCCTGAGATTGTCAAAAGGTTAAGCTAGAAGATGCTCATTTAGGGCCTTCTCCTGTTCCTTAATAGTAATTTTTTGTTATTTTTAAAGTTATGCAATTATAGATAGAGGCATAAATTGTAATGAAATTATACAATTCAAATGTGCTCTTTAATGAACTTTGACAATTATGGACACATTTGTGA
Organism: Geosciurus inauris; assembly: GCA_004024805.1. Taxonomy (NCBI): domain Eukaryota; kingdom Metazoa; phylum Chordata; class Mammalia; order Rodentia; family Sciuridae; genus Geosciurus; species Geosciurus inauris. Next base: position 163,562 of record PVHX01002010.1, read on the forward strand.
ACACATCTAAAATGAGGCGGAGGACATTTCTATCAGTTTAAAAATTTTTCTTGTGCCCCTTTTACAGTCACTTTCTGTTCCCACAAGAGATGAGAACATTCTAGTTTCTGTCAATGCCGAGCAGTCATCATTCCCATAAATTTTCTGTCAAGGACCAGCTGGTAAATATTTTAGGTTTCTGTTGGCTACCTATTTCTATCTCACATATTTTTTTGTTTCTTTACATGATTTATTTTTCTGGTACCAGGGATTAAAACCAGGGGTTCTTTACCATGGAACCCACATCCTCAGCCCTGGGGCTTTTTATATTTTATTAGAGATAGAGTCTTGCTGAATTGCTTAGGGCCTCACTAAGTTGCTGAGGCCAGATTTGAACTCAAAATCCTCCTGCCTCAGTCTCCTGAGTTGCTGGGCTCTTACATAATTTTTAACAATGCTTTTTTAAAAGGCTCTTTTCAGTGGCTATGCAAATATACAATCAGGGAGCAGAATTGATACGGCCTTCTATTGTAGTTTGCGGACTCTTATGCACTACTTCTGGCTGTCTTTAAAAACTAGGCAAATGGGATAATATTTCTTGATATTTAGCTTCTTATGTTGTTTTCTTGTTCATCTACATTGTTGCACACAGTAAGACTTTATTTCTTCTAATTTCTTAATACTATGTCTTTGACTATTACTGTTATTATTGTTGTTATTATTTTTTTAGTACTGGAGGTTGAACTCAGGGTGTTGTGCCTGCTCAGTAGTGCTGTACCCCTGAGCTACATCTCCTGCCCTTGCCATTAAATTTTCATACAAACTTTTTTAGCCCTTTGATACATATTTGTGTTGTTTCCATTTGGAACTATTTGTGGAATTGCTCGGTTATGGTGATAGGTTACAAATAAACTGTGCAAATCTGATGTTCAATTCTCTAAAATGATTGTATCACTTTACACTCCACTGACCATGTTTCCCCCCCCTTTTCTTGTCAAGGACCTCAGGTGAAGTACACATGACATTCCCAAATCTGGAGCCCTATTAATAATAGACTGGTTATTTGGCCAAAACACCATCTGCCTCTCAAATAGAACACTTAAGTAGCAACAGAAAATCCTGGAAGCATTATCAGGATGCTTCGCTGTAACTCATGCTCATTATATGATCTGTACAACCTAGATTTCTTTTAGTTACACAGATGGATACTAATTTAGACAAAACTTACTTGTGGTGTCCCTGGGCACCAGAGCCCCTTGCTAGGTATGTATGGGATTGAGCTGTACCTGAAACTGTCGCTGAAGAACTGTAGAAGGGGCAGAATTAGGGAGGGAAAGAGTGAACTTTCCCATGTGAGTGCTTTTCAGAACGAGCATGAGTCATGTGTGGCAGGTTATGCTTTAGGAGAGAGATTCACTAGAAGTACTGATCCAATATCCAGGAACGAATTTATCACTGACTCTCTATTCCATACTTCAGTTCTGTTTGCTTCAGTCTGTATTTCCCATATCTTGCATCACATGGCCCCCAAAAAATCTTCCCAAAATTTGCTTATACTGTGTTTGTGATCACATCCCATATAGTGCTACTACATTTCCCATTCCAAGAATTGTCATCAAAATGTCCCAGAACTTGCTACTCGAAGTATGGTACATAAATCATCAATACTTTTTTTTTCAGTGTTGAGTCCTATTCCAGATCAAGATACCCAGATTCACTAAAAATAAAGACTTCAATATGACTCATATATGTATTGATGTTTAATTAGCACCTTTCTAAAATATTCACAAATGCATACAATGATCTCCACATTCCAAAAGTTCAGATATGCCAGGGCTTTAATTGCGCCTGGTACAGACTTGAGGTGTGCTGTGTGCATGCAGCCTGCTTTCATCTAACTCCTCTATCCTTGCACTTAATTAAATATACCCTGAAATCTTACAAGTAAGGCAGATTTGTGTCGGGTTGTATCTGTAGCAGTTTCAAAGAGTGCTAGAAATGACCTCTTAGATATACTTAATTTTTTCACTTAAAATCACTCCAGAATAAAAGAAAATGTGATGTGTGCCTAAGAAGATGATGCAAATAAATAAGTAAACCTAGAGTTCCACACTCCTCTCAGCTTCTCAAGCACACGATGTAACCTACCTGCCTTGAGGAACCCTAGAGGAAAGGAGTTAAAACAGTGTTTCATTGTCTTTTTTCTGTAATGAGAGAAAAAGTAAAACCTCTCAAGGATGAAGAACATATCATGATTTATACAAAATGAGCTGCTTTATTAAAAAAATTCATTTTCATCTCTTATAATCATATAATTGAGTTTAGAAGTTTTCAACACACTGTGTTCCCCCAAATCCATACCTTGCAGGACTAGTTATCACAACAAATAAAAATATATGAGGTATACCCTACTGAAAGCATTAAACTGGCAATACGGTCTACTTTTGTAGTGAATATTAGCAGGAATAGTATGCTTACAAGTACATTCGATTGAGATAGATTTTCAAGTTTTTCTTCGTCCTCTCTCTCCCACATCCTTGGCAGAGAAAGGATGGGCTGCAAATCAGCAATTAGCTCTTTCTCTCTCAACCTGTTCCCGCTCTGCATCCTCAGATAAGTGGCACATCTGGCTGTGGCCAACCTAAAGCCTAATACTGATCACGCCTGTTAATGACTTATGGGCAGGGGAAACTGTTACATGTTCCCATTTAAGAACTGTAATCAACTTCTTTTGCCCTAATTTGTTCAGTCATGCTTTGTCCAGCACCCCTTGTACCAAATAATATATTATTAAGTATATTATGCAGGGATCTAAGGGTTGTTTGTACTAGTGGAATACTAAAACTAATAGATACACAAGTGGGTGTTTTTCTATTTAATTGCTCCATTATAATCAATTGTACTAAGCTTTCTCAGAAGTCTGAATGTTCTAATGCTTGGTGACAAATCCTTAAAGGCTTGTTTTGTAGTAAGCTCTAATACCCACTGGGACTTTTCAGCTTCTCTGATAATAGAATCATGCCATTGCCCTTTGTGATAGTGTCACTATGGGACTAAGCTCAAGAATATCAAGCACCACAAATTGAGATGGTTCCTAGAAAGTGCTAATCATTTGTTTTTATTCCTTTAGAACATATATCATCCATATATCAATGGCATATACTTAAAATTTTCTTAGATGTAATTTTTAAAGAAAAATTTGAAATGAGAGGAAAAAAATTATTTCCATAGATCAATTCTCTTCTTTAATGCAATTAAAATTAACATTCAACCATCAAAACAACATTCTGTGCCGGTCCTACATTTAATTGAATTTTAGATGATCAAAATCAAACGTATATATTTGATCAAAAATATATGTTTTTGATGGGTATAGTGCTCTAGCCCTTTTTCTGTATAACATGGAAGGCATCTAAAAATGTGTGGTGCTCAGAGCAAAAGAAACATCTATAGTGTATCTGTGTAACAGTGCAAGCAACTCTGCCATGTAGGCCTATGACATACATTCAGTCTCTCAACTTGTCCATAGTAAATAAGGATTTAAGAATGTCTCCATTGTAAAATCATAACATTAAAACTTTGAGTTTTGTGGCAAATTTATATTCTTTTCCATGGATCAATAGTCCCTTTTAGGAACCAACTCATTGGTTGGTACAAAACCCTGATGAATCTTAAATGCTTAATAATGAGAAAGCAAGTGAGTCTAAAACTAATCTAGCATAATGATTCAGCAAACAATAATGCATGTGCAATGGAAATCCATTATGAAGGATCAAATAATACTCATCCAATTATTATGCATTACAAATGATCAAACACACACACACATAAGTGGAATATAAAACTAATAGATAACCAAGTGGGTGTTTTTCTAGTTAATTACCCCATTATAAGGCTGGAAAAGCTATTCAAAATAAGGAATGTTGTGTGTGTGCACACGTGTGTGTCAGGTGTGTGTAAACTAAAGTTGGAACAAAATAAGTAATCAGGTTGAATAGGCTGGGGCTTTGGGTCTGAGCAGATGACTCAGACTCTCATGACACAATCTCTTGCTGCATTAGCTCCTCATCATATACACATGTATATGGACCCACTCACATTAAGAAAGGAGGAATTCCCTATTCCTTGTATGAAGAAGAAAAATGCTAATATTAATACTAATACCATTTTATACAGTGTGCTGGCATCAGTTGGATGTGGACTGATGCAGTATTTCAGATGTTCACTGAAATGTCATGAAGGAAAGAAAAGTAAAATCATCCAGTTGGGAAGAACTTTAGAAAATATATCCAAATGATCATGTTTTCTGGAAGGAGGTACAGAGTAGTGGACAGAATAATATCCTCCCAAAAGGCCCACATTTTAATCTTAAAAATCTTGAATATGCTATATTATATGGCAAAAGGGACTTTGAGGATATGATTAAATTAAGGATTTAGAGATGGGGAAATTATTCCCATTATCCAGGAAAGCCAATATAATCATAATTATTTTCATAAAACAGAGGCAGGAGATCAGAGAAGGGAGATGTTACAAAGCTGAGCATCAAAACAGAAAAATGGGCCACAAGAAGTCTGTAGAAACTGGAATTGTCAAAGAAAGAAATTCTCTCCTAGAGCTTCCAGAAGTAAAATGGCCCTGTTGGCACTGTGCCATTAGCCCCATAAGTCTCATTTCATACAGACTTCTAGAACTATAATAAAATAAATATACATGGCATTTAAGCCACTAAATTTAAGGTAATTTGTTTCAGCAGCAATAGGAAAATATAGGAAGCCAATAATACCTGGTTGGTTGGCCAGGCACTTGAAACAAAATTGTTTTCTACTATAATATCATCCCTATTATTTTGGGCCTGACTTTATTGTTTAAATTTTCTTGTTATGGATTGTGTTTTTCAGCTCATTTGCATGCTTGGTATTTTTTTAAAAATATAATCTAACATTGCCATTTTACCTTGCTGAGTTCTGAATGATTTTTATATTCCTGCACATGCTCTTGAGTTTTGTTCTGAGAAACAATTACTTGAAAGAAGTTTGATTTTATTGAAGCTTGCTTTTAAGGTTTTAGATAGGTTGAGAGTATCCTCTAGTTTAGAGCTAATTTTGGCACACTACTGAGGGAGTATCCTTCTGAGAACCATATTCATTTGTCCATAGGATGATGAGGTGACACTGCTCTAGCTAATGAAACAGAATATACTTGAGAAATAGTAAAAGGACTCCTTAGTTGGTCAATACTGAGGTAAAGAATTGAGGGTACACTCCAAATTATCTATTTAGCTCTCTCAAGGCAACCATCTCTGCTTCAGTATTACATTTTATGCAGTCAAGCTGCCTTAGCCTTCACAGACATCCAGATCCATCTCTTCAACTCAGCAAGATCATGAAGCTCCCTTCTGACTTACCTCCTTTCCCTGTGCCAGGTCCTGTACTGGTATATTAATTCAGGTTCTTTCTCCTTATGAGTAGTTTTAATAATATTAATGATTGGGGGAATTTGGATAGTTGGTAGATAGAATGACAAAAATCCATATAACTGAACCATCACATGCTTTAAGAATAAATATTTTACTATACTGAAAGGTATGAAAAAAGAAACTGGATGTCACTAATCATAGCCATTTCTCCCCTTTTTTTGGATTTCCTATTTCTTCAGGTGCCAATTCCAGTTGTGACTCTTTACTTATTATTTGGTAAATAAATAACTATTATTTTCTTTGTTAATATTCACCCCACGTATGTCTTTTTGAAAATATAGTTCTCTCTTTCTCTGGGCAATAAATTTTTCTGTGCTCTGAAATTTATAGAGTAGCAAGTATTTAGATTTGGAGCTTATAAAATTGTATGCACCTCAGCTGTCATTTGCTGATGGTGAGGTATTTAGAAAATTGCCTATTCTTAATTTCTCTAGTTTTAAAATGGGGAGATAATACATAATGGGCAGATTTTGTTTGAAAACTCTGAGTAATTTATGTGCAAAGATTGGAAAAGCACTAATATTCTGAAAAAGAAAACTTATTCTTGTGATGTGTCTATTATTATACCCAACAAAAATCTTATTTTTTTAATTTGAAACTTTCAGTGAGGTGATGGCATAGGGATAATTTATAGTCTTTTTAATTTACTTTATCTTTATTTTCTTCCCTAGAAATACAGAAAAGTTGTTTCATAATTTACTCTGCATTTTCCAGTTCTCCTGGCAACTAGTCTGCTAGACGATGTCTTCAGCACAACAGAGCACCTTATGGACTCAACTTCAGATGCTAAGCAGTTGTCATTTGCTGTAATTTCTGTAAACTACTGGCATCTAAGTTCAAATATATTGTGCACAAACAGGATGCCTCTCTTTGTATGCAAAATCACAGTTGTGCTCCCTCTTTAGGAGGAAGCTCCCTCTTTACTCACAGTACATGCAATTGCATCAAGCTGAAGTCCATCATTCCTAGGGCTATTAACAGTAGGTGAATCCATGTACTTCCTGACATAGACCACTGAGGTCAATTCTGTGCCAAGTGTTGCTGCAGATTTTCACCTGACATTTTTATCTTAACTTCATGTTAATATCATTATAAATGACATTTTTATCTTAATTTCTGATTTTTAAAAAATTTCTTCTACAAAACTACTAGATGCCAGATCCTGAGCATATTTGCACTCTATCTTCTAAGTCTCTCTCTGATCTCCCCCTAAATTAAAGAGATTATTTATTGGAATAAAGAATAACTAAATGAAGTGAAGGCTATCCACTTCTCAGTAGTCTGTGCCACTCAAATGTCTCATGGCTTCTGCTTCCTTATTCTTCCATGATATGGTAAACTTGAGAAATGACAGAAGAAAGATATGCTAGAATACCATTCAAATATTGAAGAAGGATCTTGAATTTAGATATAAGTAGGGGAAAAAAAGGAGTAAAATATTCTTCAGTTCAGTTAGTCTGTTCTGTTGTGAAAATTAGTAAGCTGTAAAATTGCATATTGGTTTCTATGTGTGTGTGTATTATACATATACATAATAAACAAATAAAGCATTCTATTAAATCAATAATGCATTCACTAGGAGAAAATTATTGCCATTTAATATGTATAAATATGACTTTGTGGAACTGTGGTCCTTTAATTAGCATCCAATTCAGGATATTTTTGATTATTATGAAAATATAGGACTTTTATTCCATGTTAAATGCTCTTGGTCAACTGTATAGTAACATTTTGAGTTGGTTACATTCTCCCTCAGCATTTTATGTTTATATTGTGTTGGCATGTGTATTTTATTTTATTTTTGGTACCAAGGATTGAACCCAGGGACATTTAACTACTGAGCCACATTCCAAACCCTTTTTAAACAGGGTCTCACTAAGTTGCTGAGGCTGGCTTTGAACTGATGATCTTACTGCCTCAGCCTCCTGAGCCGCTGGGATTATAGGCCTGTGCCACCATGCCCAGGTGATATGTATATTTTAAAATAGCCCCAATTCTGCATCCCTTTCTGTATTTCTGCTTGTCATTTGCATTTTAATATTTTACCATCAATGTGGGGAGCCTACTTTTCCACCCCTTAATTCTGATTATGATTTTTTTTGTGTGTACATTAATGTCATATGTATTAGCCAATAGAATAAAATGGAAATGACATTTTCCCAGGACTTAACTAAGCCATAAAATGTCTTTCACGTTCTACCTGCTCCTCTGCCATCATTATGAAAATAAGTCTGAACCATTTTGCCAGAAAATTAGACATATGGATCTGAGATAAGTCAGAAAAGTTAACAGCTAACACCCTGCAAGTATGTTAGGATTCTAATATAAAGGTCGAACCCAAGTCAACATTTGCTGGCCACCTTCAGTTGACCACAGATACATCCCTGATGCCTTGAAGACTACCAACATCAGCAGAATCACACGGCAACTTCAGACTTTCTGAGAAATGTTGTTGTGTGCTCTAAGTTGTTGTGGTGGATTATATACAGCAATAGTTTTCAGATACAATTTCCAATTTTTATTTGTCATTGCTACTGGTGGTCCTCTTTCTATAGCAAGAGATTTCACATGTAAATAGAGATTCTTGTTAGAACTACTATATATAGATTTTCTATTGATAAGTTACTATATTGTCAATGTAGCTCAAATAGCTCTGTGGATATACAGATTATAGACATAGTATTTTAAAAAGGATATCTAAATTTAGAAAGGGGGATACCAACTTTTTAGGTAGAAATTAAAAATCCAAATACTCAGCTTACATCTATTGTCTCATGCGGAATTTATAATGATATGGTACAATATTAATAATTGCATTTTACAGAGAAGTTTCAATAAAACAAAGTTTTTATTATTGACATGATAAATGGTTAAGTAGGAAATAAAACTCAATTTTATCTAACTTAAATACCTATACTAAAAGTTATTTAAGACATGAACACACACACATGCATGCACAGAAGTACAAATCCATTTTATAGATCAGGAAACTAACATAAAAATCTGTTAAATGGTTAGGAAAAAAGTGCAATTACATTTGAAATTCTAGGATTATGGAATATGACATCTGATAACTTGTAAATAGGTGCTCTCTCCTCACTACCTAGTTACAAATTTATGGAATTAGAAAAGAGATGGCTAAAGATGTAGCATTTAGATATTTAATAGACTACATTTTCAATCTATTGACTAAAATACTCTAGTATAGACATTGAATTATCTTTGTAATATGTTAGGTATTCTTTTATTGTTAAATAACAATTTCAAGTCAAATATTTAATATTTTCATTTGAATATAAGGATATAAGGGTCAATCAAAGGTAGGAGTGAGTTTTTTTTTAAAGATGACTTTTCATAGCTTTCTTTGTTTTTAAATTCTGACTTCTATGATAATATCATACTGATATTCACTTAAAGTCAATGAAATGTAATGAATAAAAATTTTAATAAATATTTTGAAATATGACATTCTATCCAGTAAATCCTCTGAGAATATTTGATTCAGTCATTATATTCAGTTTTTTCATAGATGTGACCAAAACACCTGACAAAAATTAAGGGAATAAAGTTTATTTGGGGGATCAGAGTTACAGAGGTCTCAGTCCATAGATAGCCAGCTTCATTCCTTGGGCCAAGATGAGGCAAAACATCATGGCGGAAGAGTGTGGCAGAAGAAATTGACTCAGGACATTATGAGGAAGGAGAGAGAGAGAGAGAGATTACACTTCCCAGATACAAAATATATACCCCAAAGGCATGCCTCCAATGACCTACCTCCTCTAGTCACACCCTACCTGCCTTCAAATACTACTCAAGTTAGTCCCTATTAGGGGCTTAAGCAAATAGATAGATGTATCTTATACAATGTGAGTTTATTTTGACTCACATTTTTGACAGGCAAAGATGTGTTGAACAGTGCAATAAAAAGAAGGTATAAAATCAGTGGCATTCAATTCTTGTATTAGGGAACTTGGTATTTTGTATACTCAGTTTATAATGTGGTAGTGTCCAAAATTTTGTGATAATGCCTCCAACTCTCTTTTAGTTAAGAGTTTTATTGCCTCTGGGCTGTTTTTCACTCTTGCAATTTTGTTTGAAAATTTTCTGACTTTGCCTATTTGATCCAATGCTAGGAAAAACTTGACAGGTTTTGCTGACTCTTTCTTTACATTTGAGGATTTCGTCCAAAGACAATGTCAAGAAAAATGTAAGAATCGCAAATCTACCAAACAGGAAACATATAATAGCTCACAAATAATAAGTGGCTCTGGAACAGAAAAATAATGATTTTTGCCCCTCCTTGAACAATCTAAAAGTGACAAGTAAACATGAGGAAACAGGAAAGGCTCCAGGCATTTTATGACAGGAAAATTTAAACACATGCCATAAATGGCTATCATAGGGTCACACTGTTACTCTGTACTGATACACATTCTAGAAATATTCTTAATTGAAGTGCAAGTATAATTATTCATCCATTTCTGAATTATTTGCAATTATTGTTTTACTATAATAGACCCCATTGTCTTTGAACCTGTCAGAAACTATGTGATCTCAGTGATCCAAAATGCAATTATATAAAACCTATTAATGTTAGCCAGGCGTGGTGGCGCAAGCCTGTAATCCCAGCACTTAGGGAGGCTGAGACAGGAGAATCGCAAGTTCAAAGCCAGCCTCAGCAAGGGCGAGGTGCTAAGCAACTCAGTGAGACCCTTTCACTATGTAAAACACAAAATAGGGCTGGGGATGTGGCTCAGTGGTCAAATACCCCTGAGTTCAATCTCCAGTACCAAAAAAAAACAAAAACTATTAATGTTGAGAATACAGAAATTTTGGATTGTAGAAATTTAGAATACTTAAGACTACGTAATTAATACTATCATTGTATTCAGATACTGATTGGCAAATTGCATAAACTAAAAAGGTACAACTATGCTTGGAATAAATATGCATAGTATTAATGTATGTGTAGAGTAAATATGAACACTGACTTTCATTTTGTTTTGTGGACAAAATTATAGAGTCCTATATCTTGTATTCAAAAGAATGCTATAATGAATCCTCAAAGAGTAAACAAAGCTGTAGAGTCTAAGAAATTGAATCTACACTGCTGAGATTATTTTTCAGAATTGGCCCCAATAATGGCAAAGAACTTAGTCCTCCCTTTCCATGTAATTGCATAAGGCATAAAATTAGTCCATTTTTAAATGGTAGAATCATACTGGACTGTGATTTTATCTGTCCTGAAAGGATAACTAGTTTAGAATTAGAAGTATCTTGGGCTCCAGAAAGCCTTCTTCAGAGTGTAGAAAGGTGAAGTGATAATATTGAACTCATGATTATCAGGAGGTAAAGCCTATTTTGTGAGTAATAAAGGATTTCCATTGGATTTTTGTTCAGTCTATTTCCGTTGTATAGATATTTCTTGGATAAATGAGTTTCTGAACATTCTGAAGGGACTGGACACTGAATATAATTAACTACCTTTTTAGTTCATACAATTTACCAATCAAAATCTAACTACACAGATAGCAGGTCAAACTTTGCTCTATCATCTAAAGCAGTACTTCTTGATATCTAATGGTGCTCACTCACGTATAAAACTCAGTAAGGTGTTGAGGGGGCAAGGGAAAAATGAAGGAACTTTGGACTGGGCAGAGGGGATGAGGGAAGAGGTTGGGCTCCATTTTTGTATAATGAGTTGAAATGCATTCTGCTGTCATGAATAACTAATTAAAACAAATTTTAAAAACTCAGTATTTGATACATCATATTTTGTGTATCAAATTTTAAATAATCCCCCCTTCATAAATTGGCTAGTTTCCTTATCTCCATAAAACTAGCAAATTTTTTATTTAGTAGGCCTGGGATAGGGTCTGATATTATGCATGGCTAATGATCATTTAAAAGATATTTAGTAATCTTACACCATATTTTGGGTATCAAATTTTAAATAATTCTCCCTTCATAAATTGGCTAGTTTCCTTATCTCCATAAAATTAGTAATAAGGTTATTTCAGGTTGATCTAAAATTCAGAAACTTAGGACTTGGGAGATAGGATGTAGCTCAAAGGTAAAGCACTTTCCTAGCATGTGTGAGATCCATCTTCAATACCAAAATTAATTAATTCACCAGTTAAATAACTAATTAATTAAGTAGTTCATTAATTAATTAAATAAAATTCAGAGACTCAAAGCATGGAGAAATCTAAAAATCAACAAAATGTGTAGACTTCATTTTAGCATAATAGATGAAAAGTTGATTTTGTTCCCAAGCCCCTGAGTGGAGTGTGTGTGTGTGTGTGTGTGTGTGTATCATCCTATTAAGATTTGAGAGATGAACCACAGTTATCAATATTATAAGTGACAAATTCTTATATATCAAATAAAGACTTGAAAATTAAATTTTGTAGGATATTATTACTAAAAGTGTTCATTGAACAAATAAAAGGCTTATTTACCATTTGAAAATTGTATGGAATATTGTTCCAGGTTAATAAACTGAAGAAAAATATAAAATTAACTATTATCTCAACAGATGCAGAAAATCCATATGTTATATCCAAAACCAAGAAAAACAAAAAAACAAAAAAAAATACTGATGAAAGAAATAAAAAAAAGTCCAGTATTTGTAACTACATGCAATGTTCATGGATTGGAAAACTCAATGTTGGTGAAACATAGACCCTAATTATTTTTGTATATGCACCCTGTTGACATCATGGCCACTGATTTTTGCTATAGTGAGATCCATTTTCAGCCATCTTTATTCCAATATAATTGATTCAAAAATACAGTAAAATTTGTTCTTTTGTGCTATAAAGTTTATGAGTTTTGGCAGATGTACAGAATTATGTATCCCCTAACACAAATCAATATAGAATAATTCTGTCTCTCTAAAAACTCATGCCAGTAGTATTTTTATAGGCAATAAATCCCCCAACTATTCTTTACTTTTTTAAAAATCCTTTAGGTTGTCAAATAAGTGTTACTATAAAATCAATAGCCTTGTATGTCAGGCTTATCATAACTAGAAAATGCATCAAATACACATCTATGTTAGTGGAATTAACAGCTTTTAAAAAATATTGAGTAGTTGTAGCTCATTGTACTACATAACTACATTTAGTTAACATAAATTAACTTTTGAGTAGTTGAAGGATATTTGGCTTCTTCAGTTTTCAAAAATTATGAGTGTAGCTATTATAAACAGTCACATATAGGCATTTGTACAAGACTGTTTTATCCTCAAGTATTTGTTTTGTTTTGTTTTTTTTTTGGTGCTGGGGATTGAACTCAGGGGCACTCAACCACTGAGCCACATCCTCAGCCCTATTTTGTGTTTTATGTAGAGACAGGGTCTCACTGAGTTGCTTAGCGCCTCGCCATTGCTGAGGCTGGCTTTGAACTCGCAATTCTCCTGTCTCAGCCTCCCTAAGTGCTGGGATTACAGGCTTGAGCCAATTTACCTGAAAGACAAAGTACTACATCAAAGTACTACATTCATGTTATTAATGTGGTAATAGCATTTCAATGGATATTGTAAACATGAGGGAAAACAAACAGGTTACTCTTTATTATATATTATTTGTTATTTTTATTATAAAACAAAATTGAAGTACAACAAAAAGAAACAAATACATGTATATAACAATATATATGAATATATGTGTATATATATCTCAGTGATTTAAAATATAATAGTACCAATAAAAAACTATAAAAATAATATGAAAAAGCTATGAAATTCCCTCAGAAGTATAAAAAGAAAAAGAGAAAAGGAAAATAGAAGGTAAAATAAGACATTTGAGAAATTCAGAAAATGGGTAGTGCAATATAAATTCAGTTAGTCAAGAGGTAAGTAGATATTGAAATCACCACCTCTTTAAAATCAGTTTCCACTACCCTTTCCCTTTCTCACAACTTCCTCTTATTTTAATGCTTTAATCATGCCTGAAATTTTTTAGTCCAAAACATTTTCTGCTGATATTCCCTTAGCCTAATGCATTAACCCTAGAATTATTGTTTCTCTACAAACCTCTTATGATTCAGGTTTAGACTCAAACTTTTTTTTAATTCAAGCTAATGCAATTTCCTTCCTTTTACTCCAGGAATTGTTTGTCATACTGGTTTATTTTATGTTCAGTGTAGTTCAGCTCAGTTTCTTAAATAATCCTTCTAGCGTGTAAGATTGAGGTCAGTGGTAGGCACAACTACAGCACCAATGTTACAAGAGTTCTTGGCATACAGTAAATATGGGAGGCAGAGAAGTAAAGGAAGAAGGAAAAGTAGGGGAGGAAATGAAGAAGGAAGAAGGAAGGAAATAAAGGAGGGAAAAGGGGAAGGAAGGAGGAAACAATAAAGTCTACATTAAGGAAATCACCATTACAGACATACACACTGTAACAGATTAGATATTCAAAAATTCTATTGATAATATGTTGTTTTCTATTTTTTAATGCCCTCCCCCAGTACTGAGGATGAAATCCAGAGATACTCTACCACTGAACTCCATCACTAGCCCTTTTTGTTTTTGTTTTGTTGTTTTTTGAAACAGCATCTCAGTCAGTTGCTGAAGTTGGCCTCAAACTTGTAATCCTCCTGTTGTAGCTTCCACAGTCACTGGGATTGCAGGTGTGAGCCTCTATGCCCAGCTTACCCATTGTTGTTTTCTCATAACTCTGCTCTAATGAAATAAGATAAATAGTATATTTGATTGTATTTGTTAGCTGGTTTTTAAAAATTCTATTTGTACTGTGTGATTACACATTAAAAATATAAACTAAATTATATTTTATTATTTAAGCACCATATACAGTGCTTCAAGAGAATAATTGACTCATTTGATAGACATTTTTCCAAAAGTTTTTGCTTAGTCACATATTAATAACAATTGAAATTAATCTTATATATTCTTTAAAATAGCTGAATGATAAGTGAAATAAGCCAATCCCAAAAAACTAAAGGCTGAGTATTTTCTCTGATAAGCAAATGTTGATCCATAGTAGGGATTGGAGTAGAGGAACTTTGGATTGTATAGAGGGGAGTGAGGGGCGGGGTAGGGCGGTGGGGATGGAAAAGACAGTACAAGGAGAAAGACGTTATTACCCTGTATACATGTGTGATTACACTACTGGTGTGACTCAGCACCATGTGTAGTCAGAGAAATGAGAAGTTGTGCTCTATTTGTGTACAATGTGTCAAAATGCATTCTACTGCCATGTATAAATAACTTGAACAAATTAAAAACAATATATCTGAATGATTGGTTTTATGACAAATAGCATGAGGTTTAAGTTTGTTTCATAATTTAAATGTATAACTGACATATCTTGGTTAGAAAAACTAAAATATAATAATTATTTCCCTCAAAAATTGATTGCAATTAATTGGAAAATTTTGCTTCATCTCTTATGTGATATTCACAAGTTAATGTTTAGCTGCATGAGATACATCATTATCCCCAAACACCCACCAAATACAACACAAAATTTTTTGGCATCCTAAGTACAAAATACTCCAAAATTATAAAGACACAAAACAAATCATTGTAGTTGATTACTATCAAAACCTCAAAATTTTTGTTGTATTATTATGTTGTGAAAACATAACTAGAATAATTTTTTTAAGTCCAAAAAAAATTCTAGTTAACACTTAAGCCCAGAAGACTTTTCAGTGAGGTTTTCTTCTTCCCTGAATACAGATCTGAATTAAGTTGTATACATTTAAGCAAAATTAGATGGATAAAAGTTATTTGATGGAAAATAAGTGATGATGATGATGATGATGCAAGGGGAAGAATGGATAGATTAATATAAACTCATTCAAAGGAGGATATAATGAGATAAAATCAAGATTAATAGAGGAATAAAAATATTCTAACAATTAAGTACATCATATATGTGTTGTGTAAGCTTCAATCTGATATCTAAATTTCTAGATTGCTTGATATCCAAATTATAAATGTTACATGAACTTTGGCCTGTTTCTTTTAAAATCTCCTTTTAGAATTTCCTGACATAATCTGTATTTTACTGCTTTCCAAAGATAGGGACAATTTAAGAGAAGACAGCAGCTTTTCACAAGTTTGGCTTTGAAAATTGTAATAAAATTTCCTTTGATCTTGGAAAATGCCGCTTTTTCTATGTGTTAAAACAACATTGTATTTATTTATCACTAAATTTATTTTTAATTGACATACAAAATAAAAATTTTGCACATAAATGGGGTACCATGTCATATTTCAAAATACATGTACATTGAGTAATATTCATTTCAAGGTAAACATATCTATTTTCTCAAACATTCATCATTTATAGTGAAAATATTCTAAATCCTTTCAGTTTGTTGTACTATAGATAATTACTATCTATAGTAATTTTACTGTGCAACAGCTCACCAGAATTTCTTATTCCTATATACCAGTAACTTACTACCCATTGATAAACCCTTCCCTATCCCTCCCTGTAATCAATTTCTTTTATGGCATGTCTATTAGAATCATTAAAAATAAAACACCTGAAGACCCAGAATGCAAAAAGTTTGTATCAGTCTATATTGCTGTTGCTCTCTGAAGATTGCATCAAATGACATGTTAAATTCAGTTAACGAACCTCTGCTACTTATGACAAAAAAAGAGAAAGGGACAAGACATTTATTAATAAAACTTAAAAGCTCTGGACCGTTCCACCACAATCTTATGGATGACTTAGCAGAGCACTTCTGAATAGACAACTCATTCTCAGTCATTATGACTTTCCATTGTTTTAATATTTTAGAGCACTTAAATCAGGAAAAAATTAAATTTATTGTCATCATTAAAATGAATACTTATATTTTCCCTGAAAATAAAAAAAAAATGATCAAAATACTGTGAAGGCCATTGTATTTTGATGATAATTGTATGAAAATTTTCAGATTAACCATTTGATAAGGACTCTATGGAAGACAGGTCTAAGGCTATAAGCATATGAGCCTCTACATTATTTAAAATGTTGTGATTATCCCACAGGTAAATGAATTTAGGGAACTGAATAATGCTTTCTTGTAACTTCTTTGAAAAAAATTAATGATAGTAATAGCCATATTATTATTGTTTAAATATAAATTGAAATTTTTTTGCTAGCTACAACTTTTCTTTTCATAATTTTCCCTTTAATTTGATGATATTTTATTCCCAATGTGATTCTATGCAAATTTCTGTAACATGATTGAAACAATAAACCACAGTCACACTTTATTATTTCCCTAGAATTTATCACTAAGCAATCAATATAACTCAAAAAATCATACTTCCACAAGTTTTACAGGACCACCTTTCAATAATAAAGCAATAATTTTAAAAGTAGAAATACAATTATAAGTTTGATATTAATATTTAATGTACCTTATTTTAATGAATTTTTCCAATAAACTTAATTAAAAATTGATCTTTTAAGAAGATTCTTGTTGCTATTTTTCCATTAAAATCAGCAAAATAATCAAGTGAAAGATTGATTTTTAGTGCTGTGAAGTGAGTCTGGCCACTATCCATATATACATATCTCACAATATTGAACTTCACAAACACTGCAGCTTTTGCAAGTTATAGGATTTTAGCAAACCTGTGTCAAGCAATTCTACCAGTGTTCTCTTTTTGTCCTATATCATATTTTGGCAATTTTTACAATATCTAGATTGCTTCATTACTTATATCTGTTACGGTTCTCTGGGAACAGTGATCTTTGATATTATTATTGTAGTAGTTTTGGGTGCCATAAATCTAGGCCATAGAACCTGCAAAGTTATTTGATCAATGTTGTACTGTTCTGATGGATTCAATGACCAGCCATATACTCATCTCTCTCCCTCTCCTGAAGCTTTCCTATGCCCTGAGACATAACAATATTAACATAAAATTGATGAGTAACCCTGCATGGCCTCTAGACTTTCAAATTGAAAGAAGAGTCACTCATTTCTCACTTTAAATAAAAAGCTAGAAATCATTAAATTTGATTTTAAAAAGCCACATTGAAAGCTAATATAGGCTGAAAGCTAGAATTTAAGGTCCAGTTAGCTCAAAAGTTTTTGCATGCAAAGGAAAAATTCTTGACAGAAATTAAGTGTTTTACTCTAGTAAACAAATGAATGATAAGAAAGTAAGACAGACTTACTGTTGATATGGAAAATATTTTAGTGGTTTGGATAGAAGACCAAACTAACCAAAACATTCTCTTTAAGGCAGGCCTAATCCAGAGCAAGACCCTAACTCTCCTGAGTTTCACAAAGACTGAAAGAGGTGAGGAAGCTGAAGAAGAAAGTTTGAAGCTAGCAGAGGTTGGTTCATGTGGTGTGTGGAAAGAAGTCAAACAGAAAGAAGCAGTGAGTGCTCATGTAATGCTATAGCAAGCCACCCAGAAGATGTAGCTGCAATAACTGATGAAGGTAGCTGCACAACACATTTTAAATGTAGATGATACAGCCTCATATTGGAAAAAGATGTCATCTAGGATTTCCATAGCCAGAGAGGAGAAGTCAATACCTGGCTTCAAAGGACAGGCTTGTTCTTATAGGAGGTAAGGAAGCTGGTGACTAAGTTGAAGAGAATATTCACTTACCATTCTCAAAGTTCTAGGCTACTTAACAACTATACTTAATCTTCCTGTGCTCTATAAATGGAATAATGAGGCCTACGTGAAGGCACATCTCATTTACATTACTGATTACTGAATATTCTAAACACGGTGTTGAGAACTATTGCTCAGAACAAGATTTCTTTCTAAACGTAACTGTTCATTGACAATATACTTAATCCTCTAAGAGCTCTAATGAAGATGTATAATGAGACTAATGTTGCTTTTATGCCTGCTAACACAACATCCATTCTGTACTTCATGAAGCAAGGAACAAATGAACATTTGAGATTACTAAGAAATACATTTTGTAAGGCTATAGTTGCCATAGATAGTTATTCTTCTAATGTGTAAAGTAAATTGAAAATCTTCTGGAAAGGATTAGCTATTCTACATGACATTAAGAATATTTTTGAGCCGGGCGTGGTGGCTCAAGCCTGTAATCCCAGCACTTAGGGAGGCTGAGACAGGAGAATCGCGAGTTCAAAGCCAGCCTCAGCAATGGCGAGGCACTAAGCTACTCAGTGAGACCCTGTCTCTACATAAAACACAAAATAGGGCTGGGGATGTGGCTCAGTGGTAGAGTACCCCTGAGTTCAATCCCCAGTACCAAAAAAAAAAAAA
>PVHX01002011.1:0-36718 GCA_004024805.1 Geosciurus inauris
AAAAAAAAGTAGAAGCTGAACTTGAGCAGCCTAGGGAGTAGGGAGGAGGGTGGAGGAGCCTCAAGACAAAAAGGTTGCTGGTGGCCTTGGAGAATACGACACCCACAGGCCCGAGGCAGATCTCTTCTTTAATGTGAGAGACTTAATGACACACAGGTAACAGGGTGCAGGGGAGCCCAGGCCTGCTCATCACGGGCCTGTGGAGATGGTGCCCAGGCCTGGGGAGGGTGGCAGTCCCAGGCTGTCCTCTTCCAGGAAAAAGGCTCCAGAGCTACTATGAAGATGGCAGTGTCGTCTGGGGTGTGACAGGAAGGGATTAAGGAGGGGGCGACTGGCCAAATTAGGGGGCCTGCAAAAGGTGAGGTCACTGGGATTGAGCCTTTCAGCTCTGGATGAGCAAGGGCCAGCCTGAGCTCTGTTTTCAGCCCTGTTCATACCTGAGTCCAAGCATCATGTCCAGAGAGGGCCTCGCTGAGGCTTGTCCCAGCTGGCTGTAACCGTTTCCTGCCCAACTATGTCCTTTTTGACCTCTCTCTGGTGTTTGTGAAAGGGCTGGGGCCCTGACTCAGGGTCTCCCCTCTACCCTTACATCTGGGACCTCAGCCTCCCAGGTGGACACTGGACCCTCATTTTTCCCTTCTCGTCACATGGCCACCCCTTGTCCTGGTGTGGATGCAGGCAGTGTGTAGACGTCTCTGCCACGGGAGGGCAGCAGGGGCAGTGTCTGCCAGGGAAGGTTGGGGTTCGATGCAACAGGAGGACAGTGCCATTTGAGGAACCAGAGGGCCCTGGAGCGAATAGGAGGCCCCACCACGGAGGTACCTGTGCACCTGGCTGAGTGGGGTGTGCTCCTTCCTGGGCTCTGCAGTTCCTGCCACTGCTCTTGTCGAGCCAGGATCCCCATTTGACAGAAGATCCAAGGCCCTAAGCAGCGGTGGGCATCTGAACCCAGGCCAGTGGCAGGGAGGGCAGAAACCAGACAGAGGCCAGGTTCCCCAGAGCCCATGCTCTCCAGTGCGCAAGAGGAGGGCCACTGGCTGGACTTGGGAGACTGTCACAGAATTGCTCTCCTTACCTGTTGCTTTAATCAGTGCTCAAAGCCAAGGACAGAAGGGACTCTGTCATAGTTTATGATTTCTGAGGGCAGCAGAACTCTTGTTAGGAGACATCTAGATAATCAATTTGATGAAAAGATAAACCTAGAAATCTAGGCTGAAAAGCATCCCCTCTCTTGTGGAGGATCTGTTATGTACTTTGTCCATGATTAATCCCTGCAGAAATTCCACAAGGGATATCTTACAGATGAAGGAAGCCTGAGCCGCAGAGAGGGGAAGCAACCTCCCGAGGCCACAGAGCTGGGAAGCCACAGCTCCAGATGGCTCTTCCCCTATACTTACGTCTTAGATATATTCCAGCAGCCTCTGCCCCACCACCTTCTGTCACCCACAATGCCACCACTCTAAGGCCTCAAGCTTCATGTCCTGACTGCAAGCACACAGAACAGTGACTGGAAAGACCGGGTCATGCTCACTGTGTTTGGTTCCTAGCTTTGTCAGAAACAGTCTCCAGGTAGCTACATGTGGGCAGGTAGTGTCAGGGGCCCACAGTGGACACCTGTGAAGCTGAGGTCTACCAAGTAGACAGCACTGAACTCTGAATGGGCCTCGGAGGAGGTTCTGGACTGGAGGAGAGCCAGCATCTTCCCCCAGCAGCCGAGTCCACCTGCCCCACTGCTGGACCACACTCCACAGGGCTGGGTGCAGGGACTCGACCTCTGGCTTGTGCTCCCCAAGAGCACGGGCTGCCCCTCCTTTTCTCCTTTGGGCCCTAGCCCTCACTCCCCTGCTCCTCCTGACTCCTCCAGCTCAGGTCCCCATAGCTGGGTGAAGCTTCTGGGCCCAATCTCAACAATGCCTTGTCTGCCCATCTGGGTAACCTCTGAAGCTTCTAGACTTCTAGCTCTTCTCTGAACAACAGAAATAGTTCTCACTGATCCCCTGGATATTACTCCAGGGGGATGCACAGAGCACAGCCAGTGCAGCCAGGCCTCAGACCTTGGTGTCCTGCCCTGTCCTAGCTGCCCCGCTTGCTTAGGCTCCATGGGGAACTGCTGCCCAAAGTCCAGCTAGTCTCTGTCTGCTGGCCAAGAAAGGGGTCCCTGCCTGCCCCTCCACTAGAGCCCAGTGCCAATAGCCTGCCAGCTCTACCCCAGGCCTCATGTTGGGCCCCCTTCCCCCATGTGAGGTCTTGTCATGTGGGGCACCATCTTGCCCACATAGGACCTTCTTCCCCGCCATGAGGAGTCCCCCTCCTCCACATGTGGGGTGCCCTTCTCTCCAGGCTTCCCCACAGCAGAACTGCTGCAGATAGCATGATCAGGGAGGCTCGAGAAGGCTGAGCCCAGGCAGCCAAAGGAAGGGCCCAGCACGTTTCTCAGAAGTAACAGTGATGGCACTCACACATTGCTGGTGGGACTGCAAATTGGTGCAACCAATCTGGAAAGCAGTATGGAGATTCCTTAGAAAACTTGGAGTGGAACCACCATTTGACCCAGCTATCCCTCTCCTCAGTCTATACCCAAAGGACTTAAAATCAGTGTACTACAGTGACGCAGCCACTGCAATGTTTGTAGCAGCTCAATTCACAATAGCTAAACTGTGGAAGCAACCTAGATGCCCTTCAACAGATAAATGGATAAAGAAACTGTGGTATATATACACAATGGAATATTACCTAGCATTAAAGAGAACAAAATTATGGCATTCGCAGGTAAATGGATGGAGTTGGAGAACATCATGCTAAGTGAAGTAAGCCAATCCCACAAAACCAAAAGCCAAATGCTCTCTCTGATAAGTGGATGCTGATCCATAATGGGGGGTGGGCGTGGGGAGAATGGAGGGACTTTGGTCAAAGGAGAGGGAGGTGAGGAGGGGAGGAGAGGGGACACGGGGGCAGGAAAGATGGTGGAATGAGATGGACATCATTACCCTAGATACATGTATGACTGCACATATGGTGCAACCTTATGTTGTGTACAACCAGAGAAATGAAAAGTTGCGCTGCATTTATGTACAATGAATCAAAATGCATTCTGCTGTCATATACCTAATTAAAATAAATAAATTTAAAAAAAAGGAAGTAACAGATGGGAGATCCCGAGGCGGGATGAGTTCTGCTCCCAGGACTAGGGACCTAGTGCAAAATAAAGACGCAGCACTCCAGTTCAATCTTGGAAACAGACAGATTTCAAGGTAGCAACAGCAGAGCAATCAACTAAGCCCAGGGCCCTATTAGGTGTGGGTGGCAAGCCCCCTGGGACTCCTCGGTGCTGTCACCTGCTGGCCACCACTGGCCACTGCACCTTCAAAGAGGACCATGACTAGACTGGAAAACAGCTTGGTGGTGGCCAGACTTCCCTGTCACAGAAGGGAAAACATTCCCTGGGGGACATTCTGCCAGAGGCACGGTGACCACAGAAACCCAGTGATGGTGGCGGCACTCAACTGTCACACTTAACCTGCTCTGTGCTGCACAGCCCAAGGGAGAGGCAGACGAGGACTCCACTGCAGACAAGGAAATCAATTAATGGTGTGAGTTTTTTGGAGCAGTGGCTGTGGGGTGGCCTCCTGTGACCTCCTCTGCTCTCTAGGTACTCCCTGGATCATTCTCTGGGTGCCTGCCTTGGCTTCCACCCCAGCGCTGACCCCTCAGGGGTCAGGCAGGTGGCCCAGGGGCACACTGACTTCACCGTGACTGTATTTTACCTGGCCACAAGGGTCCAAGGACTGTGGTCCAAGGACTGTGGCGGGAACTCATTTTTGGCTTGAGGCTTCTGGGACAGATGTCTTCCAACTGTCCTTGAACTCTAAGACGTGTGACATGTCTGAGCCCCAGCAAGAGACATTCTGCCACTGTGATGAAAGCTGGCCTGAGATGAAGCTGACATGAAGAAGTGGGGAAAGAAAACAGCAAGCGCTGATGTCTGTGGACTGCTGGATGCAGCCAGCCTGATGGGCTAGGCTTTGCAATGCTTGAGCCTGACCTCCTGGACCATGTAAGTCACTGTGAGCAGTGTGTTAACAGAAGCTCCCCAGATGCGACCAGGACTGGACATTGCAAAGGTGACATTCTTTCTCTCACATTACCTGTTGTTTGTAAGATGACATATTGTCTGGGAAGCCCTGTGTGGTGGTGCACACCTGTAATCCCAGCAACTCGGGAGGCTGAGGCAGGAGGATCACAAGTTCGAGGCCAGCCTGGGCAACTTAGTGAGACCCTGTCACAAAATAAAAAATAAAAGGGCTGGGGTGTGGATCAGTGGTAGAGCACCCTGAGTTTAATCCCCAGTTCCAAAAAAAGAAAGTCTGGGAAGACAAATGGAGAAACTGAGGCAGAGAACAAGGCATGGACTTGCCTTGGGTTGGGAGAAACTCCAAGCAAAATGGCAAAGTGGGCAGGGCTTGTCTTCACTCCTGTCCACACTTGTTAGGCCTCTCTGCCCTATCCCCTGGCCCAGCTTCTGTGTGGACCAGCAGTTCTCTAAACCAAGATGGTAAAGGTGTTGGTTAGTGGGACTTTGTGGGGCTCAGCAGGAGAAGCACTGGGGTTCCATTTGGCACCAGTGGGTACAGACACTGAAGCTGATCAGACACTGGGCTGAGAACACCGTGCCTGTGTGGCCCGCCCCTGTGCACTGCCTGCTCTGTGTGCTTCAGTTTTTCTCTGTGTTCCAATGACCACTAGGCAACCTGGGCTTCTCAGCTCCATTGTGGGACCCCAGCCCAGCCCTAGGGAAGAGCCTGAAGGAAGATTCAAGGCTGGACTGGGAGCTGCTGACCACTAATGCACTAGAGAGGCCTTAACAGGGTTGTCAGATGGTTTCATCCAAAATTCCAACCACAACTGATAGACTTATTCACCAAATTGTCCTCCCCACACTCCCCTACACAACAAAAAACCCCAATAATTATTCCAATAAGTTAAAAATGTTTAAATTACGTAAGTAATTCATGAATACACTCCAACGCTACATGTGAGTTGAAAAAGAGACTCTTTTCTTCTTCACCCTATCCCATCTCCTTTTCTTTTTTTTTATTTTATTTTATTTTTTATTTAAATGCGTTTCAAGTCATAGTACATAAACAGAGCTCAGTTTTTCCATTTCTCTGGTTGCAAATCATAAAGAGTCACACTATTTGTGTCTTCATACATGCACCAGGGGTAGTAATGACCCATTCGATCAATCATCATTACTATTCCCGTTTCCCTTTCCTTCCTCCCTCCTCCCCCCCATCTCCTTTTCTTGCAGTACTGAGAATTAAACCCAGGGCCTCAAGGGTGCTAGGCAAGCACTCTACCATTGAGCTACATACCCATCTACCTTATTTTTTATTTTGAGATAGGGTCTTGCTAAATTTCCCAGGCTGGCTGTGAGCTTGTGATCCTCCTACCTCAGCCTCCTGAGCAGCTCGGGTTAAAGGCGTGACCACCACACTCTACTCTGAACTTCTTATTCATTCCAATTGTGTGTGTGTGTCTTGTTGGATTTTCCTTATACCGGATTATATCAGTATACAGATATACATTTACCTCTTCTTTTCCCAGTCTGAATGTCTTTTATTTCTTCTTCCTTGTTTAATTGCCCTTGATATACCTCTAATGCAAATTGAACATAAATGGTGAAAGTAGACATCTTTGTCTTATTCCTGATCTTAAGGGGAAGCCTTTCAGTCTTTTGCCAGTGAGTAGAAGGTTAACTGTGACTATTTTGTAGATATCCTTTATCAGATTGAGGAGGTACCCTTCTTTCCTTTTGTTCAGTGTTTTTTAATCATGAAAGGATGTCAACTTTGTGAAATGCTTTTTATGCATTTATTAAAATGATTATGTGGCTTTTGTCCATTATGGCTAACACAGTTTTAGAAGCAGTTACCTGTAAGGAGGGGAGTAGGAAGCAGGAAAATAGGAGGCAGGGGTATAAGAGAGACTTTTCATTGCCTTTCATTTTATTTTTTTTTTTTGATTTCCTGAGTGTATTTCTTATTCAAAAAAATTAAACTACCTTTTAAAAATTGCAATAAAATACACATAACATAAATGCATCGTCTTAACCATTATAAGCATATAGTTCAGTAGTTTAAAGTATATTCATATTATTGTACAACTAATCACCAGAACTTTTTCATCCTGCAAAACTGAAATGCTTTGCCCATTGAGCAACTCGCATCTCCTGCCCCCAGCCTTTGGCAACACGAATCTACTGTTTCTATGAAGTGGACTATGCTAGATTATCTGTAAGTGAAAACATACAGTATTTCCTTTTCTTTTTAGGTACTCGGGATTGAACCAGGGGTGCTTACCACCTAACCACATCCCCAGCCCTTTTTAATTTATATTTTCAGACAGGGTCTTGCTAAGTTGCTGAGGCTGGCTTTGAACTTGCAATCCTCCTGCTTCAGCCTCTTGGGTTGTTGGGATTGTGAGCATGCACCACCTTGCCTAGCTACATTCTTTTCTTTTCTTTCTTTTTTTCTTTTTTTTTGGTACTGGGGATTGAACTCAGGGGCACTCGACAACTGAGCCACATCCCCAGCCCTATTTTGTGTTTTATGTAGAGACAGGGTCTCACTGAGTTGCTTAGTGCCTCACTATTGCTGAGGCTGGCTTTGAACTCGTGATTCTCCTGCCTCAGCCTCCCAAAGTGCTGGGATTACAGGTGTGCACCACTGCGCCTGGTTAAAATTAAGTTCTTGAGAAACCCCCAACCCTAAGCATTCCTCAGGACTCCCTCTTTTCCTATGGGAAGGTGGGAAGGGGAGCCCACCTGGCAGTAAAACATGAAGATGGTGCACCCCAGTAACAATGACGAAGGTCCCTTGGGTGCTAGAATCCTTTTCTATGGACTGTTTTTAATTTTATTTGTTTGTAGATCTGTGCTTCCTAACTTGTCTACCATAAGCATGAATTGCTTATTTAATAAGGAATAAAACAAGCAATAAATGCTCACTGCTATGAAAGTGAGCATACAAGTAACTATTTGAGATCCTAATTTCAGTTCTTCTGATAGATACCCAGAAGTGGAGTTGCTGGATCACATGATGATTCCATTTTTAATTTCCTTCAGGGATTGCCATACTGTGTCTACAGCAAATGCAGTATTTTACTCTGTGTGTGCACGTGTGTTACTGGGAATTGAACCCAGGGCCTCGTTGCATGCTAAGCACTCTACCTCTCGGCTGTACCCCCAGTCCTTTTCATTTTATTTGAGATGGTCTTGCCAAGTTGCCCAGGTTGGCCTCAAAATTATGATCCTGCTGCTTCAGCCTCCCAAATTGCTGGGATTACCAACATGAGCCACCATACCCAGTGTCAATGTAACAATTTAATATTTTAAAATCAAAATTAATGCAAGAAAGTCTATGATGAACAAAACATCAAATTTTAAATAAGGACAAGATCAATAACACTATTGTACTGAACCAAGTATAGCCTAAGGCAAGAGAAATATTAGGAATACTGATGCTGTGTTCATTTAAAATTCTGGTTTTTTGTTCATCATGGACTTTTTTCACATAAAAAATATTGCACTGGCCTGGTGGGGCAGCCCGCCTGCAATCCCAATGACTGAGGAGGCTGAGCGAGGAGGATCGAAAGTTCAAGGGCAGCCTCAGCAATTTAGCAAGACCCTCAGCAGTTTAGTGAGGTTTATTTATTTATTTATTTTTTGGTACTGGAGATTGAACTCAGGGGCACTCGACCACGGAGCCACATCCCCAGCCCTATTTTGTGTTTTATGTAGAGATAGGGTCTCACTGAGTTGCTTAGCACTTCGCCGTTGCTGAGGCTGGCTTTGAACTCGCGATTCTCCTGTCTCAGCCTCCCTAAGTGCTGGGATTACAGGCTTGCGCCACCGCACCCGGCTTAGTGAGTTTTTATTTAGTGTCTCTAAATAAAAACTAAAAAAGACTGGAGATGTAGTTTAGTGGCTAAGCACCCGGGGTCAATCCTCAGTACAAAACAAAACAGACAAAAATCAGACTGGCTGGGCATGGTGGCACATGCCTGTAGGCAGGAGGATTGCTTGAATATAGGAGAGGTCAGCCTGGGCAACATAGGGAGAGTTTGTCTCTAAATCAGTACATAAAAATATTGCACTGAATTGTTGTTATTTATTTTGAGATAAATTCTTGTTAAGTTGCAAGAATGAACTTGAACTTGGGATCCTCTTGCCTCAGCCTCCCAAGTACCTGGGATTATAGGCATTAGCCACCACACCCAGTTGCACTGAAATATCTGATGATTGAGTTTTGTGGGTCCCTTAAGTGTTTCACCTTGCCCGAATCTCCTCTCCACAGTGGGGAAGGTTTCTCACTGGTGAGCTAAGGCACCTGAATTTTATCCTGCTCACTCACAAAATGTCATCAAAATCTCTGGACTAGAAGAATATGTTTGCATCTGTCAGTTAGAAAACCTGGTGTTGTGAGGTCACAGCAAAGGGGTGCTCTACCACACTGTAATCTTACCACAGGGTTAGACTGGTGTCAGGGAGACCCGTTCAAGGCAGTAATGCTGGCAGGAGATTGTGATGGATTGAAGTGAGAGAGAAGCAGTGAACAGAGAAGGGGCCTCTCCTAGCTAAGGGAGAAGCAGAGACCAGACAGGCTGTAGCCCAAATGTTGGTGTCCCCTGCAATGCAGTGTTGAAACCTAATCTCCAAGGCAATAGTGCTGAGCGATGGGCTGTCAGGTGATTAGACAGTGAGGGCTTTTCCCTTGTGGGTGGGATTGGTACCCTTTACAAGAGGCTTGAGGGAGGCTGCTCACCTCTTTTGTCATTAGGATGCATGTAACAAAGAGGCAACATCTATGGGATGAGCCCTCATGGACACCAAATCTGCCAATGACTTGATCTTGGACTTCCCAGCCTGCAGAACTGTAAGCAATAAATTCCTGCTCTTTCTAAATTACAGTCTAGGGTACTTTTTAAAAAATATATTTTTAGTGGTGGATGGACACATGCCTTTATTTTATTTATTTATATGTGGTGCTGAGGATCAAACCCAGGGCCTCACATGTGCTACAGCCCCAGCTCTAGGGTACTTTGTTAGAGCAGCCCAGATGCAGTAAGACAAACCAGCTCTCGGCCGGGAAAACTGGTAGCTGTCTTACTGGGGCACACAAAGGGCAGTTTGGGGGTGGAGGAAGATTTGGCAAGCTGCTGGGTGAGCAAGTCTGAAGCCCAGGCAGGAAGGAGCTGCTAGAGAGCCCATGACTTGGATGCCCTCAGATGGAGGTGGAGTAACCAAGGAGGAACTGCAGCTGCCACCAGAGAATCTGCCCTGAGCAGAAGGCAGCAGGCAGGAATATGTAAAAATGGTTGCTGAGACCAGAGTGAAGGGGGTTATCCAGGGAGAGAATGCCCAGGAAGGAGAGAGGAAGAAGGCAGGCAAAGAGGAAGGAGGCCAGAAAACAGAAGTCCCAAGGATGATGTGGTTAAAAGAAACCGCAGAAGGGTCAAGAAAGGGGCTGAAGAAGCCAGGCACGGTGGTGCATGCCTGTAATCCCAGCACTTTGGGAGGCTGAGACAGGAGAATCGCAAGTTCAAAGCCAGCCTCAGCAACAGCAAGGTGCTAAGCAACTCAGTGAGACCCTGTCTCTACATAAAACACAAAATAGGGCTGGGGATGTGGCTCAGTGTTGGTTGAGTAATCCTGAGTTCAATCCTCAGCACCAAAACAAAACAAAACAAAACACAACACAACAGTAGCCAGGTATGGTGGCTCAGGCCTGTAATCCCAGTGGCTCCAGAGGGTAAGGCAAAATCACAAATTCGAAGCCAACCTCAGCAACTTAATGACACCCTACGCAACTTAGTGAGACCTTGTCTCAAAATAAACAACAAAAGGGCTCAGCGGTAAAAGACCCCTGGGATCAAACCCCAGAACCAAAAAAAAAGAAAAAGAAAAGAAAGGAATAGAAAAGAAAGGGGCTGAAGACGTAGCTCAGTTGGTAGAGTGCTTGCCTCTCATGCACAAAGCCCCGGGTTCAATCCCCAGCACCAAGAGAAGGGTCAAGAAAGATAAGGTCTACAAAGCATTCTTCTGGCTATTGACAAAGGGAGTGTTTGGGATCCCCCTAGAGACTGGGGCTGGGACCCCTGCAGGGGCTGAGAGGGTCTGGAAGCAACTGTCCTCCAGGAGCTTGCTCCTGGGAAGAGCAACGGAAAGGAGGTATTACAATAGCAAGTGGCTCACATCTCCAGACTGGGACCTCCAGGAGGAGGGGGTCTCCCTGGCATAGACAAGCACTGTTCTAGAGAAAGACCCTGGCTTCCTTAAGACCCTGGGGCTGGAAAGAGGGCTAAGGACACCTGGGACTGTGTGTGAATCAGAAGTGAGAATCCCTCAGGGAGGTGTGCCTTTCCCCATCAAGCGGAAGATCTGGTGAGAATTGATAAGGGGGGGACAGAAGTTAGGGACCACAGGGAGAGGAGAGACTTGGAATGAATGCTGGAGAGATGGAAAGGGGAGCCAAAGGGCTTTCAGGTTGCCTTGGGAGACAAAGGCTGTCTTCTTTGACCCTGGCCTCTGAGCCCTGGAGCGCAGGTTTTCTCCTACAAGGGAAGGGGAAGAAGGGCCTGGCAGGGGAGGAGGGGCTTAGCATGCCCCATGGACACCTGGCTGAAAGATCTGGACAGCATTTGAAGGGATCAGAGAACCTAAAAATCAGAAGCAGCCTGGGCTGGTTAATGGGAACTTGGCTCTGCCCTTCTTCACTGCAGACACCGGGCTGTGTGCTCAGGGGGAACTCGAGCTCTGCAGACAGGTTGGGGCTGTGAACTCCTCACAGGGCCAGCTGGGGTGCCTACTGCTATCCCCTCCTCTGCCGATACTCGAGTGGGCTCACCCTACAGGCTTTATTAGCTGGATGCTGGCTGGGTTTGGGCAGCTGGAAACCTGGCACTTGGGAGACACAGAGTACAGCCCCCACCTCCTGACCTTGCGGTCGGGCAGCTTTTCGGGTAGCAGCTTGGCCCCTTCATGATGGTTCCACCTTCAGGGATAGCCTGGGGAGAGCAGGTGCCAGCAATTTTCTACTTTGACTTCTCTGCAATTCTATAACTTATGTAACCCATTCCCTGTGTTAAACTCCCTATTAAATACTCCATGGGAATTTTCTTTGCTGGTTGAGCCTGAGGCATCTCATTCCTAGAGCCCTGGATCTGGGAATTGTGGTTAATCCTTTGAAGCCCTCCAGACTCCCTCTAGTTGGCCACCAGGCCTTTGCACACATGAAGCCCACAGTGGGCAACTGGGTCTCAGGGTCTAGAAGGGCTAGTGGATGTCCCATGTGGGCACTTCACTATATAGACAGGCACATTGGGTAGTGGAGATGGCTAGCAGCAGGGCCATGCCAGGCAATGGGCAGAGACAGGGCAGGTTCATGCAGGTCTGAAGAGGTTACTGCTGGCTGCTCAGAGCTGGGCCCAGGGGCTTCTGGGTTGGTATCAGATGTGGAAAGTTACACCTCTCCCTCACCAGGTTCTTCCTCTGCTAAAAACTAAGGTGCTGTCTCACAGCCTTGGAGCTCTGGGGGCAGCAGATAATCCCAGCCAGGAGGGCCAGGTGGGATCACTCTAAATTGGAACTGCCACCAAAAACCCCAACCAAAGGCTGTACTTGGGAGAGCACTGATCAAAACGTAAAAGGTCATGCTTTTTGACCCAGCGACATTCAAGCATTCTACAGATGTGATTCGTATACATGTGAAATGAAGTATGTAAAAGGTTCCTTACTAGAGCAATTTGTAGTAATAGCCGAATGTAGGAAACAATTCAGAACGTCCACTGAGGCAGCTGGTGAAATAAAGTGATCCTTCCACAGAAGGAACACGCTGTAGCTTTTAAAAAGAACGAGCCGCTCTACTTATACTGATGTGTGATGGGTTACATTATATAATTAATTTAAAAAGAAAGGAGAGTTCAGAACAGTTTATGTAGGATAACATTTGTATTAAAAAAGCTATTTGTAAACGCACGGACTGAAGGTGGAAGACACACAGAGACTGTTCTGGCTCTGCCTTACTAGGAGCTGTGGACAGGAGGAATACTTATTTACTATGAATCTTTTTGAACCTTTTTGTGTTTTCAAAATTAAGAGCAGCACTTGGAAACAAACCAACTACCGTACGTTCCCCCACGTCCCCATGCTGTCTTATCAGTTACAGCTTGGGGATGGGAACAGTGCTCAGACCCTAGCAGCAGGGGGATCAAGCTGAGGTGGCCTTCCCTAAGTTTCTGGGCACCTGAGTAGCCCAAAGATGGTTTCCTTTCTAGAATCTCAGCTCTTGGAGTCAGAATCCTAAAGGATGTGGGTCTGATCGTCTTAGTGCCTAGGCATAAAGGAACAGGAGTTACTACCTTTACTTAAAAGATGGAAGTCTGAGGCCCAAGCTCAGGTGGAAGGAGGCAGAAGTTCACATATGCTCACTCATGTTAGGCCAGGTACATTCCTATCTTACAATTTTCACTCATCCCATTTTCACCCTGTTAGGGATGCCACCCCAAAGGCATTAACGAGTTCAAAGCAGTCAGGTGTGTTGAAGGCAACTCCTTCATCTGCAGCTTACTCACCAATCCAATCTTCTGGAGTTTGAAACTAAACTCCTACCCAGCCCTCCTTCCCTTTTCCTGGAAGAAAGACAAGAGACCAGCAGAGAAGACAGGAATCTCCTTAATTCTCACATGTACACTCCATTCACTGACCGAGCACCTGTGCACAGGCAGAGACAGACAAGAATCCTGCTCTCCAGAACTACATGTAATGTCCACTTTTACCCTTATTTTAGAATTGGTCTGGGACAGGGGGACCCCTGTGTTATGAAACAAAACAAAACAAAACTAGGTAAGGTAGCATATGCCTCTAATCCCAGCAACTCAGGAGGCTGAGGCAGGATCTCAAGTTCAAAGCCAGGCTGGGCAACTTAAAAGACCCTGTCTTAAAATAAAAAAATAAAAAGGGCTGGGGTGTGCATTAGTGGTAGAGAGCTCTAGTTCAATCCCTAGTACCAGCAAAAGCAAAAACAAAAAAATAGGGGCTGGGGTTGTGGCTCAGTGGTAGAATGCTTCCCTGGCAAGTGTAAAGTACTGGGTTCAATCCTCAGCACCACATAAAAATAAATAAAAATAAAACAAAGGTATTGTGTACATCTACAACTAAAAAAAAAGAAATTAAAAAACAACAACATGCAGTACTCCACTTAACACTCATCACAACCTGAGAGCCAGGTACCACTATCACCCCCACATTACAGACAAGGAAACTGCTACAGTGGAGCAGTGTCTCCATCAATTTTATTTTTATTTCTTTTTAAATCTTAAAAATGTGGTATATTATTGGGTACCAGGGATTGAACTGAGGGGTACTCAACCACTGAACCACATCCTCAGCCCTATTTTGTATTTTATTTAGAGACAAGGTCTCACTGAGTTGCTTAGCATCTTGCCATTGCTAAGGCTGGCTTGGAACTCAAGATTCTCCTGTCTCCGCCTCCTGAACCACTGGGGTTACAGGCGTGCACCACCGTGACTGGCTGACTTTTTTCTTTTTTGGTACCAGGGATTGAACTCAGGAGTACTCAACCACTGAGCAACATCCCCAGCCCTATTTTGGGTTTTATTTAGAGACAGGGCTTCACCGTTCCTGAGACTGGCTTAAACTCTCAGCCTCCCAAAGTGTGGGGATTACAGGTGTATGCTCCCCCCCCCACTATAGGGGGCTTTTTGTGTGTGTGCTAGGGATTAGAACCCAGGGCCTTGTTCATGCAAAGCAAGCACTCTACCAATTGAGCTATATCCCCAGCCTTGCCTTTTCAATTAATGTTTGCTAAGATCTGTTGTGTGTTCAGTACTGTACCAGGTGCTGTGATTAACAGAGGTAAACAAAAGAATGTCATAAGGGCAGGACCTTTCATGAAGAGAAACTGATCTAGAAATTTTATTATTCTTTTGCTTCTATCAGGGTCTTGATCTAAATCCTATCTCTTCCACTTACTAGCTATGTGAACCTGGACAAGTTAATTTACCTTTCTATGCTCTGGTTTCTGTAAAACAGTGATAACTTTTTCAGGTTATTTTGAACCATAATTAATTTGTAAATTTATAATTTCTTTAAAACAATTTTTTTTGTAGTTGTAGATAGACAACATGCCTTTATTTTTATGTGATGCTAAGGACTGAACCCAGTGCCTCACTGTACTAGGCAAGTGCTCTGCCATTGAGCTACAAGCCCAGCCCCAAATTCATAATTTCTAAAGAGCTAGGATAAAGCCTGGCACTTGTAAGCATTATGTAAGTATTAGGTATTGCTATTTTGATGTCCCACACTAACTCCAAAGCAACATGACTTGACTCCAAGCTATACCAGCTCTCCTTGCTGCTTCTACCTACTTCACTCATGCAAGCAATTTTCAACATTACTGTGTGCAGGCAATGCTTTAGCCACCAGGAAAATAGCAGAGATCAGTGTTTTCATGGTGAGGGAGGGGCAAACAGACAAACAGCAAAGAAAATATTAGGTAAGTGATAAGTACCTAAGAGGATTCAATTTCCATGTGATAAGTCTCTTTTCATTGAGGGCTGAGGAAGGCCCCTTAGGAGGTGTAAACTGAGATCTGAATGACAAGGAGTCAGTCATACCTGTATTGCTAGGATTCATCCCTGCCACTTCATCATGCCCACTGCTCATCTCTCCTCTTTCCAACAGTGCCCTAAGCCTGCTCTGCTTGGAAATACTGACGGTCTTATTCCACATTTTGACTCATGCCATTCTCTGCACACACACACCCCCCACCTCCTCAGCCCTGAAATATCCCCTTGGCCCCTATTCCACAAAGCTCAAAGTGTGAACTTCCTCAGGAGGCTCTCCACAGACCATTAGAAGACAAGGTGTAGAACCACAGAACTGGTCCCCGTCTCCTGCCCTGATTAGAGAGCACAGTGGATAGCTGTGGGTTTCCTATATAGTCTCAGGGGTGTGCTAGTAAAAACTGCAAAATAACTTGATTGCTCTTAAGAATCCCCACGGGCCCTTGTTAAAATACAAAATCAAGGAACCCAACACAGCCCTCTTGAATGACGATCTCGAGAGATTTTTTGTTTTCGATGTTGGGTATTGAACCCAAAGTCTCCCGTACGCTAGGCAAGCGCTTATCACTGGCCTACACCCTCAGTTCTCCAGAGGCGATTTTTATAATAGCATCGTAGCTGTAGGTGTCCTGGTTCGGTGGGGGCAGAGGTATCAGATGCCCACGAAATAACCTAGAGATGGAAGGAAGTGCTCTGGTTTGCTAAGTTGCCCACAAGGCAACCTATCTGTGTACCTGGCATAAGCATAACTAAAAGACAATCGTCTGTGTCCCCGCCGTTGGGCGAACCGTTCCTGTGGCTCTGTTGACTTAAAGACGTCGCAGTCACCGCGTTTTATTTTATTTTTGTACTGGGGACTGAACTCAGGGGCACTCGACCACTGAGCCACATCCCCAGCCCTATTTTGTGTTTTATGTAGAGACAGGGTCTCACTGAGGTGCTTAGCGCCTCGCTGTGGCTGAGGCTGGCTTTGAACTCGCGATTCTCCTGTCTCAGCCTCCCAAAGTGCTGGGATTACAAGCGTGAGCCACCACATTTTAATGAGTGCACTAACCCCAAATAACTAAGAGGGAACTTGTGAGTGGCCAAAGGCCCTGCTCTGTGATCAGTCTGCCCAGTCCGTCTTCCCGCCCCAATCGCTCTGTCACCTCCATAAAGTTCTCTCGGAGCTTGCTCCCCATCAGGATAAACACCCACCGCGCGAAGGTACAGTGGTACGAAATGGGCTGCTTGTGCACTGCTCGCAGACACACACTACTGCCTTTATTAACAGCTATCAGGACGCAGTTCAGGAGCACGGCCCGGGAGGGAATCACCTGCAGCCAGCGGATGTTTCAGGCCCTGGCTCACCGCGGGCAGGGCTGAGGAGGGCCCCCCAAAAGGCCAATGAGAACTCTGCGGGCCTGAACTTCCGGCGCTCTCGGGCTCCTCAGCGGCTGCACAGAGCGAACTCTTCTCCAGGGCCGTGGGGGGGGGGGGGAGCGTGCAGCACAGGCTGGGGCTGCGCCTGGCGTCTCCGTGAATTCCAAGGCCGACCGAGCCTATAGGACCTGGCCGTGTCCAAGAATAGCCGACCGCCGGATTCCGTTGACCCCGCGCTCTGGGCCCAGCCCGCGCCAAAAACCACCGATTTTAGGGCGCAGGCGCCGCGAGAGCAGGCAGCGCAGGAACATTCGGGGACCCGCGCGTCCACCGGCCAATCAGCGCCGGCCTTGCACAAAGCGAGCTCCGCTCCGAGGGCGCCACCTCCAAACTCCTCCCCTTCCCTGACCGCCTCGGCCCGCCCACTCCGCCCGCGCCCCGCCCCGCGCCGTCTTGGGTTAGAGGCTCGGGATTGGGTCACAGGACAGGCGCGAGCGGTGGTTGGTCGAGGCGCAGTCACGGGGGCGCCGTCGTCGCCTTTCCAGAGGCGATTACTGGGCAGGCTCAGTCTTTCGCCTCAGTCTCTAGCTCTAGCTGGCAGCCAGGCGTACGTGCTCCGGCATCTTCAGTACCCTAGGGCCGCCATCGGCGTCGCTTCAGTTTCTCTAGGTTCATCTGCGCCACTCTCCCGTCACACACTCCGCCGGCATAATCCTCCATCATGGTGAAGCTCGCAAAGGTAAGCGGCCTGGTGCCCGAGTAGCGACGTCTCGAGGCCTGCTTTCTGAAGAACGCGCGCGCGCGGCACCGCGGGGAGGAGGGCCTGCGCGCAGTCCCGGGCGCGTTCGAGGGCGCCATGCTGCGGGAAGTCTCGCGCGACTGGTCGGAGGTCTCGCGGCTTTTGGCTGCTGGGTGGCGAGGTGAAGCGCTTAGGCAGGTGCGGGCGGCTACTGACTGGCGGCGTAATGCCTCGGCGGAGTGTGGGGAGGGGGCGCTGGGTCTCGGCGCGTCTGGCTGAGGCCATAGTCTTGCGACGGGAGCAAGCTGGGCCCCGCCTCCTGGCGCACGTGTCCCGGCTCGCGGCCCGCCACGTGGGCGTTCCGCGTGGGTCCTCGAGTCTGAGGAGGGGCTTAGGCCCGGGGTCGGACAACAGCAGGATTGGCTTTGGTTGGGAGGCTTGGCGGCCTCCGGACCTCTCCGCCTGGGCCGGGCGGGCCGACACGTGGTGGGCACCTGGAGGCGCTGGGCTGCGGGCACATGGTGGCGTGGCCGATACACCCACGTGGTACCGCTGAGTCTGGCAAAGTAAAAGTTTATGGGAAGACCCAAGTTAAGTTAAAGGGAGATTTTTTGCCCCCAAGGTTCCTTTAAGATCTTCACATTTATATTGAATTCAGGCCAGAGTTACCGAAAGGTTATGCACAACTAGTTGGCTTTTTAAAACAAGTGGGCTTAACCGAGGTAAAGGGAAGAAAGATTGCCTTTTTAGCTTCGATTGATTTTCTGTTTGCAAACTTGAGAGGAAAAGTGCACTGCCAGCAGTGTTAGTCGTAATGTTCAGTGTGAACTTCTGCAACATAGAAAGCGGATTCCAAGAAAGGAGATGGTTGCATTACTGTGGAGAATGACGACAAAATAGGAATGGCTTGACGCAGTGAGTGTGGCGCAGGCCTGTAATCCCAGCAACTGGAGAGGCTGAGGACAGGAGGATCACAAGTTTGAGGCTAGCCTCAGCAACCTAGCAAGACCCTGTCTCAAAAAATGCACAAGGGCTGGGGTTGTAGCTTGGCAGGTAGAGCTCCTCTGGGTTCAATCCCCAGTACCAGGAAAAAAAAGTATGGCTTGAGATGTGGATGGAGGTGTAATGTTTTAATTGTGGCCATTTCTAGGCTGGTAAAAATCAAGGTGACCCCAAGAAAATGGCTCCTCCCCCAAAGGAGGTAGAAGAAGATAGCGAAGACGAGGAGTCAGAAGATGAAGAAGATGACAGCAGTGGAGAAGAGGTAATTGTGTCAACTTAATACAGAAATGCTAAAGTTAAAAGCTGATCCCACTTACCTGGGAGGCTGAGGGCAGGAGGATCCTGAGCTAGAGACCAGCCTGGGCAACATAGGTTCTGTCTTTAAAAGATACTATGTAAAATTAGAGAGTTAAAGCTGGTGGTGGTGTATATTGGAAGGTATTGGCAAATACAAGATTTTGTGGAGCCACAAGCTCTTCGTTGGCATGTTGTCACAGTTCCCTCTTCAGGGGTTGTGTGGTATGTTATGTTAAATCATTGGATCTTTATAGTTTTAATGTATTATCTTAACATCACATGCTAAAATGAGGGGGAAGATCCTGTTCTGTTAAGTAGCCAAGCTGAACATTATATTCATATCTGAGGATAACCTTCCTAGATTCCCAGCCTTTAACTGAGAATAATTGGTCTCTATCCCATTATATATGAACTTGGTAACAATCACTAAGTATCTCTGGATTGAGGGCAGCCACCTTCCTTTATCTTAACAGTTGGCCCTCTTCAGCTCCCCTGCCTATTTGCCCACTGTCAAGACAACTGACATACACTTGGGCTTCCATTTTTGTTTGGAATGTAATAAAAGTACCCAAATTATCTGCTAAAACTAAGAAAAAGCATCCTGTAAGACTACATAAATGATAGTTTGCTTGTTTGTGCTATAATTTACAAGCGTTGTTCAGTCTGTTGTTTTATCTCAGGCCTTAAGAATTAAACTTTTCATTAATTAAGCTCTATACCACCACCCACCACGGGAGCCCTAAATGATTAAGTTAATGTTTTGAATAATAAGTGTATTCATTCATAAGCCTTAAAAACATCCAATATGGTTTACATTACCCTTTACAAATGAGAAGTTTGAGATTTTAAAGGCATAAGATGCAGGAGTTAGACATCTGGTTCAGGAATATTTTAAGTGTTGGGAAGGCTTATTTATGCTTATGTATCTTAACCTGATAATGAGGACTCCCACATCACAGGCACATAAGAGATATAACCTGACTGTAAAGTTTAACATAGGTATGGTCTTGTATCACAGGCAGTACCAGGATCTAACAATGCTTTTTGAGACCGTGGCTGTTTGAATGTATGGAAATAGTGTTTTTGTTTATTCTTAAGGTTGTCATCCCTCAGAAAAAAGGCAAGAAGGCTACCACAACAGTAAAGAAGGTTGTGGTTTCCCTAACAAAAAAGGCAATTGCCCCACCTGCCAAGAAAGCAGCTGTCACCCCAGGCAAAAAAGCAGCAGCCATACCAGCCAAGAAGACAGTTAAACCAGCCAAAGCAGTTGCAGCACCTGGCAAGAAGGGAGCCACTCTCGGCAAAGCACTGGTAGCATCCCCTGGTAAGAAGGGAGCTGTTGCCCCAGCCAAGGGGGCAAAAAATGGCAAGAATGCCAAGAAGGAAGACAGTGATGATGATGATGATGAGGATGACAGCGAGGAAGATGATGAGGACGAGGAGGATGAAGATGAGGAGGAGGAATTTGAACCAGAAGTGATGAAAGCAGCAGCTGCTGCCTCAGAAGATGAGGATGATGATGAAGACGATGATGAGGATGATGATGAAGACGATGAGGAAGAGGATGATGATGAGGAAGATGGTGAGTTCTTTTTGTAGTTTCTGGGCCTCTGTTGCAGGATGAGCTTCTGAAAGCAAAATTGCACACTGTTTGCTTGACTACCTAGGGATTATATTGAATCCTGGGTATTCTCTGGGCTCTTAATTCTTGCCATAACTATTAACTAAGCGTGGGGGCAAGGTTGCATTAGCTTTTTCCAGACACGTTGGTTTGGGGGTTTCCAGAGTTTCTGATGGGGTAGCTTCTCTTTCAGACTCTGAAGAAGAAGCTATGGAGATCACACCGGCCAAGGGAAAGAAAGCTGCTGCAAAAGCCGTACCAGTGAAACAGAAGTCTGTAGCTGAGGAGGAGGAGGAAGATGAGGATGAAGATGATGAGG
Source organism: Geosciurus inauris (assembly GCA_004024805.1). Lineage (NCBI taxonomy): Eukaryota > Metazoa > Chordata > Mammalia > Rodentia > Sciuridae > Geosciurus > Geosciurus inauris. The sequence goes on from PVHX01002011.1 coordinate 19,984, forward strand.
ATGAGGACGAGGAGGATGAAGATGATGAGGAGGAAGAGGAGGAGGAGGAGGAAGAAGAAGAAGGTAATCAAATTAGGTTCTGAAGCTGGGTGCGGTGGCACACGCCTGTATAAGCACTTTGGGAGGCTGAGACAGGAGAATTGTGAGTTCAAAGCCAGCCTCAGTAAAGGTGAGGCGCAAAGCAACTCAAGTGAGACCCTGTCTCTACATAAAACACAAAATAGGGCTGGGGATGTGGCTCAGTGGTCGAGTGCCTGAGTTCAGTCTCCAGTACCAAAAAAGAAATAAGGTTCTGAAGTACATTGACCTGAGCTATGTTTAAAGAAAGTACTTAAGTGTATGTGGCATGTTGTTTGGAATCTTGTCCAGAGCCTGTCAAAGAAGCACCTGGAAAACGAAAGAAGGAAATGGCCAAACAGAAAGCAGCTCCTGAAGCCAAGAAACAGAAAGTGGAAGGTAATCAACCAGAATGCGGAGGGAGGCAGGGGAGATGAAGTAGTAATAGCACAAATGATGAATAATAAAGGGACTTAATACTGAAACACCTGATGTTAGCTTACAATATGCTGATGTGCTGTGTGTAGAAGTTTTATGCTGGAAATTGATTTGTACCAGGTTTTATAGTCTAATAAGGGTACATCTTCTGTATAGGCACAGAACCAACTACATCTTTTAATCTTTTCATTGGAAACCTGAATTCTAACAAATCTGCTCCTGAACTAAAAATTGGTATCAGTGAACTTTTTGCGAAAAATGACCTGGCTGCTGTGGATGTCAGAATCGGAACAACTAGGTAAACGCTACACTGAACGTTACATGTGGATCTGCAAATGCTTTTTCCCAGTTAACTTAGCCTGGTACCCTTAAACATGAATATGTAAACATCTTAAAGACTATATATTAATGAACTAAACCATTAGATTATCAAATTATAGAACCCCCAAGTTTGAAATCTACATAGTTGACCACAAGTCAAAATTTTTAAAAAATTTGTTTATTGTAGTTCTATGGATTGAGCCTAAGGATACTCTTCCACTGAGCTACATCTCCCAACTCTTTATTTTGAAATGTGGTCTCAGTAAATTGACCAGGCTGGCCTTGAACTTGCTGTCCTCTTGCCTCAGCCTCCTGGATAGCTGGGGTTATAGGCATGTCCCACCGTGCCTGGCTGCAAGATAATTTTTAAGAATGGTTTTGGAAATTTGATGTTCATATTTTTGGAAATGCTTAAACTATTAGACCTGAGTAGTTGTCACTGAATGATTTTAGCCAGATAGGTTTCTCCACACTTGGTGTTTCAGTAGGTTGCTTTGTCAGCTACTACTGTTTGTTATAATGAACAAGTGTATCCTGTAAGAAAGACATGAATGGTGAATTCCGTATTAAATCTTGGTGTTTAGACCTTGTTCTGTAGCTGAAATTTGCAGTCTTGACTTTATTTTGTTAATGCTGTAGGTGCATTGTATAATAATACTGCTGGTATCCACAATATGTGTGGTTTGTCTTTTAATTTTTCCCTCTCGTCATTTGTAATTTTGTTGTTTACTTTAAAAGGAAGTTTGGCTATGTGGATTTTGAATCTGCTGAAGATCTGGAAAAGGCTTTGGAACTCACTGGTTTAAAACTTTTTGGCAATGAAATTAAACTAGAGAAACCAAAAGGAAAAGACAGTAAGAAAGGTATGTAAGACTTTGGGGATTATGTTATTCAATTGTATCTAGGAAGTCAAATGTAGATTCAGGAGCTAGACTGCCAGGAGAAAGGGTGTTTTTTGTTTTTTGGGTTTTTTTCCCCCTTTCCCTTAAATTCTTCCTAAAGTGAGAATTAAATGTGTTGAGTGTTGGCAACAGTGCATGGTGCACTGCCTTTGGTGTTAAGCATTCCTGACTTGGGCAAGCATGAACAGTGTTACTCAGAAAAGATTATATGCAGAGTGTTCTGTGTCTGCAATGCTTGGGACCCAGAAATATTTTGGAATGGGGGAGGGGTTGGGTTGTCTGGTGGATGGGTGGGATCTGAGTCTTAAACACAAGATTCATTTATGTTTTATATATACTTTTACATGTAGTCTGAAGGTAATTTTTAGTGCACTTGAATTTTGACCTGCAACTCATAAGGTAACATCCCTACTGTGACAACATGTCACTATTCATAAAATTAGGGGTGCTCAGCCTATATTACATGCAAGGGCCTTAAACTATAATAGGTTCCTGTTAATTTCCTTTGTATCCTTTGCTTTTTCTTTATAGATTGGACATGTTCTAGATTGTGCATTCATAAATTTTAAAGAGTGAACATCTGAGCTGGGTGTGGTGGTGCACACTTGTATCCCAGCACTTAGGCTGAGACAGGAGAATCACGAGTTCAAAGCCAGCCTCAGCAAGGGTGAGGTGCTGAGCAACTCAGTGAGACCCTGTCTCCACATAAAACACAAAATAGGGCTGGGATGTGGCTCAGTGGTCCAGTACCCCTGAGTTCAATCCCTGGTACCAAAAAAAAAGAGTGAGCATCTACCCTAGGTTTAATATTCCAAATATTTTAGTAGATAGTTGTCAGCTGTGACAGTGTGAACATGTATTTTGCCACAGATACACACCTGTGCTTAGAACGATATCTTGTATAATAGCATCTCAGTTTGTTGTATGCAACTGCTATTATTTGTTTTTTCTCCTGTGATCTGTTAGGGCATATGATTCATTTTTTTATGGTTTCTTTTTAAATGTAGATCGAGATGCAAGAACACTTTTGGCTAAAAATCTTCCTTACAAAGTCACTCAGGATGAATTAAAAGAAGTATTTGAAGATGCCATGGAGATCAGATTAGTCAGCAAGGATGGGAAGAGTAAAGGGTATGTTTTGCATCTCTTAGAATGTTAAGTTTTAACATGAAGACATTTCAGTTGGGTGCGGTAGCACACACCATTAACTCAGGAGGCTGAGGCAGGAGGATTGAGAGTTCAAAGCCAGCCTCAGCTGAGGCCCTAAGCAACTCAGCAAGACCCTGTCTCTATATAAAATATAAAAAAGCTGGGGATGTGGCTTAATGTTTAAGCGTCCCTGCGTTCAATCCCCAGTACCAAAAAGAAGACACTTCTTGCTTAATGACACAAATTGTGGTCCTTTTGTAGGTGTGTGATCTTGAGCAAGCTTAACCTTATAAATGTGGCTCAATTTCCTGTCCATAAAGTAGGAATAACATACTTAATTTGTAGCAGTTTTCAAAGATGAAATAATGTGCATATAAAGGAGTAAGAAGTGCTCTTTCCTTACAATCCTGTGTAAGTGCAGTCATGCCACATAACGATGTCTTAGTAAAGATTAAGACTTGCATCAACACTGGTATGGTCTTGAGCATTGAGATCCTCAAGGGCATGTGGGCAGCATGTGACGGTGGTCCCATAATATTACATCACTGTTAGTTGCAATTTTGTATATGCTCTGGTGTTTGCACAATAATCACCTTGACGTGTTTCTCAGTGTGTCTCTATTAAGAAATGGCATTACTGCTTAGATCTAAAGGAAGGAATGTTGCTGAGGGCAAAGCATGCTCATGTTCTTCCTATTCAATAATCCTTGCAGGATTGCTTATATTGAATTTAAGACAGAAGCTGATGCAGAGAAAACCTTTGAAGAAAAGCAGGGAACAGAGATAGATGGACGATCTGTTTCCCTCTACTACACTGGAGAGAAAGGTCAAAATCAAGACTATAGAGGTGGAAAGAATAGCACTTGGAGTGGTAAGAATCCATAAGTTTGTTATAGAATTGAGGGTGGGAGGTATTGCCTAATCTTCTAAGATTAATTAGATATAGGTGAAGATCCAGCAAATTATATTCCTGTTTATAATACTAATTAGTATTTGTTAAACTATTGAGAGCTCTCTGAGATAATCTTCCATTGAAACATGGTAGGCCAATCTGGGTTCCTTTGTTAGGTATGTTTTGTGCTTTAAATAAACTTTTATATTATGAAAATATTACTGTTTTATAAAGATGTGAAATAATAACTAGAGCAAGGCATTGCAATATACGATGGCTGCTCAGTATATTCAGTGACATAATTGGGCTTTCACTTGCATCAACCTTGGTACATTCCTAATTGTTGGTTGTCAGGAACGGGGTACTATTTTAGGTGTGATTGTAGCTGGGAACCACTTTCACTTTTAAGAATGTGGCATCTCTATTTGCAGGTGAATCAAAAACTCTGGTTTTAAGCAACCTCTCTTACAACGCAACAGAAGAAACTCTTCAGGAAGTATTTGAGAAGGCAACTTTTATCAAAGTGCCCCAGAACCAAAATGGCAAATCTAAAGGGTAAGATGTGTTTATTTAGGCTTGGGGTTTGGGGGTGTAGCTCAGTGGTGAAGCACTTGCCTAGAACATATGAGTCCCTGAATTTAGTCTCCAGCATTACAAAGGGAAAAAAAGTTGTCAGGAATGAGCTGTAAGAGTGTCTCTGTGTAGATCTAAAAAAGGTAAGATATTATCTTGCCAGCAGAGGAGCGGGATGATTTTAGCCACACAAATGAGCATAAAATGAAGTATCTGTTTGAGGAAAAGTCTTGGTGGCATTGTCTGATAGAAGGGGAGCCATGTGCTTGCTAACTTTCTAAGTATTGACTGTCCATCCTCAGGTATGCATTTATAGAGTTTGCTTCGTTTGAAGATGCAAAAGAAGCTTTAAATTCCTGCAATAAAAGGGAAATTGAGGGGAGAGCAATCAGGCTGGAGTTGCAAGGACCCAGGGGATCGCCTAACGCAAGAAGCCGTAAGTCTCATTGGCAAGGTGGTGTGGCTAGGGAATGGTATCTTCCTTGATGCTTTGCATGAACTTAGGTCATTGTTTACTTTTCTACAAATCTGGAGATGATCCTATTTTTTCTTTTACCACTGAGTGAATGGCAGCTGGATATGATGACTGATTACCTGAGAAATAATTGATGAAATGTCAAGAAAATTCCTCTAGATAGTCAAGTTCTGATCCAGCTATGTCAACTCAGAACAGCACATTTGCCTTTGATTGACTGACTGCTCTCCCTGGTAGGCAGTACACGCTTATTCAAGTTGCTTTGGTTTTCCATATGAGAGACCTGAGCCAGAAACTTGACGTGGCTTTTGATAGGAGCCTTAAATTAAGCATTAGTTGGCTAAGTTGCTTTTAACTGCTGTTTGTACTAAAACAAGCATACTGGATGTTGCACAAAAGTAGTGTCATTATGAATGTGACTTCAAATAGAACAATTTATTTTTCTTTCCATAGAGCCATCAAAAACTCTGTTTGTCAAAGGTCTGTCTGAGGATACCACTGAAGAAACCTTAAAAGAATCATTTGACGGCTCTGTTCGTGCAAGGATAGTCACTGACCGGGAAACTGGATCCTCCAAAGGGTAAGGCTTGGGAAGTAGGCAGCATTGCTTGTTGTCCAGTGTGTCCTGGGTGGAGAATTTAGTTCTGATGTGTCTTCTCATTGAGCTCCTTTCTGTCAACCAGTGGCAGTTTATGGATTCGCACGAGAAGTAGAGACATTTCACGGAACAGCATTACTTGACCTTCTGTTTCTACTGAGGTGTGTTTGGTTGTTCTGTGAGACAAGACATTTGAGGATTTAAGCTGACACACAAGTTAGGATTTTCTGCAGGGAACTGTCACTCAGATCTTTTCTCAGTGGAACAAGGCTACTTTCCGTGGGGTGACTGGTGAGGTTGACTTGCCACTTATTCGGTATGTATTTCCTTTATAATGGGTGATTTCATTTGGTGTTTTAGGTTTGGTTTTGTAGACTTCAACAGTGAGGAAGATGCCAAAGCTGCCAAAGAGGCCATGGAAGATGGTGAAATTGATGGAAACAAAGTTACCTTGGACTGGGCCAAGCCTAAAGGAGAAGGTGGCTTTGGGGGTCGTGGTGGAGGCAGAGGAGGCTTTGGAGGCCGAGGTGGTGGCCGAGGAGGCCGAGGTGGATTCGGCGGCAGAGGCCGGGGAGGCTTTGGAGGTAAAATAAATGGGCGCTGCCTCTGTCTGTATTGGTCCCCCACATGGCACCTGTGCTTTGTTGAGTTTCTGGTCACTTTGGGTAGGGCTCTGGGCATCTTTCCACCATCCTTTCATGATGTTTTGCCTTCTTGCAGGACGAGGAGGCTTCCGAGGAGGCAGAGGGGGAGGAGGAGACCACAAGCCACAAGGAAAGAAGACGAAGTTTGAATAGTTTCTTCTGTCCCTGTTGTTCCCTCTTCCATTTGAAAGAAAGGACTCTGAGGTTTTTAACTCTGTTACCTGTTCGATGACAGAGCCTTCTGAGGACATTCCAAGACAGTATACAGTGGTCTACTTGGAAATCCGTATAGATGACATTTCAAAGGAGATGCCCTGTTGGTTTTGACTGGATGTTCATATAAACTTTTTAAAGAGATGAATGATAGAGCTAATCCTTATCTGTAAGTTTGAATTTATATTGTTTCATCCCATGTACAAAACTGTTTTTTTCCTACAAATAGTTTTTTGTTTTGTTTTGTTTGCGTTGGGGGGTGTAAAGGAAAGCAGAATGTTTTATGATTTTTGCTTCAGTGACTTTAGGACAAATTAAAAGTCCTAAACTCTGGTGCCAGACTTATACTTCCTAAAATTATGTTTTCTTGTGAAATGTCACTGAAGGGCCTGGCAACAAAAGCTCTGCTGCTCAGACCCACCATACCCAATATTGAATGTTCAGTGTATTGCTTTCAAGTATCCCAGCCACAGAGGTGTGTGAAGTGACTGGGGAAGTAACCACCAGTTTCTGCAGCCTGTGTGCTGACATGCAAGGTGTGTATTCCAGGACTGGTAGCTTCTTCCAATTGTAGCAGGTTGGAGTATCATGGACTGAGCAAGTTCTTCAGAAAGAGGAACAAGAGTACATTCATTGGTCATATCTCCTAAGATCAGCAATTGAGAGCATCCGTTCCGGATTTGGTAGTAACTGATGAGTTGTTAGATGAGTAGTGAGCCAGTAGAAACTTCAAAACAAAACTGCCAACATCATAACACTAACAAAACCCTCATTATGGCACTAAACATATTGCTCAGGCACTGGTTTTAGTAAGCACTTACTGCCTTTTCCTGTTTGCTTCTCTCTCCAGCCCCAAGGCAGGGTCTTGCTATGTCACCTAGGCTGGCCATGTACTCAAGATTATTCTGCCTCAGCCTCCTAAGTGTCTGGGGTTACAGGTGCACACCACCACACCCCAACCCATTTCTGCATTTAGAAGTCAAAAGCCACATTAGGTCAAAGGATAGTGAACATTGTGACAGATTTAATATGAACCTAGACAGCCAGGTCCAAAACCCGATCAGACCATTAAAAGTACCAACTCAATGAAATGTGACATTGTGGGGGAAGTGGGAACCTAAATAATACAAATGACTAGTTGGGTTTTGTGTGACACCCCCCCACACACACACACTGTTGGGATAAGGAAATGTTTCTCACTTGCTAGTCTTGTTCCAGCTCCTACAAAGTGGGGGACAAATATGGGCTGCTATGTTCTATATCAAGGAAAGTGGTGTGCAGCTGAAAGAAAGGCAGGAATGTCTCCCATCAGGTAAACCTAAGAACAAAAGGGAATCCTAGGGCTATATTAGTGTAGAAGTTAGAAGGTCTGAAAATTGAAGCCTTTAAAAGCATAGATGTGAATTTGCCATTAAACACAGCAGGGTTAAGAATGGAATGAACCTGTATGAACTCCAATGGCAGTGCATCAGTCTGTCCAAATGCCTTCCCAGGAAACACGCTATAAGTTTGGCCAAAAGATCTGGAATTTGGATTATGTCTTCTCCCTTAGCCTGAAGCTTCTCAAGTTGGTATGTGCTATGGCTGGGTTTTTGTAGACCTGTGGTTGACTTAAGTCTAAGTCATTTGCCCATCTAGAATTGTGAATTAAGACTGCTACTGGCCATCACTTGTGAAATATTTGTAAAACGGGCTTGTGAGTGGGGTTTTGGTGGGTTCCTTTGCTATGGAAAGGGGAGGGCTTGAGCACCTTGACCTTGCTAGCAGCCCAACCACACAGTGAACCATAGCTTCCATTGTAAGAGTGATAAGCTTGCATTTTAAGGATTTTACACGTCTGAACTATTAATGGTTGCTACTAACAACTAAGTTCTGACTGCAGTGTGTGTTGGGCTTTTACATCAGCCCCTAAAACTAAGGCATAGGCAGGAATCTTCTAACTGCTCTACTCTTTATCCCGTTCCTAAGTAAAGGACAGAAGTGGTCCAGTCCTAGTGGTTCCCATCAGGCATGTGCTGCTTCACTGAGATGAAGAGAGAGGGTGATTATCCTGCAAGGCCAAAAAGATGCCAGGGTTTGTAATTAGGGATCAAAATCCTGCAATTAGGGCTGGGGTTATGGCGCAGTGGTAGCGTGCTTGCCTAGTACGCGTGAGGCCCTGGGTTCGATCCTCAGCACCACATAAAAATAAAATAAAGATATTCTGTCCACTTACAACTAAAAAATAAATATTTTAAAAAAAAAAAAAAACAAAAAAAACAAAATCCTGCAATTAGGCCTCCTATATGTCTGCCTCTGGTTTTCAATTTGGTGGGGTTTGCTGCCATTTTAGAAAAGATGTCAGTTCCCTTCAGCAAATGGTTGTCACCACTTTTGTCATCTTCCAGCAGGTGGCAGTGTAAGTCCACAGGATAAGGAAGCTCCTGGGCAAGTGTTCAGATGTAATGTGGGAGACCATCTGACTCCCGTTCAGTGGGTCTCAACTCCAAAGTAGTACTTTGACCCTACTGCTCTGCCTAGTTGGACCATGCATCTGTTATTCTCTGCTGTCCGTAAGCCCAGAAAGGAATGCTGGGGCAACTCCTCCCCACACTACCTTTGTGGGAGAGACTGGGGGGAAGTGGGGACCTGCAGTAGAACCCAGCGGCACTGAGCCATATCCCCCAGCCCTTTTTATTTTGAGATGGGGTCTTCTAAGTGCTGAGGCTGACTTTGAACTTTGATCCTCTTGAGTCTGGAAATTTTGGGAACGTTTGAACATGAGACAAGAAAATAATGACTGCATACAAATTACCTTCGAATTCATGGCTATTCCCACATTGTGCCCATGCTTGGCAAGATTCCATTGAGCCCCAGAAAAACCACAGCTGGAAGGTTAAGGAGCTAGTCAGATTTCAGCAGCTACCTACTGCCAGAGTTCAGAGTTGAACTTCTGCCCAGTTGGAGAGACTTGATGAACATCAGACCTTCTCCCTTAAGAACAATATATTAGAAGAAAACTAATCCAGGTTTTAAGATTAAGGGCAAAGTGGGCTTGCCCTAGCAGGCCTAATACTAAACGCCCCACCCCACATAATATTGCTTGTTAGAATGAAATTCTAACGATTTTAACAACATTCTGTCTACAACAGAATGTACTATATACGTTTTCTAATTTTTTGTCAGATTGAACCCAGGGATGCTTTGCCACTAAGCTCCATTCTCAGCCCTGTTTTATAATTTATTTAGACAGGGTCTCACAGAGTTGCAATGTTGACAGGAAGATGATCAAGACAAATCTAGTCAAAATGTCTGGTTTTAGATACACAACTAAGCAGAGAAATTAAGGTCAATTGTTGAACTTCCCACACAAGGATTGAGTGAGGTGGCTCATGCCTGTAATCCCAGTTACTAGGGAGATTGAAGCAAGAGAATCACAAGTTAGAGTCCAGTCTGGGCAACGTGGGAAGACCCCCATTTTCAAAAAGGGCTGGAGATGTAGTTTAATGGTAGAGCACCTCTGTGTTCAGTCTCTGGTACTAGAAGAAGAAAGTTTGCACACAAGGACTTTAATTGTCATAGATATGTAAAGGGACTTGCAGAAAAAAGTTTAATGAAGATAGGGAATTTCTAGAGAGATGTGGAAATTAACCAGATTTTTTTGTTGTTGCCAGGGATTGAACTCAGAGGTACTCGACCACTGAGCCACATCCCCAGCCCTATTTTGGGTTTTATGTAGAGACAGGGTCTCTGAGTTGCTCAGCGCTTCAGCATTGCTGAGGCTGACTAAACTCGGATTCTCCTGTCTCATTCTCCCAAAGTGCTGGGATTACAGGTGTGCACCACTGTGCCCAGCAAGAACTAAATTAATTCTAAAGCTGCAAAGTAAAATGCTTGAAAAACCTACCAGAAGGGCTTAGGATCAGTGAACCAGAAGATGGATCCAACAGCTTATCTGAACTGAAATCCAAAGAGAAAAGATTGGGGGAAAGAACTGAGTCCTAATGACAATATTTGTGTAATATGTGTGTAGTTGAGTCCAAGAAGGAAGGAGAGAATGGACAGTGTAAAAGTGTTTTGAAAAACATTGGCTACGGTATTTCTCAATTTGATAACCTACAGATGTAAGAAGAAAACCACACCTCAGCACAACTGAATTGTTGAAAACCAAAATTAAGCCAGGCGCAGTGGTGCACACCTGTAAATCCCAGCAGCTCGGGAGGCTGAGACAGGAGGCCTGCAAGTTCAAAGCCAGCCTCAGCAACAGTGGGGTGCTAAGCAACTGTGAGACCTTGTCTCTAAATAAAATGTAAAATAGGTCTGAGAATGAGGTTCGGTGGTAAAGCACCCCTGGGTTCAATCCTCAGTAACAATAAAAAATTAGAAAACATAGTATATTCTGCTGATAAATTAGAAACCAATAACTATATAGAAAATCCCTAAATGATTGTACATTACATCTGAAAACCACTTCCGAATGCATTAAAATGTCACTGGATAGGATCCAAGGAGGACCTCCAGAAGAAAAGGGAATCTCAACCTGGCTCTTAGATTTTTTTTTTTTTCTTTTTGGTACTAGAGATTGAACCCAGAAGTGCTTAACCACTGAGCCATGCCCCCAGTTCCCCTCTTTTTTGGGGGGCAGGCACCAGGGATTGAGCTCAGGGGCACTTGCCCACTGATCCACCTCCCCAGCCCTATTTTTTTTTTGGTACTGGGGATTGAACTCGGGGCACTCGACCACTGAGCCACATCCCCAGTCCTATTTTGTGTTTTATGTAGAGACAGGGTCTCACTGAGTTGCTTAGCACCTCACCATTGCTGAGGCTGGCTTTGAATTCGTGATTCTCCTGTCTCAGCCTCCCTAAGTGCTGGGATTACAGGCTTGTGCCACCGTGCCCGGCTTCTTAGGATTCTTGGTGTGCATCACAGAGAAGAATTTCAGAGACGCTCAGAGATTTGTTTAGGAAAGCAAGGAATACACACTTGAAGGGACAGAGTGGGCGCTTGAGAGTGAGCCACTTTTGGGGTCTTGGACTTTTTAAAATTTATTTTTGTGATACTAGGGATTGAACACAAGGATGCTTTATCACTGAACTACATCCCCATTCCTTTTCATGTTTGTCTTAAGACAGAATCTAGCTAAATTGCCCAGGCTGGCCTCAAACTTGTGACCCTCCTCTCTCCACCTTCTAAGTTGTTGGGAATACAGGTGGGAACCACCATGTCTGGCTGTGGGACTCTCACTTTATTTATTTATTTTTTGACATTGAAAGGTCTTTACTGCCCACCAGCCTCTCACAGTTTCTCAGCCACATGCAGAGTCCTCTGGATTTTCCCGTCTCACTGTAGGAACAAGCCCAGCTCTCTCCTTCCCAGGTATCACTGTGCTGCTGGGGTGAGAGGGGCCTTGGGAACAGAAGCATTCCTGTGGGGGAGGCAGGAGGTGGGCTGCACAAGCAGGGATGGCTGGTGCTAGAACCGAGGAGCAGGAGGAAGAGGATGAAGATGAACAACCATGCAAGTGAGGATGATCATCTTCACATTCTGCCACAAGAACTTGTGGCCACCGTCTAAGATGTGGTCTTGAATGCTCCAACATGGCTTCTAGGTCCTCTTGTGGAGATGGTTTAAGTCTTCCCCACGTATCAGGATCTGCTCCACATTCTGGGTCATAAAATTCTCTCCTTCCACCTCTCTCTAGGTTCCATACTTGGTCATTCCTCTGCCTCCACTGGCCGCTTCCATGTCTCAGTAGCCAAGGCCTGTGGGCAACAGAACTTTCCTGGTTGCTTCCTTCCGGGGCAGCCCTCCCTTCACTTCCTGCTTCTAGCCTGTCTACTTTTAAAGGAAACTTCATGAACACAAAGTTCACTAGCATGAGGTGTATGGGGGAATGTTGCATTTTAGAGCATAGGATGGGTCATGCTGGTTTTCAGGATTGCTAGAATGATGTTCTGTAGATTATAGTATTTGGTTTGTTTTTGCAGTACTGGGAATTGAATTTAGCGACTCACATGCTAGGGAAGTGCTCTACCACTGAGCTGTATCCCCAGCCCAATAAGATAGCATTTGAAATGTACACACATCATAGGTCTCTAACAATATTTTCCCCTTGGCTTTATTAATCCAAAGAAAACACATTGTGAGCCAGGTGTGATGGCATATGCCTATAATCCCAGTGACTCAGGAGGCTGAGGCAGGAGGATCACAAGTTCAAGTCCGGTTCAGGCAACTTGGTGAGACCCTGTCTCAAAATGAAAAATAAGAAACGACTGGGGGTGTCACTCAGTGGAGCACCGCAGGGTTCAATCCCTAGTACCAAATAAGAAAAATGTGGGGCTGGGGTCGTGGCTCAGTGGTAGAGCACTTGCCTCGCACGCATGAGGCACTGGGTTCGATCCTCAGCACCACATACAAAATATATACATAAATAAATAAAATAAAGGTTGTTTAAAAAAATATATATTAAAAAAAAAAAATGTGTAAGCTGGCAATATATGTAGGCATGGTGGGTCTTTTAAAAATTCAGTCCTGGGGCTGGGATTGTAGCTCAGCAGTAGAGCGCTTGCCTCGCATGCGTGAGGCCCTGGGTTCGATCCTCAGCACCACATACAAAGCAATAAAATAAAGACATTATGTCCATCTAGAACTAAAAAAATATTTAAAAAAAAAAAAATTCAGTCCTGGAGGCATGAAAAGTAAAAGTGAGGATGTTCATTGCACTTCTTAGCTTTAAAGTTAGTTTCTTTTTCTTTCCTTCATAGTCTCACCTCTGTATAAGTACTGTGCGCTGATTGCACCACTGGAGCATCCTGAGCCTCATTTCTACCAATTCTTATTCCTTCTGTCCAAACCCAAAAATAGAAATCACAAGAGAAATTAGATAACATTTCAAAATGAATGATAATGAACACATTATCAGGTAAAGTCATCCTTAGGAATTCATAAATGTTTGAGAAAAGAAAAAACAATAATGATTTAAGTTACCAGCTTAAGCAGGTAAAAGAGGGAAAGGAAATTTGCTAAAAATAAGTAGAACAAGGAAATAATAAAGGGATGAAAATTGATATTAAAAATCAAGGCAGGCACAGTAGCGCACGCCTGTAATCCCAGCACTTTGGGAGAATCCCAGCACTTTGGGAGGCTGAGACAGGAGAATCGCAAGTTCAAAGCCAGCCTCAGCAATGGTGAGGCACTGAGCAACTCACTGAGACCCTGTCTCTGAATAAAACACAAAATAGGACTGGAAATGAGGCCCAGTGGTCGAGTGCCCTTGAATTCAATCCCCAGCACCCTGCCACCCCCCAATAAAAAGGCAAAAGTTGGTTCATTGAAAGAACTACAAGGAGGCTGGGAGTGTAGCTCCATGACAACACCTGCCTAGCATGCATGATGCCCTGGGTTCAATTTCCAGTATTAAATAAATAAAAAAGGACTACGAGGATTAATATAATAGATCATTCCTTAGCAAGACTGAGGCAAAAGTAAAAAACTACTATTAGAAATAAAAGATGCCACAGATGTTAAACATGAGAAAATGTCATGAACAACTTAGTGTATGGTACAGGGGATTGGACTCAGGAGTGCTCTACCACTGAACCACACCTCCAGTTCTTTTTATGTTGACACAGGGTCTCACTATGTTGCCCAGGCTGGCCTGAACTTGATTCTCCTACCTCAGCCTATTAATAAGGTACCAGGATTGCAGGTATGTGCCACCATGCCTGGCCATTAACAAATTTAACAACTTTCATGAAATGAGCAACTTATAAAAAAAACGTTTCATGTAAACCAATATCTTGCAAAAAATGTCAAATACAGTCGAGGTACTCTGTGGTAGAGCACTTGCCTGTCAAGCACAAGGCCCTAGGTTCAATCCCAGCGCTTCCAAAAAATTAAAAATTACACACACACACACACAGAAGATCCTCAGTATTCATGGGTTTCAGATTTGCAAATTCACCTACTTGCAAAAATTTATTTTGTAATCCAATACTCATGGCGCTTTTGTGGACATTCAAGGACATGCAGAGTGTCAAAAAAATGTGGTCGATAAAGGTGACTACCATTGTTTTCCAGCTTTCATCCTATAAATGTCCTTTTTTAAAAATTAATTTATTTAAATGCATTTCAACTCATAGTATATATATAGAGCTCAATATTTCCATTTCTCTAGTTGCAAAACAGATAGAGTCACACTATTTGTGAATAAGTGTCCTTTTTAGCTCTAATTCCTCATTGTTTGCATGATTATTTTTGCTGTTGATTCCCCTGCTTAATGTAGCCCCACATGTCACCCTGGAGAGCATCTGGTTTCCTGTGACATGTATTTTGAAGAAAATCATGTATCAGAGAAGCTTTGCTCAAGCATGAGATTTATTGCTGTCAGCTACAAGTTCAAGGTTAATGAATCAATCATATATACTAAGTAAGGTGAGTTTAAACAGAATCACATATAAAACAAGGTTAGGTGTCAATCAGTGGGTGAAAATCTTTTGTCCAGAGGCTCATGGGCACCCAACCCTGTGCTTGCCTAGGAGCATTGCTTCTGTGTTGGTTAATTGAGTGTTTCCAATGATCATGACTAGCTCCACAGGTAAGGGACATTGACTGTATCTGCCCCTGGTTGTGTTTCTCTGCTTGAACCCAGACTGATTCTGTGACAAAATCACAGACTGCTTATATACTGTGGTTTGTTACCTACATTTGTATTTGAATGAAACTTAAGGATTAGTGAAAAAAAAGGTATAAGTGTATCTAAGTTTATGGATCCCCTGAATACCTGTGAGCCCGCGCGGAGCCTGTCTGGTGAGCAGGTGGCATAGGCTGGAGGCAACAACATTCCCACCGGCTCTCATAAAGCTCGAGGGCTCTGCGGGCTGGAGAGCAAGGAGGCCTGAGTGCTCTGCTGTCACCCCCCTCAGCAGGATGGCATGTGGCTGTTCCTCAAGCTCTGTGTCCCCCACCCTGATCCATCCAAAAAACCAACAGTTCCCAACAGGCCTTGTGGAGGGAGAGGTTGTCTACAAGACCTGCAGTGAGGATGCCCCGTAGCTCTGAGGGCCCCCCACTCCCTGTTACTCCCTGTTACTAAACTCAGAAGATGCAACTCAAGTGACCAAGTGTGGGGTTGATTTTGAGTGTCAACCTGACTGGACTGAGGTGCCTAGAGAACTGGTAAATCATTACTTCTAGGTGTGCCTGTGAGGGCATTTCAGAGAAGATTGACCTAAGGGCCCACCAATTACGTGGGGAAGATCTACCCTCAACATGGGCAGCACCCACGGCTGCCAACCAATTGGCTGGCGACCTGGACGGAACAGTAAATGGAAGAGGCAGAAACGCTCTCTGGCTCTTCCTTCTGGAAAGGTGAGTTTTCTGCCTCTGCTGCCCTTGGACATCAGGCTCCAGGTTCTTCAGCCTTTGGACGCTGGGACTTGTACTGGCAGGCCCCTCTTGGGCCTTCAGCCTTGGACTGAGGACTTGATCATCAGCCTCTCTCGTCCTCAGTCTTCAGGTGGCCATGGTGGAACTTGCAACTACATGCAAAAATTTATTTTCAGCCTCTGGGATGCAGTGAGTCAGTCCAACAGATGCCCTCATATATTTTAAACATTCTCTTGGTTCGGTTTCTCTGGAGAACCATGACAAATATACGAGGTGCTAGGTGATTCTATACTTCTTATTTATTACTCTACCTATGATTTTAACCCCTCTTCCTGTCTGCAAAAAGTCACTTTTTTGTTTTCTTTTTTTCAGCACTGGGGAATGAACCCAGGGTCTTGCACCTGCTAGGTAAGCACCTTCCCAATAAGCTACATTCCCAGCTCCACATTCCTTTTTAAATTTTTTGCAGAACTTGAAATTAAACCCAAGGGTGCTTATTCTTATTCTTTGTTTTTAAAATTAATTAATTTTTTTGGTACTGGGGATTGAACTCAGGGGCACTCAACCACTGAGCCACATCCCCAACCCTATTTTGTGCTTTATGTAGAGACAGGGTCTCACTGAGCTGCTTAGCGCCTCACTGTTGCTGAGGCTGGCTTTGAACTCTTTTTTTTTTTTTTTTTTTTAATATTTTTTTAGTTGTAGATGGACACAATGTCTTTATTTTATTGCTTTGTATGTGGTGCCGAGGATCGAACCCAGGGCCTCACGCATGCGAGGCAAGTGCTCTACCGCTGAGCTACAATCCCAGCCCTGGCTTTGAACTCTTGATTCTCCTGTCTCAGCCTCCCAGAGTGCTGGGATCACAGGTGTGCACCACCATACGCGGCTTCTTATTCTTTATTTTGAAACAGGGTCTCTCTAAGTTGTCTGAGGTAGCTCAAACCTGCGATCCTCCAGACTCAGCCTCCTGAGTAACTGGGATTATAGGAATGCACCATGGCAACTGTATACTGATTTATGAGATCTGGGGTGACCCTTTGGTAGTACACACAGCCCACCAAACCATCCCAGAGAATGAGATTGGTTTGCTTGGCCAAGTCCT
>PVHX01002011.1:36818-182015 GCA_004024805.1 Geosciurus inauris
CTGAAAACTACGATACTCATCGTCACATTTATTACCCAGGAAAGGATACAAATTAGAACCAACGGAAGCGACACCCAAGGCCACGATGTGTGATGACAGAGTATTGCCAAGCAGGAAAGCTTACCTGAGCTTTGATGGCACACTTTGTTTTGGAGTGTCATTAGGTGGGCATGAGTGATTGACGCACTGTCCAACCCCTGCCCTGCCTCTGGCCGATCTGTCATTTCGTGGCCCACGGGGCCAACCATGAGCCACCTTGTTAGGGTAAACTGTCAGGAAGGGTCCTAGAGGCTCATCACAAACAGTGAAGATACTCCTGTCACGTGGGGGATTCAAGGGCTTCCTCCAGGTTAGATCTCGGGATCCAGGACAAAGGGACTGTTTTAGTCAGCTCTTTTTACTGCTGTGACTAAAAGATCTGACCAAAACAATTTTCAGGGAGGAAAAGTTTATTTGGGGGCTCACAGTTTGAGAAGTCTGTCCATAGAAGGCCGGCTCCACTCCTTGGGGCTCCAGGTGAGGCAGAACACCATGGCGGAAGAGTGTGGCAGAGGGAAGCAGCTCACATGATGATCAGGAAGCAGAGAGGCTCCACTCGCCAGATACAAATATATACCCTAAAGCCACGCCTCCACGCCCACCTCCTCCAGCCATACCCACCTGTCTTCAGTTACCACTCAGTAAATCCCCCTCGGGATTGATCACTGATTGGGTTAAGGCTCTCATAACCTAATCATTTCCTCTCTAAACCTTCCTGCATTGTCTGACACATGAGTTCTGGGGGACACCTCACCTCCAAACCATAACAGGGACAAAGGCCAGATCGCTCTGAGGAGGCAGAATTCCTGAATACACAGCCCCTGACCTCAACTAGAAGGGGGGGTGCTCACCCCAATTTTGGCCCCATATTATGCTCTGTGAAGTACCCCTCCAAGTCTTCCCCAGCCTGAGAACTGGCAATGAGGTAAAAGGCTGGGGCAGGTGGCTGAATGAGGGGCCTGACTCAAAGTGGCAGAAAGCCCCTTACACTGCCCTCTCATGCACCCCCAGGCACAACCCAGCAGCCCGCACTGATTTGTCAGGCTTTCGAAATAAACCCCGTGGTTTCTATAGCAACGTGGTTAAACCCAGACTCCTGGCTGTTCACTGGCGAAAAATCGAGATGAGCTGGGCCTGTAATCCCAGTACCGGGGAGGCTAAGGTAGGAGGATCAAAGTTCCAGGCCAGCCTGGGCAACTGAGCCAAACCCTATCTCAAAAAAATAAAGTAAAATGGAGGGCTGGAGGTGTGGCTCAGTGGTAGACCACTTGCCTAGCATGCATGGAGGCCCTGGGTTCCATCCCCAGTACTGAAAAGGAAGGAAGGAAAGAAAGGTCTTACTCCCTCCTGCCCCCTCTACCACCTCCTGCCCTTGGGCTCCCCCTTCTGGGAGTAGCATGGAAGTGGCTCACCTGAACTGCTTGATGCGGGGCAAGAGAAGGCCGTGGTCCCTAGGATCTGAGGAAGGGTGGCTCTGATACTCAGGATGGAAGGCAGAGATGGAAGGCCTTCCATTTAATTTATCTTATTTTT
Organism: Geosciurus inauris; assembly: GCA_004024805.1. Lineage (NCBI taxonomy): Eukaryota > Metazoa > Chordata > Mammalia > Rodentia > Sciuridae > Geosciurus > Geosciurus inauris. The sequence continues at coordinate 38,391 of PVHX01002011.1, forward strand.
ATTTTTTTGGAGATTGAACTCAGGGGCACTCGACCACTGAGCCACATCCCCAGCCCTATTTTGTGTTGTATGTAGAGACAGGGTCTCACTGAGTTGCTTAGCGCCTCGCTGTTGCTGAGGCTGGCTTTGAACTCACGATTCTCCTGTCTCAGCCTCGCAAAGTGCTGGGATTACAGGCTTGCACCACTGCGCCTGGCTAGGCCCATTTCAAACTGGCTATGCTCTTCCACAAGGCCTTCCAGGTCCTCTGTAAGTGAAAGCATGAGGTTGTCTAATGAGAAGAAGGGAAATGTGAGATCAAAGGTTTGAGAAGATCAGAAAAGTTCTCAAAAGTATGGAAATAGACCTGAGTGCACATATACACTCAGTATATAATCAACTTGGCACTTTAACTTGACAAATAAGCCAATAAAAAATGGACAAAGTCTATGAAAGAACGGAAGCAGGGTCATTATGTCCCAGGGTCTTCGTCCATTTTGTATTGCTACAACCAAATATCTGTGGCTGGCTACTTTATAGAGAAGAGAGGCTTTTATTTATTTATTTGGTACTGGAGATTGAGCTCAGGGGCACTCAACCACTGAGCCACATCCCCAGCCCTATTTTGTGTTTTATGTAGAGACAGGGTCTCACTGAGTTGCTTAGTGCCTTGCTGTTGCTGAAGCTGGCTTTGAACTCGTGATTCTCCTGTCTCAGCCTCCCAAAGTGCTGGGATTACAGGCGTGCGCCACCGTGCCTGGCAAGAGAGGTTTATTTTTTGCTCACAATTCTGGTAGGTTCAAAGTCCAAGCAGCATGCCACTGGCATCTGGCAGGGGCCCCCTGACTATGTCACAGCATGGAGAAGCAGAAAGGGGAATGGCTGCACTCAAGAAAAGGCCACACACACAGGGGGCCTCACTTTATATCAACCTACTTACTCTTCCAACAACTCCATCCTGTGAGAATGATGTTGGTCTCTTCTGAGGGCGATGCCCCAGGACCTAATCACCTTTCACTAGGCCCCATGGCCCAAGGATCGACCTCCTCGCAGTCACGGTGCCATTACAGTGAGGACCAAGCTCTCGTTCCAAACTTCGGGGGGCACAAACTATATCCGAACTGCGGCACCTGGTTACACACTTGTCTGAGTTCACGAACACACTCAAGTTCACGAAGTGGGTTGACTACTTGCAGATGGGCAGCAAGGCTCAACAGAAGCCTCGACGCATAGCCAGCCAACTCCAAAGTCCCAGAGCGCTCCTGGAGTGGATGCAGCCTCAACACATCCTACCACCATGGCTTAGTTACTCTGAAAAACAGCTGGCCTGGGTTTTATACCCAGGGGCTGAGACTCTGGGCTGCAGGGTTAAGGACATCCTGTCTCTAAGGGGGACAGAGCCTCAGCTGTTCCAGCAAGCTCTCCCTGGTCTCAAAATGTCACATTCCCAGCACATTCCACAGCTGGTGTGTCCAAGGCCACCCAGAGGACTGTCCTGTGCCAAGTTTTCTCAGAATAAGGAAAAATGAACGACACAAACACATGGAAAGATGCTACCGTCCCTGAGAGAAATGTGAATTAAAATACCTCTGTGTGCCTACTGGATTGGTGAAGATCACCGAGATTGCCCATGCCCTGTTGGCAAGTGGTTGGAGGCTGGGGCTCCCCATGTGTTGCTGTAGGACACAAAGCTTGGCGCAAGTGTCCATGGACAGCAAGGTCACAATAACTATCTCTTCTGGGCTAAGTTATGTCCCCACAAAGTTCATACAGGGAAGCCCTAACCCCCAGTGCCTTGGAATGTTAGAATGTGAATGAATATGGAGATGGGTCTTTTTTGTTTTGTGGTGCTGGGGTCAGTGCCAGAGCCTTGAGCATTGAAAGGAAGAGCTGTCACGGAGCTACCCCACAGCTGGATAAAGGGTCTTGAAAGAGGTAATTAAGTCAAAACGAGGCTTAGGGTGGGCCTTCATCCAGTATGACTGGTGTCTTTATAAGAAGACACGGACATGTACAGAGAGATCTTGTGAAGACCCAGGGAGAAGAAGGCCATGGGGAAGCCAAAGACAGAGGTCTCAGAGAAACAACTCTGTGGTTGCCTTGATCTTGGACTTGCAGCCTTCAGACTATGAGGAAATAAAATTTGTAGCTCAAGCAACAGTCTATGTAGTGCTTTGTTGTGGCAGCCTGAGCAGACTAATACGCTGTCAAAACCCAAACTGAAGCCGGGCATGGTGGCGCACACCTGTAATCCCAGCAACTCAGGAGCTTGAGACAGGAGGACTGCATGTTCAAAGCCAGCCTCAGCAACTTGGCAAAACCCTGTTTCAAAATAAAAAATAAAAACGAGTCAGGCACAGTGGTGCACACCTGTAATTCCAGCACTTTGGGAGGCTGAGACAGGAGAATCACAAGTTCAAAGCCAGCCTCAGGGCTGGAGTTGTGGCTCAGTGGTAGAGTGTTTGCCTAGCTTGAGTGAGGCCCTGGGTTCGATCTCAGAACCACAGAAAAATTTTTTTAAAAAGCCAGCCTCAGCAGTGGCGAGGTGCTAAGTAACTCAGTGAGACCCTGTCTCTACATAAAACACAAAATAGGGCTGGGGATATGGCTCAGTGGTCGAGTACCCCTGAGTTCAATCCCTAGTACCAAAAAAAAAAAAAAAAAATCCAAATAAATAAAAAGGGCTGGGGATGTAGCTCAATGGTTAAGAACCCCTGGGTTAAATCTCCAGTATAAAAAAAAATTAAGTTGATCTGAAAATTTTAACCCTAGGAATTTCTCAGAGAGAGTGGCGTGTCATCAGGAGAGTGCACAAAGATGTGTAAGCAGCATTGTTTCCATCAGTCAGGGTTCAACCAGGAAATCAGAGGCCACACGAGGTATTTTGAGAAGAAAGAAATTTAATACAGGAATTAGGAACCTGATGACGTGGGAAGGGCTGGGAGAGGAGAGATCAGAAAGGCCCGAGGAGGAGGAAGATCATCAGTAATCACAGTTAGCAGCAAGACCAAAGCAGATGACCCCCAAGATACCAGGAGCTGTCACCAAGGTTCTCAGCTGCAGGCTTGTGCAGTGGGACACCAAAAGCCAAGGACAGATGCCAGAAATGATTTTATTTTTCAGTGCTAAGGACTGAATCAGGGGCTCCTTACCATGGAGCTGCACCCATAGCCAGCATCATATTTTATTTTGAGACAGGCTTTAAGTTGCTTAGGGCCTCACTAAGTTGCTGAGGCTGGCCTTGAATTTACAATCTTCCTGCCTCAGCCTCCTGAGTCGCTGGGATTACAGGAGTACACCACCACACCGGTTGTTTCTTTTTCTTTTCTTTCTCTTCCTTCCTTCCTTCCTTCCTTTTCTCTTTCTTTTTTTTCATGTATTTATTTTATTTTATTTTTATGTGGTGCTGAGGATTGAACCCAGTGCCTCACGCATGCAAGGCAAGTGCTCTACCACTGAGCCACACCCCAGACCCCCCTTTTTTTAATATTTATTTTTTAGTTGTAGGTGGACAGAATATCTTTATTTTTATGTGATGCTGAGGATTGAACCCAGTGCCTCCCACATGAGAGGCAAGCACTCTACTACTGAGCCATAACCCCAGCCCCTTTTTCTCTTTCTTGATACCAGGTTGAACCCAGGGGTACATACCCAGTCCTTTTTATTTTTTATTTTGAGAGAGGGTCTTGTTAAGTTGCTTAGGGCCTTGCTGAACTGCTGAGGCTGGCTTTGAACTTGTAATCCTTAACCTCCTAAGCTGAGGATTACAGGTATGGGCCATAGTGCCCGGCTCTTTCTTTCCTTTCTTTTAACTTTATACACACACACACACACACACACACACACACACACACAATTTATTTCTGGGCGCATTTCACCCTGCTTGAGGACCAGCAATGATTTCTGCTGCTCCACCCATAGCTGCTGCTGGAGAGCGTTGGCTTTTCTTTCTTTCAGCCTTCTAAATCTGGTGAAGGTGCCCTCATGGGCAGAAGTCAGCCTGGATCATACTGGAAAGGGACTCTGGAAATGCAGGGGAGAAAGGGGGCTGGGAATATGTTACGTGCATAAGGATTGACCCGCCACTGTCCGTCAACAGGGCTGGTTAAGTGCCTCCCGGGTCATTTAGGGGTAGATTGCCAGACAGCTCAAAATGGAATGTGACGACTGTGCAGGCCCCTGCAGCAGGACCGTCCAGATGCACTTTTAAGTGAACGGCCAAAATGCAGTGCGCCCAATAAACTTCACTTTGTGTCCAATATAAAAAAAATGGTTTGGGAATGTGCCTCAGTGATAGAGTGCTTGCCTAGGATGCTCAAGGCCCTGGGCTAAACTCCTAGCGTACGCGTACACACACTCACACATTTGGAAGAATTATAGTTCTACACACGCTTGTACATGTGTAGACTATCCTTCCTTTTGTGCAGTGCTGGGGGTGCTGGGCGAGCTCTCCTGCTACATGCCCAGCCCCGGATTATCTTTTTTTTTTTTTTTTGGTACTGAGGATTGAACTCAGGGGTACTCGACCACTGAGCCACATCCCCAGCCCTATTTTGTGTCTTATGTAGAGACAGGGTCTCACTGAGTTGCTTAGCGCCTCGCTGTTGCTGAGGCTGGCTTTGAACTCGCGATTCTCCTGTCTCAGCCTCCCTAAGTGCTGGGATTACAGGCTTGTGCCACCGCACCCGGCTCCCTGGATTATCTTTAAAAGCATCCCCAAAGACACATGGGAGTGAGTGGCTGGCAGGGAGGAGAGGCAGGGGAACTCCCCTTTACTGTATTCTCTCTGGTAATGTTGTAGGATGGACACGTGCAAGTTACAAAAAATAAGTAAGTAGCTGGGCATAGTGGCACTTACTTACAAGTAATCCCAGCACTTTGGGAGGCTGAGACAGGAGAATCACAAGTTCAAAGCCAGCTTCAGCAACGGCGAGGTGCTAAGCAACTCAGTGAGACCCTGTCTCTACATAAAACACAAAATAGGGCTGGGGATGTGGCTCAGTGGTTGAGTACCCCTGAGTTCAATCCTCAGTACCAAAAAAAAATTAAAAATAAAAAAAATTAAAAAATAAGTAAAACGGTTAAATGACCTAAAAGAGAAACAAACCAAACTTCCCCAAGAGGCAGATGAGAGCCAGAGGCAGGCCTATGCTGGGGAGAGGGGTCTCGGCATTTTGGGGCCCTGCCTTGGCCAGACCCAGGGAATTCACAGTGGCTTTGTTGTTCAGTGACTCTTCACAGTGCTGGTGGCCAAAGGGGTGGCCCATGGAATCTGAGGAAAGGTCACAAGGACAGAGCCCCAGTGGAGGGACAAAGCAGTTCCTGTCACCATGGATGACAGTGTTTGCTCCCAGCCGCTAGTTTCCAACACCACGGAGCTCTGTGGAAGCCGAGAGCCAGGCCTGGACTGTGGTCTCTGGAGGCCTCTGGTTTCCCTGTGCCCTCTGGACAAGTCCTCCATTCACATCTCTGGAAGGGCGATGAGGGATTGGGGGTACCCGGGCAGCAGCTCCAGGCCAGGCTGCAGGGTGCTAAGTCCCAGGGTCCTGTCTCCACCCCCACCAGACTGCAGCCCAGACAGTCTGGGCCTGCTACTTCTTGGTTTTCTTATGTATTTATTTTTGTGGCGCTGGGGATGGGACCCAGGGCCTACACTGGCTAGGCTACCCCTGAGCTAACCCCAGCCCTTGGTTTTCAACTGTAAAGCATATGCCCAGAGTTTGTTTTGCCGTCTGCATTTACACAGACAGCTCTGTCCCCTCTCGGTCACTTGGTTCCCCCCAGTTTCTGTTTGAGACTGAGGGTCTCTCACTATCCAAATCCTTTACAGGTTCACCTGCATACCTTGTTTTTCCTTGAGTTTGGAACATCCTTTAACACTTTCAGCCCTGGGATGTTTCAGCTTTCACCCTTTTCTTCTCTGAGTGGCTGGTTTGCTCTGTGTTGAGCTGCTCCTCTGGTCAAGGGTTGGGCTGAGGGGAGCAGCAGCCTCCCTGGGCTCAGCTGGAGGACTCAGGGTCTCCTCAGGGGTAGGGCCTGAGCTCCCAGACTCCAGGAGCCCTCCTCACCCACGCTGAACCTCCCTCACTCCAGTCGCTCTTCTTTTCTCTCTTCCCCAGGTCCCCCCGACCCCATATCACCTCTTTGGCTCAGTGCCCATGGGCTTTTGCCGCCCAAAAGGTTGAAAGGTGAGCATGGTTCTATCCAGTGTCTCTTCTTCGCAGCTGCCTCTACTGCTTTATGCACAGAACACTGACATGCTCATCTGCAGTTCCTACATCTGTTGACTTCATTATTATTTTTATTTATGTTTTGCCCTTTGGATTTTATTTTGCTATATGGTATTTTATTATTTTCCAAATAATCATTATAATCTTAGAACCATTTATTGAATGAGCTTATCCACTAATTGCAATTCTTGCTTTCTGATTTATGACAATCTTGGTGATCCCAGGGTTGATTTCTGAGCTACTAAGCATCATTAATTCCAGGTGATGGTGACGGACCTCCTGTAGTAGTTCATTTGCAATGGATTTTTAATCTGGTAAAGCTAGGTTTTTTTCCTTTTCAAATCTTCTTAACTGCCTTGAATATTATTTTAGATGGCCTTTAAAAGGGCTTTGCCATAGGACCCAGATATACCGCTCCTAAGCAATTAAAGAATTATCCTAAAGAATGAAAGTCATCATATTAGAGAGATACATGCATACCCTTGCTTATAGCAGCACAATTCATACCAAACCATGGAACCAGCCTAGATGTCCATCAACAGATAAATGGATAAAGAAAATGAAGTATACGTGCACAGTGTAGTATTACTCAGCCATAAAGAAGAATGAAAATATGTTATTTGCAGGAAAATGGATGGAACTTGAGAGCATTATATTAAGAGAAATAAGCCAAACTCAGAAGGTCAAGGGTCATATGTTTTCCTTTGTATGTGAAAGCTAAGGAGGAAAAGCGGGGGGAATTCTTGAAAATGGAGACCAGCAGAGTAAAGGATGGAGGCAAAAGGAAGGACGGGGGGTGGGGGGGTATTAGGGAATGAAATTGACCAAATTCTGTTATGAGCATATATGCATAAGTAACAATGAAGCCCACTATTTTTTTTGGTGTTTAAAAAAAAATTTTAACATTTGTTCTTTTTAGTTACACATGACAGTAGAGTGCATTTTAACATGTTGTACACACATGGAGTATAACTTCCCATTTTTTTAAAGAATATTTTTTTAGTTGTTGATGGACCTTTATTTTATTCATTTATTTTTATGTGGTGCTGAGAATTGAACCCAGTGCCTCACACATGCTAGGCAAGTGCTCTGCCACTGAGCTACAACCTCAGCCCAAAACTTCCAATTTTTGTGGTTGTACATGATGTGGAGTTTCACTGGTGGCATATTCATATATGAACACGGGAAAGTTATGTCCAATTCATTCTACTGTCTTTCCCATTCCCATCCCCCCTTAATTTTTCTTTGTCTAATCCAAAGGATTTCTAGTCTTCCCTACCCGCCCTCCCTTATTGTGAGTTAGCACCGGCATATCAGAGAGAACATTTGGGCTTAGCTTTCTGGGATTGGCTTATTTCACTTAGCATGATAGTCTCCAGTTCCATCCAACTACTAGCAAGTGCCATAACTTCATTCTTCTTTATGGCTTAGTAATATTCCATTGAAAGTCTAATATTATATATAATTATAATGTACAAAAGAATGATCTTTAAAAAACAAGGCTTTGTCAAATTATTGAAAAAGGAAGTAAAATGTTAATGAACTTAATTATTATTTAAATATTGTGTTTTCTTAAATGGGTATATTTATATTGTCAAACCTGGTAGACTAAGGGTAATAAAATTCATTGTCTTGAGGCAAAAAAAAAAAAGAAAAGAAAAGAAAAGGAAGTAAAAAAGAGTTTTGAATAGACTTGTGTTAAAAGCTGAACATTATTATTTGGACTTCCATCCTGAAATATGTTGTTCACATGTTTTATTTCAAACCAGTAATCTCACTGGCTCAGGAGGCTGAGACAGGAGGATCACTAGTTCAAAGCCAGCCTCAGCAATGGCGAGGCCCTAAGCAACTCAGTGAAACCCTGTCTCTAAATAAAATACAAAATAGGGCTGAAGGGAGTGTCTCAGTGGTTGAATACCCCTGAGTTCAATCCCCAGAACCCCCCCTTAAATGTTTTATTTCATTAAAAGTTCATGTTTCTCTATGCACCTCTTATATGTATCAGTAAAATTATTTCTAATAATTTTTTTGGTACTGAGGATGAAACACAGGAGAGCTTGACCACTGAGCAACATCCCCAGCACACCCCCTTTTTATTAATATTTCATTTAGAGACAGGGTCTTCCTGAGTTGCTTAGGGCCTCACTAAATTACTGAGGCTGGCTTTGAACTCACAGTCCTCCTGCCTCAGCTTCTTGAGCCACTAGGACTACAGGCATGTGCCACTGCACCTGAGCTCTAGTAATTTGTTTTATACTTAAAAAATTTTTTTCTTTTGGTACAGGCAATTGAACTCAGGGGCACTCTACTACTGAGTCACATCCCAGCTCTTTTTATTTTCAATCCCCAGTACCAAAAAACAAATAATTTAACAAAAGATTTGCAAAACCTGTACGATGAAAAAAAATTTGAATTGCTGTTAAGATTTTAAATGAGGGCTGGGGCTGTGGCGCAGTGGTAGCGTGCTCACCTAGCATGCGTAAGGCACTGGGTTCAATCCTCAGCACCACATAAAAACAAAATAAAGATATTCTGTCCACCTACAACTAAAAAATAAATATTAAAAAAAGATTTTAAATGAATACACATACATACATATTATACACACATGTTTATATACTGCTCATAGATGGATCAGATTAATCACTTTTTTTTTGGTTCCGGGGATTGAACTCAGGGGCACTTGACCTCTGAGCCACATCCCCAGCACACCCCCTTTTTATTAATATTTCATTTAGAGACAGGGTCTCACTGAGTTGCTTAGTGCCTCACTGATGCTGAGGCTGGCTTTGAACTTGCGATTCTCCTGTCTCAGCCTCCCAAAGTGCTAGGATTACATGCGTACTCCACCGCACCCGGCAGATTCACTACTAAGATGTCAGTTCTCAGAGCCAGGCAAAATGGTACACACCTGTAATCCTAGTGACTCAGGAGGCTGAGACAGGAGGATTGCAAGTTCAAGGCCAGCCTCAGCAACACAGCAAAACTCTGTCTCAAGGGCTGGGATTGTGTGTGGCTCAGTGGTAGAGCGCTTGCCTCGCATGTGTGAGGCATTGGGTTTGATCCTCAGCACCACATAAAAATAAAAAACAAAATAAGGATATTGTGTCTATCTACAACTAAAAAAAATTTGGAAAAAAAAAAAAACCTTGTCTCAAAAGAAAAAATAAAAAAAGACTGGGAATGTGGCTCAGTGGTAAAGTGCCCCTGGGTTCAATTCCCAATTCAAAAGAAAAAGTCAATTCTCCCCCAAACTGATCTGTGATCTATTTCTTGGTTCTATCCACGGTTCCTGGCTCCTTGTTACTACCTTAGTGACTGGAACCAGGTTGGTCCTCCAGGCTGCAGAAGCAAGGCTCTGAAGGCCAAGGCTCTGTCCAACCCGCCCTCCTTCCACCTGCTCCTTTTCCTCTCCAAGGCAGGTCACAGAAACCACAACCGCTCTTCCGCAGGCAGGTCATAGAAACTGTAATCTTAAAGTTGCCTGATCCATGCTGTCTGAAAGCAGAGGTCAGACCCCATTTCAGAAGGGGTGCTCGAGGAAGGTGTGCTGACGGACCTCACCAGAGCGGCCATGTGGGTTTCCCTACCCAGTCTGTGAGCCTCCATCAGACCGTTTTTGTCCAATCACATTTTGATGTGGTTGTATGATGCTTATGCAATGAAGTCTCATAAAAACCCCAAAAGGCAAGGCCTGGAAGCTTCCAGATAGCTAAACACATGGAGGTTCCTGGGGGGTGGTGTGCCTGGAGAAGGCTGGACACACTGCACCTAGTACCCTGACCCTCGCCCTCTGCAATTTCTTCATCTCTCTTTTCTTTCTTTTTTTTTTTTTTTTTTGGTACTGGGGATTGAACTCAAGGGCACTTGACCACTGAGCCACCTCCCCAGCCCTTTTTTGTGTTTTATGTAGAGACAGGGTCTCACTGAGTTGCTTAGCACCTCGCCATTGCTGAGGCTGGCTTTGAACTCGCGATTCTCCTGTCTCAGGCTCCCAAAGTGCTGGGATTACAGGTGTGCACCACTGCGCCCAGCTTCATCTCTCTTTTCTAATATCCTTTTCCTTCCTTCCCTCCCTTCCTTCCTTCCTTCCTTCCTTCCTTCCTTGCTTCCTTCCTTCCTTCCTTCCTTTCCTGGGGATTGAACCCAAGGGTGCTTTACCACTGAGCCACATTTCCAGCCCTTTTTATTTTTTATTTTGAGACAGGATTTTGCCAAGTTGCTTAGGGACTCACTAAATTGTTGAGGCTGGCCTTGAAATTGCCATCCTCCTGCTTTAGCCTCCCGAGTCTCTGGGATTACAGATGTGCATCACCACACCTGTCTTCTAATATTTTCTTTTATAAACCAGTAAACGTAAGCCACTCAAAGTAAATTAATGGAACCTGAGGAGGGGTCATGGGAACCTTGCTTATAGCCAGTCAGTTAAAAGCATGGTTAAGGGGCTGGGGCTGGGGCTCAGTGGTTGAGCGCTTGCCTTGCATGCATGAGTCACTGGGTTCGATCCTCAGCACCACATACAAATAAATAAATAAAATAAATATCTTTATTTATTTGTATAAATAAATACAGTGGTCATGTCCATCACCCGCAGTGTCCTGTGCCCCGCCACAATCCTTCCCTTGGTCCCTTCCCTTCTTCCTCCCTGGTTCCCACTGATAAGCCTTCTATCACTACAAACCAGTTTTTTTCCTAGAATTTTATATATAATGGAACAAATATTTACTCCCAGTGATTTTTAAAATTGTTTTGATGGGGTCTTTCCCGCCGTTACATCATCTGCCTGCTTAATAACATGCAACAAAGCATTTCTGCTCTTCCTGCATGAGAGTTTGTCTTGCACTCAGCGTCTCAGCTACGCCATCATAAATCTGGAAACTTCAGCTGACTTAGCTTTTGGGGTCGTAAGCAATCGTTTCATCTGTAAATCATGTACCTCTGTCCCTTCCTTTTCACCAGTTACACTTCTTGTGTCTGCTGTGTCCTCCTGTATCCTGACCTACCCAGCTTCCAGACCTACATAGGGCCTGATGGTGGCGTGAGCCTCTTATTTTTTCACTACTGTGATTGAACCCAAGAGCACTCTACTCAGCTGCATCCCCAGCCCACTTAAAGAAAGACAAGCATAATGCCATTGTCAGACCTTTAAATATATTGTGTTTTTTTTTTTTTTTGTGGTGCTGAGGATTGAACCCAGGACCTTGTGCATGCAAGGCAAGCACTCTACCAACTGAACTGTATCCCCCGCCCTAATTTTTTTTTTTTTTTTTTTTGGTATGGGACAGTGAACTCAGGGGCACTTAACCACTGAACTGTATCCCCAGCCCTTTTAAGAAGTATTTTATTTAGAGACAGGGTCTTGCTGAGTTGCTTAGAGCCTCATTAAGTTGCTGAAGATGGCTTTGAACTTAAGATTCTCCTGCCTCAGCCTCCTGAGCTGCTGGGATTATAAGTGTATGCCACTGTGCCCAGCTAAACTTAATTTTCAATTAAGTTTAATCAAATATTTAGTGTTTAGATTTCCCTGATTCCCTGATTATCTCATTTCTTTTCTTTTTCTTTTTTTCCAAATCTGCATTCAAGTTTCTCTCTCTGTCTCTGGTCAGGATGTTAAATCTCTTTTACTTTGTGAGTTCTTCCTGCCCTCTCTGTTCTTCATGCTGGCTGGTGGTTGAAGAAGCAGGGCATTTCTTCCTGCAGAACACTCGCATTTTTCCTTGAGCGTCTCCATCCCTGGGATGTTTACCACCCTCCTCTGCCCCTGTGCTGCTACAGAATTGAACAGACTGAGTTCATTTGCTTGTGGCAAGTGCACCTCAGTGGGGGAGGCCTTGACTGAGGGTGCTGGGGCGCAGACTCTGCAGAGATTGTCAAGGAAAGACTTGGGAGGGTGAGGGGCGTGGGTGAGGCAGAGGGAAACCAAGGCCTCAGCATGCCACCTGGGCTCTTAGATGGGACAGCTCTTGAGAATGCTCTAGGGTACAGAAAGAGGCAAGGCTTTTTAGTGGGCCCCATGGCCTGTCCTTGGATTTGGGTGACCCCCAGGAGTGGGAATCCATGAACAGCCCCCAGGGAGGCTATGTCGCAACAATGAGCCACATGTCCAGCCTATAGGAACCCAGCAGTGACATGCCCACCACACCCAGCTGCCCAAGGCAGCACACAGGAACAGCCCAGGCCTGTGGGCTTCTTTCATGCACTAACATTCATCAGTGGGTTCAGCGGTTGCCTTCCAGACTTATGCATTATCAGATTCCCTGTTAGCTTTTCTGTAACAGCTTCAGCAGCCATTGAAGATCACAGTTTAGACCCACTGTTTCAGGAGGAGTCATGGAATATTAATGATGTTCTAATTCTATTCTTTCTGAACTTTTTTTTTTTTTGTACTGTGGATTGAACCTAAGGGCATTTTACTATTGAGCCCTTTTTATTTTTTAATTAAAAAAATTTTTTTTGGTACTAGGGATTAAACCCATGGGCACTTAACCACTGAGCCACATTCCCAGCACTTTTTATTTTTTTTATTTTGAGACAGGGTCTCCTAAATTGCTTAGGGCCTCGCTAAATTGCTGAGGCTGGCTTTGAACTTGCAATCCTCCTGTCTCCCAAGCCACTGGGATTACAGGTGTGTGCCACAACACCCAGCTCCTTTTAAAATTTTTTTTAGTGTGCGATAGGATCTCACTGTTTCTGAGGGTCTTGCTGAATAGCTGAGGGTGGCCTCAAACTCAAGATCCTCCTGCCTCAACCTCTTGAGTTGCTGAGATTACAGGCATGTGCCAATCACCTTGCTAGATCTGCATTTATTAGCTGGAAGAAAAGAGCTTGCTCTCCTACACCCTTTGTCATCCTGAGGCACAGTTTATACAGAAAAATGAGAATGAATACATGGTTCTTTGACTTATTTTCCAATTAAAATAAGACACTTTAAAAAAAAATTTTTTTAAATAGATGGACACAATGTCTTTATTTTATTGCTCTGTATGTGGTGCTGAGGATCGAACCCAGGGCCTCACGCATGCGAGGCAAGCGCTCTACCGCTGAGCCACAATCCCAGCCCAAAATAAGACACTTTTGAGACAACATTTTGTTAAGTTGTGAGACTGGCCTTGAACTTATTATGATCCTCCTGCCTCAGCCTCCTAAGTAGCTGGTATGACAGGAGAACACCACTATGCCTGGCCTAAAATGCTATTTATTTGACTTCTTTTTTATTGTGCTAGCTTCTATCTTGCTTCTCAATATTTGATTTGGCATCACAAGGAATTTTGTTAAAAAATTCAGACTCTCAGACCTGTCTCAGCCTTGCTGAATCAGCATTTGCAGTTGAACATAATTCCCAGGTGATGTGTGTATATCCATTAAAGTTTGAAAAGGACTGTAGAGTATCCTCCTTATAAAAATCATTCCCAAGGTAATTTGAATCAGTACTGAGTGCTGGATTCAATGACCTGTCATCATGTTGATGGAGGTGGGATGATTGCTACACCTGCCAGCCTAGTTTTATTGTTTATATGCTTCAGTTATCCATATTGTGACCTGAGCCGCATTTCATGACATAAATATTTTCCAGTTTGCCTTTTTTTTTTCTTTCTCTTTTTAAATTTTTCTTGTTCTTTGTGGTATCAGGGAATAAACCCAGGGGAACTTACCACTTGAATTACATCCAAATCCATTTTATTTTTTATTTTGAGATAGAGTCTCATTAAGTGTGCCATGCACCCAGCCAGAATTTTCTTTTTTAAGGCTGAATAATATTCCATTGTATATATACACCACATTTTGTTTATTCATTGGTTGATGGACATTTGGGTTGCTTCCTCCTTTTGGATATTATGAATAATGCTACTGTGAACAGTGTTGTCTGAGTCCTTCCTTTGCAGTCTTTTGGGCGGCTAGGTGCAGAGGATTACATGCCTGTAATCCCAGCTATTCAGGAGGCTAAGGCAGGAGGATCACAAGTTTGGCACCATCCTGGGCAACTGTGTTAGTTAGCTTTTCATCACTGTGAACAAAATACGTATACAGAACAACTTAAAGGAGGAAAGGTTTATTTGGGGCTCACAGTTTCAGAAGTCTCAGTTCATGGTTGGCCGTCTCTATTACTTTGGGCCTGAGATGAGGCGGAACATCATGGTGGAAGGGCATGGCGGAAGAAGGCTGCTCAGCCCATGACAGAGATAAAATGAAGAGCCAGGGACAAGATATATAATCCCCAATGGCATGTCCCCAATAACCTACCTTCTCTATCCATGTCCTGCCTTGCCTACAATTGCCACCCTCTAATCTATTCAAATTATTAATTCATAAAATTGATTTATGCACCAATTAGGTTACAGCTCTCATAATCTAATCATTTCACCTGTCACTATTCCTGTGTTGTCTCACACAAGAGATTCCAGGAGACACCTCAAACCACAACAGCAACTGAGTCAGCACCTGTCCCAAAATAAGATTTTAAAAAAGGGCTGGAGGCGTGGCTTCGTGGTGGGGCACTGGCCTAGCATGCTGGAGGCCCTGGGTTCAGTCCTGCACCTTGCAAACATCAGAGCATATCCAATCTTCTGGGTATATGTGGAGAAGAGAAATCACTGGATCCAACAGGAATTCTATGTTTACCTTTCTGGGGGACAGGCAAACTGTTTTCCCTAGTGGCTGCATATTTTATACCCCACCAGCAATGTACAGGGTTCTGAATTCTCCACATTCTTACCAACACTTGTTATTTTCCTTTTTCTGATAATGGTTATCCTAATGAGTGAAAAATAATATCTCTTGTGGGTTTTTAAAAAACTTTTTTTAGTCGTAGATGGACATAATATTTTTATTTGTATGTGGTGCTGAGGATCGAACCCAGTGCCCCACACATGCGAGGCAAGTGCTCTACCACTGAGCCACAACCCCAGCCCCTCTCCTGTGGTTTGGATTTGCATTTCCCTCGTGTCTAGCGATGTTGAATGTCTGCGTGTGTTTATTGACCATTTATTTATCTTTTTTGGAGAAATGTTCACCGAAGTCCTTTTGCATATAGAACTATATTTTTTTAATGTGCTACTAAATCAGATTCTTTGATATTTCCTTAAGGATTTTGCATTTAGTGGGCTCAACTATCTACTACTAAATCTCTGACCCACACAGACTGTGAGATAAGGACTTACTGTTATTGATTTATTTGCTTATTTATGTATTTGGTTTTGGTACCAGAGATTGAATCCAGGGGCACTTAACCACGGAGCCACATCGCCAGCCCTTTTAATTTTTTTTTTTAATTCTGAGATAGGTTCTCACTAAGTTGCTTAGGGCCTTGCTAAATTGCTGAGGCTGACTTTGAACTTGTGATCCTCCTGCTTCAGCCTCTGGAGTCACTGGGATGATAGGTGTGTGCCCCTGTGCCTGGCTTTATTGTTGTTTTAAATTGTTAAATTTGGGCATAAGTTACTGGGCAGCAATACGAAACCAACACATGCCTGGGTCTTGAAAAGCAGGCTTCCTCCACGTGAAGGGAAAATGGAAATTAGTCCTTGCCTTCTTCTGTCCTGGTTATTCCTTCCTTCATTCTAAATCTAGGGTTGTATCTCCAGCTTTGCACAGACCTGAAAGCTCCGTGGGAGATGATGTGTGAACTCTGTTTAAAACTGGGCTTTGCTGGTGTGGTGGTGCACACCTATAATCCCAGCAGTTCAGGAGTCCTAGGCAGGAGAATAGAAACTTCAAGACCAGCCTCAGCAATTTAATAAGACCTTGTCTTAAAATGTAAATTCAAATGGGCTGGGGATGTAGCTCAGTGGTAGAGAGCTCCTGGGTTCCACTTCTAGTACTGGGAAAAAAATTGGACTTTGGCCACAAACTTTTCTGATGGACTTAGGTAAACAGGAAATAGAGGCTGGATTTCAAGAGGGTCAACAGTGCCCAAGAAAACCATGGTCTGCTTGTGAGAAAGGGGTTTGGTGGAAGGCACAGGCTCACCTGGGGCCCAAAGGTGGGAAGCATCAGATCTTGGACACAACAGGAGGGTCAATTTGAACTTGTCTCAGCCAGGGCTGAGCTGATAACTCTGGCATCCTCATATTGTCTTTTGGGGTATCTTTCCCTCCCACCGCATTCCGCTCAGCCCAGGTAGGCCAAGGGGGGCCTGGCCTTCTCCTAGCTTCTATGACATACTGATTAGAGGATGCCACTCTCCTTACTGTGGACACTGGTTCAAGCCAGCCTAATTAGAGTTCCCCTGCCTTGAATTTTTTCCAGAAATATCAGAAAAGACACTTTCCCCCTACTTTGGGGTTGTGAGCTGTAAAGACAATATAAAGCCAAACCTTCCTGGAGCCGTCTTTCCTTTACCTGGACACAGCCTGCTGGACACAGTCACCTCAGAAAACAGCAGAGCGCACAGATGAAGAAAATCACTTAGGCACCTGGACCCAATCATGCCTGAAGCCTTAGAAATTTCAGTGACATTTATTAAAAGTTCTTTTTGGCTTGAGCTAGTTTGGAGTTGGGTTTCTGCTAGGGACCAGCGACTGCAACCTGAGTAGAAGAAAGTTTGTGGTAAAATGGAAAGAATCGTATTTCCCCAGGGACCCAAGCAACCCCACTGTGGAATCCACTCCCCAGATAACAAGATGCAAGGTGAGGGGATGCATCTCAGGACCAGCAAAGAGAGGCTGGGAGCTGGGCAGCGGCGGGTGGAGTGGGGGTGCCCGCCACCTCTAAGCCGTGGCGTGGACTCTGCTTCGTGTACTGTCTGCCACAAGGCCAGCAGTGCTTGGGACAGCGGCAGCCTAGCATGCAGCAAGTGTCCAAGAAAGCCTCTGGGCCACAGCTGGTCAGCAATACCCATGGAAACACAGGTGGCCTTAGGTGGGCCAGAGGCCCTCAGCAGCTGTGTGGACACAGGCAGAGGGAAGCACAGGTCATTCGTGTGCAAAATCAACGACAGTGACCACAGGACATTATAGAAGGCCAGCCCTGATAGGAACCACCCAGAAGACAAGCTCTGGGGGTGTCCCAGAGAAATCTGCATCTACCCTTGACAGGGGACTAGTGATCAGTAGGATCTAGAGACAAATGGGAAACCAGGTACCCGGGAGCCACAGGCCAGAAGCTCCAGGAGGTTCTGGTGATCGCTGCGAGTGGGAGGCAGAGCCAGTGTGGCTGTGCCCTGTTTGGGATCAGGATACTACTGAGTGCATAAGATGAATTAGAGCAAGGCTCTGGGTTCAGTCCCCAGCACCCCTCCCCGCAGGTGGAGAGCCTGGCACTCTTTCCATGAAAGCTTAGGCTGCAGATGCTGGATTTAGTTGTTTCTTGGGAGTTTGGAAGAATTTACTATCCAAATGGTCCCCAGAGAGTCTCCAAAGGCAATGGTTTGATGATTCTTTTCAATTCTTCCTCACTTAGGGGAGCATATAGGTTTTCTTTTCTTTTTGAGTCTATTCCTCTTGTTCATTAACTTGAATCATGCCTTTCAATAAGATTGATAAGATTTATTCCCATACTTATAATAGAATTGTGATTCTTACTATACTTCATCTATGTTAACTACATCAACTTGCTAATTATATTGTCTTTTCTCTCCTTTTATTAAATTCGGTATAGGTCTAGCTATTGCAATGATCTTTTTGTTTTTTTAAAGAATCAACTTTTGGCTGGGGGCAATGGCGCACTCCTGCAATCCTAGCTCCTTGGGAGGCTGAGACAGGAGGATCGCGAGTTCAAGGTCAGCCTGGGCAACTTAGCTTCTCCCAAAATAAAATGGAACAGGCTGTGGGTATAGCTCAGTGGTAGAGCACCTGCCTACTATGCACAAAGTCCTGGTTTTGATCCCTAGCTTTGCACAAACATAAATACACTTTGTTAGAGAAATAATCAAGTTTTAGGTTTATCCATCAATTCTGCTGTTTTGAATTTTGTTGAATTTGACTTTCATTATTATTTCCTTCTTCCAGCTTTGCTTTAGTCTATTTTAAAATTCTTTCCCTGAAACATTGCATTGGGGCATTAGTTACTTATTGGTATTATTCTTCCTACAATAATGACTGCATTTAAAATTGTGAAATGTCAAATGTTGGGTGGCTACAGCTTCAGGGCTGAGGTCTAAGGTATAACACGCCTTGAAGTCATAGTGATGCAAATTGGCATTCTCCCCTTAAATATAATTATGTGATATTCCTGATTTAAAAATAATCAGCCTTTATAGTTTTTATTTTCTCTTTGACTCACACTTATTTAAGAAAGAAGCTCAGGTTGCTGTCATTGTTATTCTTGATTTACTTTTGTGGGTGATTTCTGGTTCACTGTTTCATGAATATAGAATTTGGACTGTCCAATTTCTGCCTTGGGGGACTTGGTGTCTTTTTTTTTTTTTTTCTACATACCTGGTAGATTTCATGTGCAAAAAGAAGGTATAAGATTCAGGTGGCCCAGAGCGTCACAGAGGTCTCTGATTCAGTCTTGTTTATGGTGGTATTTGGTCCTCTTTTACATTTTTTTTCAACATTGGAGATAGAACTCAAGAGCATTCTACCTCTGCCTTCATCTATCATCCATCCATCTATCCATCCATCCATCCATCATCTATCAATCATCTATCTATCATCTGTCTGTCTGTCTGTCTATCTATCTAATCAATCTATCTATCTATCTATCTATCTATCTATCTATCTATCTATCTATCTATCTATCTATCTTTCCAGTACTGGAGATCAAACCCAGGGGTGTTCTACTAGGGTGATACCTCCAGCCTTTTTGTTTTCAATTTTGAGACAGAGTCTAGCTACTACCTCGCCGAGGCTGGCCTGGAACTTGCAATCCTCCTGCCTCAGTCTCCTGAGTCACTGGGATAGCAGGTGTGCACCATCTTAATGGCTTAATTTTTTTGAGGGGAGAGGGGGCTTAATCTTTTTTTAAATGATAGATAAAAATTGTGCATATTTACGGGGCACAGTGTGGTAACTGGTGTTAGGTCGGATCAGGGTCTAAGATGTCCAATTAAAGGGACCAGTCAGGGCAGCTGCAGTCAGCAGCTGCGAAACAGAGTGGCTAGCCAGATGCTGACGTCACCAGTAGACACGCCTCCTGTCAATCAGCAGATTTTTCCTGACCTATCCAGGAAGGACTCTGGCCTTCTCTTCCTGCCCCCAAGCCCTCTCCTTCCTGACTGGGCCTTCTGAAATTATCTACACACTGAAGCCCCAGCACCATTTCTCCCGGACACACTCTGATGGACGGGAGGATTTGGCCAAGAGCATGTATGCCAATAAAGCCTTGCCGAGCGGCTTTGATTCATCTCCTTCTGGTCGTCCAGTCTTTACATAATGGTGCCGAAACCCGGGAGAGTTCTTGAACCTCCCCTTGCACTGGGGTAGAGGCAAACTCTCCGAACCAGACCAGGAGCCGCTCTCCTTTCCCCTCTCTCCGGACGGACAAAGTGAGGTAGGCCCCGCCCTCGCCCCTTCCTCTGACTCCTCAGCTCCCCCCCACCGCTTGCTCCAGAGGCCTGCTCATAAGTCCCACGTGTGCATAGGTCTCTGTCCACCCGAGGCCACGTGGATTGGGAAGACGTTCCCAGCCCTCCTGTTAGCCACTCACCGCCGTCTGGGGCCCCAGAAAGTTTGCAGGGACGCCTGAATTTTCCACCTGGCCCCCACCCCGTTCTCCCATGGCTGTGAACATTTTAAGGGACGCCTTTTTATGTTCCTGCCCACTCCCCGGGACTGCTGAGGAGTCACAGGGAACCTCAACCCTTCTCTAGACCTCAAAACTCCACTGTACTATGGCTTAGATAATGGACCAAAATGGCCTCCAGGGCGAACTTTTGATTTTCAAATCCTCACTGATTTGGCTAATTTTTGTCACAGGATGGGGAACGGACAGAAATTCCTTTTATCAGGGCTTTGTTGGAAAGCGCGCTCTCGCCCCTCCCGTCTTTCCCCTCTGTTCTGTCCTCTCAAGTTCTTCTCGCTAAAAGCCCCCTTTCCCATTTGCTCCTCTATCTCCTTCCTCTGGCGGCCGCCATCACGTCCCGCTCCCTGCCCAGACCCCGCTCCCCTCGCTCTCTGTTCCGCCGGAATGCAGCCATCTTCCCGGGAGACAAAGCCGGCCTCAGTCCCAGCGCGGGAGGGCAGAGACGAGGTTGAGCGGAGCCCGCCTGCCCGCCTCCCTGCATTTCTCGCTGCCTTCGTGCCCCTCGGCTGGGCAGCTCGGCGTTTGTGGGCTGCCTGCCCTGTGGCAGCCCCTCCCCCCCGCTTGCCGCTTTACCTTGGCTCAGGGAAAAGGGGAGGGGAAGGGAGCTTGCTTTGCATCTGCCTAAGCTCCCCCGCTTCCCCTCACTCTCGGCTCCCCCGAGCTGCAGTGCCATCTTTCCGGGAGGCGGATCTGGCCTCGGTCCCAGCGCCTGAGGGCAGAGACAGAGCGTTGGGCGGGGGCTGCCCACCCTGCGTTCCTGCATCTCTCGCTCGGTCCGCTCACCGCTGGGGCGACTGGCGCGGCTGCCACAGACCAGCGGAGCTCTCTCTCGCTCGTCTCCGGGCTGCCGGACCAACCACACTGCATTTTTTATCTTTGCCGGCCGTGTCATTTTTTTTCCTGAGACTTTCTTTTCTTAACTTCTATGTACATGGTATCAAAATTGGCACAGATAATGAGCGTTCATCAATAAAACCTAAAAAATGGATCCAAATACTTTAATTCACATGATTCAAAAGGTTCAGCTTAAATTGAATAAACACAAAGGTTTATAGATTCCTATATGAAGTTTTAAAGGTTTCTACTGTTGCCTAAGTTCAAAAAATTACAAGGATTGCTTTGGGATATGAACAGAAGGAATTAAAGATTCTAAATATGGTATTTCTTGGAAGGAAAGAAAATATTTCTCATCAAAAGGTTTACAACTATGATTAAACAAAAAGTTAAAATCTAAATTTTTCTTTCAGAACTAAACTTAATGTAATAACATCAATATAATTATGGTTCTACTAGTCCTATTTTTATATTTAATATGTTCATTTCTTTCAGATATACAAGCTTTAAAATAGAAGGTTTTAAAAGAGCATTATACCAAGCTGATGTTCTCCAAACTGACTTGTATGGTATCAATTTATATCATTCAATGTTTTATAACTGAACCTATCATCAATAAGGCTTTAAGTTACTTTTACATCAGAGTGATCTTTTAAATAAACGAGGACCTAACCTATTTAATATTCTGCTAAAATTTTGCAAGGATCCCTGTCTTACCTGAGATAGTTCTGTCTCCCAGCTTACTATAATGGCTTTAAAGTAAGCCAGACTCCAGTTCATTTAAAGATATGTTCAAAGGATTAATTTTGTTGTAAAGATCATTATAACCTCAAACAGGGATATAATATGTAACTCAGCCGAAATTTGAGAAAGCTATTACACAAACTAAATATGTTTTTACTGTTGTTCATTTTATTTTAGATTTTTCTTAAACTCTAACTATTGCCTGTTAATGTTTTATAGAGGCACTACTTCAAGAACAACCAACCCAGATTATTTTAAGATAAATCAGCCACCACCTATAGGATAGACCTTAAAGTTAAAGCTCAGTACCCTTACTTTAAGACTGGTGAAATTGGCTTGCTGAGTGTTTAAGATCAAGACTTAAAAACTAAAATTAAATTAAAGGGCCAAGAAAACCAGTATTTGGCTCTTGCCCTTTGAGTCAGCCTAAATCCAAGGAATGAGGAAACTTCTCTGAAGCGCTCTACACCTCTGGGCCGCAGGACTTCCTGATCAGGGAGATTTCTGAGACCATTAGAGAATTAAAGAGCCAATCAAATGCCATACAATGAACAGGAAGGTCGAAGAGAGAGGGAACCATCTCTTATGCTTCCCAGGGAAGCCATATGGTCAGCAGAAGCCACATGGTCGGCACCAGACCTCGACCTATCCTAATGCAGATGGCACTAGCAGAGCTAACAAGCTGCTCTCAAGTTCCTCAAGGATGCCTCCCAGAGACCAAAAGGTGACTCTTAACAATAGGTAAGAACAGGGGCTGGGATTGTGGCCCAGTGGCAGAGCGCTTGCCTTGCACGCGTGAGGCACTGGGTTCGATCCTCAGCACCGCATAAAAATAAATAAATAAAATAAAGATATTGTGCACATCTACAACTAAACAAAAAATTAAAAAAAAAAAATAGGTAAGAACAAACGTCAATTTGACTTGCTTCATCTTAAACACCTAGCAAAACCAAAAACACAGCCATTCCTGGGCATTTAAAATAGTTTAAAGATAGACATCTGTGACATTAAAAACTAAATACTATGCTTACATGCCTTGTCCTCTCCAGCCTTGTTATGGGGACAAACTCTCAACCCTTATACTTCCTACATTTCAGACTGTTTCCTCTGTGTATATTTAAATCATAATTGTAATTCTCATTGATGTTCTTCAATTAACTGTACAGTGAGGCTGAATTACCATGACTTGTTACCACCTTCCTCTCTAGGGCAAAAAAGGGCCATCTTTCTACTGATAATAGTTGGGCTCTCCTTGGCCCCCAGTCACTGCCTCTGGGCTGGAGTAAGAGGACTTGATTATGCAATAAACGCTACTTAAAAACTTAAACAAATTTCATTACAGAATAGACCAGCCTTGGACTCCTATCATGCTGGACTCCCAGCAAACTCAAAATTTCTCAGCAGCCCCCTTCTTTTTCTGCTAATCAGTAATCTCTCCCAAGCCTCTGTTCCTACCCACAGGTGATGTTTCTACATTCAAGCAACATGACTGACAACCAGAGGCTCCCACACCCCTGCATCTGCCTCCCTGCCTGACCGACACCCGAGCCATCTCCCCCTCTTGACGCTCCCAATCCCGCACAAAGTAGCCAGACAGAATCTTCTGTCCTATATCATCAAAAAGGCTGGGATGTTAGGTCGTATCAGGGTCCAAGATGTCCAATTAAAGGGATCAGTCAGGAGCGGCTAGCCAGATGCTGATGTCACCAGTAGACACGCCTCCTGTCAATCAGCAGATTTTTCCTGACCTATACAGGAAGGACTCTGGCCTTCTCTTCCTGCCCCCAAGCCCTCCCCTTCCTGACCGGGCCTTTTGAAATTATCTACACACTGAAGCCCCAGCACCATTTCTCCTGGATACACTCTGGACGGGAAGATTTGGCCCGAGAGCATGCATTTTCAATAAAGCCTTGCCGAGTGGCTTTAATTCATCTCCTTCTGGTCATCTAGTCTTTACAACTGGTGCTTGAATATGTTTCCCAACTCAGATTCTTGGACCCAGGTTGTAGAAAGGGAGAACGGGCCTGGAAAGCATGGAGGCGCAGGTAAGGCTTTATTAAGGACTTCTGCTCAGCCAGAGGGAGCCAGCACTTGGGGACACAGACCCCAGGCTGGCTCAGGTAAAGGACAAGGGGAATAGTTCTCTTGGCACCTGCGGGGTAGGC
The DNA here is from genome assembly GCA_004024805.1 of Geosciurus inauris. Lineage (NCBI taxonomy): Eukaryota > Metazoa > Chordata > Mammalia > Rodentia > Sciuridae > Geosciurus > Geosciurus inauris. Next base: position 62,026 of record PVHX01002011.1, read on the forward strand.
AAGAGCTCAGTCTCTTGACGGGTCACACGTGGAGCGGACTCCAGCCATGCCTGCGTGCTTCAGCATGTGACACATTGCCATCTTGGCCTTGAAGACTGATGCCCTCTAACTCCTAATTTCCAAGTACGGCTGTTAACCCTGGAAGACTGAGCACTCACCTGGCAGCCTTTAGCCCTAAGGGGACCTGTTTTCCTTGGGAGCCCCTGATCATGCTGTTTCCCTCCTCAGAGTTTCCACTCCCAAATCTTCAGGGACACCAACAAATGGTAAAGGTCCATCTTCTGTGGCTGCTTTGGGCTGGGTAGGGGCATGAGCCCACCTACTAAAGGAAGAAGAAACCCCTGGGGGCTAGATCTAGGGGTCCTGAGGGCAGGGTGATATGTTGGAGTTCTACATCAGTTGATGGGGTAGGGTGGAATTCCCATATCAGCACAGCCTGAGATGTGCCTTCTACAGTTTGGAAGAGACAAACTTAACAGGGAGGTTGGATCAGCATGGACCAAATATCAGAGGTCAGAAGCTGCCCTCCAAGGGAGACACGTTCTGCTTGTGTCTGGGCTGTGGGGCATCAGCAGCTTAGGATATGAGAGCAGGGGGGCCATAGTGAGTAAGGGGGCCGTAGAGACATCACAGATCTTATTTCCTTAATCCTGAGCCTGAGCACACAAGGGCAGGTTCCTTTGTTTCAGGAGCAATGACAGTAGAAGTCACCCCTCTCTCTCTCTCTCTTCTTTTTTTGGTACCGGGGATTGAACTCAGGGGCACTCGACTACTGAGCCACATTTCCAGCCCTATGTTGTGTTTTATTTAGAGATAGGGTCTCACTGAGTTGCTTAGGGCCTTGGCCTTGCCATTGCTGAGGCTGGCTTTGAACTTGCGATTCTCCTGTCTCAGCCTCCCAAAGTGCTGGGATTACAGGTGTGCACCACTGCACCTGGTTAGAATCATCTCCCTTAAAGCGATCCTATCAGCTATCAGGTCTATTCAGCTGGACCTTTTTGTTTTTCCTGGATGGGCTCATAAAAAGTAGGCTTAATTCTAAGGAGAGGTACCCAGCTGGAAATGCCTAATAATCTGACTGCAGTGTGGGGTGGGGGCAGGGGTGTTACCTGGCAACATGTGATGGAGCCCCTACCAGTAGGTTGTACCTACTTGCAATGGGCATAATTTCCCATCATCTGGCTAGTAAACAGTCTGGCTCTGGGTGCTACTCATGGAACTTGTGTTTTCTGGACTTCTTTGGCAGGGATCACTCTGGTAAGAGGGTGGTAAGTTCTGTGTCTCCAAACTGGAGATAGGTGATAAGGTTCAGAGGCCTCCCCGCACTCAGAGTTTGGAGATTGAAACAGGCCTGGGGAGGCTGTGCGTCCCCTTCTGGGTGGTGCTGCTAGGAGGGGATCGTCTAAGACATTGGTCTTAGTTTGAGTGACTTGGGTGAAGCACACTTAACCAATGGCCTTTTAGCAATGGATCTTCATCGATGGTCATGAGAGCTAGGACATACGGGATCTTTCCCACATTGAGTCAATAAATACTAATCCAAGGTAGTTTTTCCTTGGTTTTACTTTCCTGCTGGTGTTCCAGGCTGGGTAAGTAACTCCCAGGTCAACCTCTTTCCTACTGTTGACAGGTTTCCTTGGAGGTTCATTTCAGGGCCTGGTGAGGAGCATCATGGCTGCTTTAGTTTTCTCCACCAGTTGTGAGGACAGAGTAGACACTCCCATGCTGAGAAAAAACTCAGTTTTCCTATCTGCCATGTCAAAGGTCACCTGAGGCACCTCCAGAGTCATCTGAAAGTCCAGTGTCCACAGGGAGTTTTCCGGTGCCTTTTCAGCATTGCTGGTCTGACTGGGGACTCCAGGCCCGGGTTTGGCGGGATGGGCTGCCTGCCTATTGGCCCTGCATGCAGGTTTGTGGCATTCCTGTTTCCATGTCCTTCCTTCCAACAGTGAGCACACTGGTTGGGCCTCCTGGGTGGTCTTTGAGAAGCCTGGAGATAACCCTGAGGGGGAGCCTTAGCCAGGGCTGCCCAGAGCTGAATCTCTGCCTACCATTTCATCCCCCTTGATCTTCTCTGTCCCTTCTGGGTTATTATGTAGCCTGCCATCATTTTCTGACTTGGGGCTCTGAGTATTTTTCATCCGTACCTGCAATGCCCTAATATCAAGAGGCCAGGGAGGGGTGGAGGGCTAGCCCACCGGCATTTATTCGCCCCAGAGAGAAGGGCAATGACCTCTCAAAGAAGGAAAAGCAGAACTGAGCCAGACAGGATGGTCGCAGATTCTTCATGGGAGAAAACAGAATTGATTCCCAGTAGTGAGACAGGAGGCCCAAAGAGGGCCAGGGTTAAAACAAGCTGCTGGTGGTGCTGGTGCGGGGTGGGGCACAAGTGAGGAGGCTGCAATAAGGAAGCCTGAAGCCAGGGGGAGCCCCAGAGCTGTGATCCCCCTGCCTCAGGGTACATGCAGAGTCCCTAGGAGGAAGAGTAGGGCCTCTGAAGAGAAGAAAACAGAGTGGAAAGGGCAGCTGACCAGCCAGAAAGAGAAAGGGCTGAGGACTCTACCCTGCAACCTGCATCTGGGAGTTCCAGTTTTCAGCTGCAGACAGCCTGGGCGGCTGTTTAATTGTCTCTGAGAAATTAGTGGGAAAGATAGATGTCATCCAGGCAAGAGATTCCAAGTTTGCCCAGCCTGCTCCTCAGCCATTCAGGGTATCCAGGAGGGGCTTAGAGGTTCCATTTTTACCTCCTGGATTGAAAAGAAAGGAAAAAGAGAAAAAGGAGAGACTATGGGCAAAAATGAGGAGAAAGAAGAGACAGGCCCCCTGCAGGGTGTTGGAGACCTAGGTCTCTGCCCATCCCCAAAGTGATGTCAGTCAGTGCCCACCAGCCCTTGGATCTGCACAGCCAGGAGTCTCTCGCAGCTGCCAGCGGATGCATTGAGATTATGTCCTGTTGGTCAGAAAGGAGAGAAGAGCAGAGACCCAAGACTGGAGGAACAAGTCAGGTGGGTAGTATTGCCAATGAGACAGAAAGTCTCAGCAGAGACCTGGGGTGAGGGTGGCACTCACAGTTGCTGTGGTCATGGGCAAAGGGCCTCTGGCAGCTGCTCAGCCATCAGCCACGCGTGTTGGTCCAGTATCCCAGGTCCTGCCCCCGCTGTGTCCTGTCTTGATGTGACTCCCATAGATGTGTTACTGAACTTGGATCCAGGTTGCAGAAAGGGAGAATGGGCCTGGAAAGCATGGAGGCGCAGGCAAGGCTTTATGAAGGACTTCTGCTCGGCCAGAGGGAGCTGGCATTTGGGGGCAGAGACCTCAGGCTGGCTCAGGTGAAGGACGGGGGAATAGCTCTTCTGGCACCTGTGGCGTAGGCAGGAGCTCGGTCTCTTGACGTGGTCACATGTGGGGTGGACTCCAGTTATGCCTGTGTGCTTCGGCATGTGACACATTGCCATCTTAGGTCTCCATCTAGGGCTGTGTCCCCTCCCTAGTCTTTATTATTATTATTTTTTGGTGCTGGACCACTGAGCCACATCCTCAGCCCTATTTTTTGTTTTATGTAGAGACAGGGTCTCACTGAGTTGCTTAGCTGCCTCGCCGTTGCTGAGGCTGGCTTTGAACTCGTGATTCTCCTGTCTCAGCCTCCCAAAGTGCCAGGATTACAGGCATGCGCCACTGCACCCGGCTGCCTGGCTTATTTCACCTAACGATCTCCTCCAGTTCTCTTTCTGCAAATGACAGGATTTTTTTTTTATGGCTGAATAAAATTTTGTGTAGATATACTTCATCTTTTTAAGTCACAGTTGGATTTTTGATGTCTTTGTTTAATAACATCTACTCTGGGTGATTAAATAGTATTATAAAGATTCAATGCATGTGTGCTTCTGGTTACATCTTGTGTCTTTTATGTTTTATTTTGTATTTTTTTGTACCAAGGATTGAACCCAGGGGTGCTCTACCCATAGAGCCACATCCCCAGCCCTTTTTATTTTTTATTTTAAGACAAGGTCTCACTAAATTGCCTAGGCAAGCCTAAAACTTGTGATCCATCCTCCTGCCTCAGCCTCCTGCGTTACTGTGATTGCAGGTGCAGGACCAACTGTCTGATCTGTGGCCCTTCGCCAGCAGCTGACTCTGGTTAACTGCAGGCAGTGGTAGAGCTCAGCTGTTCCCAGATCTGCCTCAAAGTCTTCCAGGCCACATGCACGGTGTTCAGTGTGGTGGCCAAGGGCAGCTTCTGCAGCCAGGTGACCTGAGTCCAATCTCAAACCATCCCTTACCAGCCATGTGGCTTTGTAAATGGGGTGGCTGGTTTCTGTTTCTGTCCTGACTCAGTTGCTGGATTAGGCCAGCCCTGGAGGCAGTGCTCTTGGGCTTTCATTCCTGTGAACCAACAAGTCCCATTTAAGGTTTCAACCACTCTGAGTTGAACTTCGTGTCACTTGAAATGGCAGATATCCTATCCTAACCAATGTTGACTTTATGTATATGCACTAAGACAAAATTGCTGATTGTGTCATTCATCTACAAGGCTGGATGCCAAACATTTACAACAGCAAATTATTTTGTTGTGAGGCCTCAGCTCCAGCCTTCCAAGGCCTGTTAGGATAGGCCTGCTGCCATGATTTCCGTCAATTTAAGAGCTGTGCTCATCTGGGCATGGTGGCGCATGCCTATAATCCCAGCAGCTCCAGAGGCTGAGGCAGGAGGATTGCAAGTTCAAAGCCAGCCTCGGCAATGATGAGGCGCTAAGCAACTCAGTGAGACCCTGTCTCTACATAAAACACAAAATAGGGCTGGGGATGTGGCTCCGTGGTTGAGTGCCCCTGAGTTCAATCTCTGGTACCCAAAACAAAACAAATATGCTATGCTCAAGTCCTCCACCTGTGGAACCTTCAGTCCTCCTCCCTGAAAGAGGCCCCTATGGGGCCTGAGGGCCTCAAATCCACCTTACTGTTTCCAAGGCAACGGTGTCTGTCTTCACCTTGGCACACTTCTACCTCCTGAACTCGAGCCTCAGCTGGTGGTGGATGGAATTTACCTTTGACAGTATACTGTCAGCCCAAAGACTACTCCTGCTCAGTTTGGTGTGGAGCTTGGGTACTGAGGCATACAATGTTCTTTTCTTTTTTCTTTTTTGGTACCAGGGATTGAACTCAGGGGAACTTAACCACTGAGCCACATGCCCAGCCCTGTTTTATATTTTATTTAGAGACAGAGTCTCACTGAGTTGCTTAGAGCCTAGCTAAGTTGCTGAGGCTGGCTTTGAACTCACGATCCTCCTGCTTCAGCCTCCCAAACTGCTAGGATTACAGGTGTGAGCCACAATGTTTTTACATAACACCAATGACCTGGGGTACCAGGAATGCCAGTTCTTTGGCTGGGGATATAGCTCAGTTGGTAGAGTGCTTGCCTCACATGCACAAGGCCCTGGGTTCAATCCCCAGCACCACACACACAAAAATCTCCTTACAAGTAATGCCAGTTCTGGTACCAGATTTCACCCAACCAGCTCAAAATGGACCCCCAGCGCTAATGTCCTGATGTCCTCTAGGTGGTCAGCTGGGGGCGCTCCCTGACCTGGGATTGCATCTGCAGAACCCTGAGGTGACGGGGCCACTCCTGCCCTCGGCCTGCGGCCCCAGCCTGCACTGGGGTTTGCGTGCCGTCCAGGTCCCACGCCGTCCCACCCGGAGATGCCCGCCCCCCCCATTCCGGCGCGCACGATGCAAAGCAGCGACCCCATCTCCTCCGCAGGCCCGGGATCCCGGGGTGACCACCTAATGCACTGGCGGCTCCCCCCACCCAGCCCTCGACCGCGGAGCGCCTTTGTCCCCCGCACTACCCCAGGCCGGCGCGGCCAAGGGCGCTAGGGCGCGGGTGGCCGGGGCTCCTTTCTGCCTGCGGTAGGAGCGCGGGGCGCGGGAACCCGGACCGGGAAGGGATTCCGGGCATCCCGGTTGGGCTGGGCCGCACCGGGAAGCGCACGGTGCGGTGTTGAGGGCAGCCCACCTGCCGCCGGGCAGCTCGCGCTCCCACCTGGCTGGCCGCGCCCGGGTGGCGGGGCCCTGGGGAGCGGTGAGAACCCGGTGACTCGCGCCCCGGCCACTCAGCTGCACCTCCTGGGTTGCCGCTTGCACCCCGGGTCTCGGCTGCCCTGGAAGGACGGAGTTTCATGCTGCTCACCTTGAGGGCCTGTGGTGAGTGATTCCCACTATAGAAACATCCTGGTGTGTCTGGGTCCAGCAAGTTGGAGACCAGCCTCAGCAATTTAGCAAGGCCCTAAGCAACTTAGGGAGGCCCTGTCTCAAAATGAAAAATAGAAAGGGCTGGGGATGTGGCTCAGTAGTAACGCAGCGCTGGGTTCTATCCCCAGTACCTCCAAAATAAAATAAAGATCATTTTCAGGAAAGGGTAAATTCATGTCCCGTGCAGACACAACAATGAGAATGTTAAGAGATTTATGTTACTCCTAGCAGGAGCAAGGTGGGTGCTATAACCTGCTAAAGGAGATGTCAGAGAACACATGTTTCTACTGGAAGAAAAGAACTGAATTGCAAACGGAGGTAAACAGGTTTTTCCGCAGGAGGGAGAGAAGTCAACTGAAGCTCTCCTAACTAAGATAGAGCTTGCAGGCCATCAGTACCTGCTACTTAGAAAGTGGTGGGCAACAGTTCTAAGACTGTCCATGCAGCTGCTTCAGACAATGCCCAGTGCCTCATTGAAATAAAAGGTTTGCTTCAGAAATTTTCAAATAATTATCTGGAAAAAAAATGTTTTTTTTTCCCATACAGTGCTAATGCTGAGTTTCCCCAAACTCCAAAATACCAAATTTTCAATTGCACATTGAACATAACATTTCTCTACTTCTTGGACTCTCAGACAAAAACAGCAAACATGCGTTTACTGCCAAGTTACTTGTAAGGGAAAAAAGGAGAAAGATGGAAGCTCTGGGGAGACATCAGGGAGTGGAGGTCGAGAGTGAGGGGCACAGGGTTCCAGTCATGACCTGTCACACAATAGCTGTGGGATCCTTCTCTTGAGGCCTCCATTTCTTCCTTTGAACGTGGATTCCAGAAGCTTCCTCTGTTCCCCAGCTTAGGTGCCTGGAGTCCCATCACCCAGGAACAGGCTTTCTTTGTTAAGGGTAGGATTCTTTGAGTGGTCTCCTTTAGTTATGCTAATGTGGCCAAGTAGGCACCCCAGCCCTGGGGGAAGAGCGGAACTGGACTTTTTGGGGCCTGACAAAGGCTGGCCCTTTAGGAGGCCCCTTGGAATGCAGAGCTGGTGGAGGGGGAAGAAGGGGGGCCTTTTGCTTGATGAAGCCTAGGGCTTTTGGTGAGAAATAGCCTTACCCCTCCTAGTCCCGCCAGCCCGTGCTGTCCCAAATCAGGTTGGGAGCTGATGTACTGTCACCAAAGACTTCAGAAGTTGTTTAAGTAGAACAGAAGGAACCTGAGTGTTTGTGGGGTTTCCCCTCAAGACTGCAGCTGACCAGGAGCCACAGGACCCAGGACCCCAAATGTACTGCTGCTTTTCCAAGAAGGATGACTGAGCAGGAGGGGGTGACAGAGAAGGACACTTTGTGTCTGAAATATGGGCTGCCGGGCAGCCCAGGCCCAGCCTGAGAAGCCACAGGACTGTGCAAGCCCTGTGTTCCACAGCGCCACAGTGTGGAATGAGGGGGAACAGCTGGAAGTGCCCACCCAGACTTGCCGGAGGAGGACCTTTGGACTAAGCAAGTCCCTGATGTTCTCGCACAACTTGGAATGTGTGGGCTCCGAGAGGGCAACTGGATGTTCTGCCAACAAAGGCATGTGAGAGAGTGGAATGATCAAAGAGGAAAAATGTTAATATGATCACATTTGTTCCCTGAAGTCATGTAAGTCATATTGATTATTCATGCTAAATGCTACCCAGTGTAAGGCGCATCAAATGTGCTCCATAAAGTGGCCATTGTTATCCTTATTACTAGTGTTGGGGCCCAGAAAATGATACCCCAAAGTCTGCCTTGGTGGGATGCTGAGTGCGTTGAACTAGAGCAGACTGAAGGCCTCAGGGAGCAGTCTCTGACCTGCCTCCTGTCTCTCCCCCTCTGCTCCCCTCAGAGTCTTAGACACCAGAATTCCACCCCATGAAGGGGGGTCACAGGGAGCAAAACTCCCTCCCCCAAAGCAAGCCATAAAAGGTCTCTCCATTTTTCCTGGAAGACCCTCATTCCAGAGGGTCCTGCCTGTTCCTGAGGGAAGGAATGCCGCACAGAGAGTCTGAGAATCTGGGCAGACAGGCCTTGCTGGGTTTCTCCCCGTATTTTACAATTAGGGCGGATGATTAGATCCTAACAATAGATGGTCCTAACATTAGATCCTAACAATAGATGCTGAGTCTTGGGGTCTTTATTTATGAGGTTACTGTGTCACACGGAACTTTGAGTCCTTCGATTTGTTACACTTTTCTCTTGTTAACCTGTCTTTTGTTATAGGAATGTCACACTCAGCATTTATGGTGGGTCATGACCCCAGAACAGAAGCAAGACTGTAAATGCCTGAATCTTCCAGAACGAACTTTTGTGTTTGTTTCCCAAAATGATCAGCAATGGACCTCAGAAAGGTCAGGGCTTCCTTCAGAGACAGCCAGGATTGAAGAGGCTGGGGACTCAGGTCACCCTCCTAGGGTCAGCTGAGTGGAGTGGCCAGGCCAGCAGCAGGCTGAGGGCTGCACCAGCTGGGGTGGCATCTGGGCTGGGCATCCTACCTAGGCTGGCTCCAGGTGGCCTGTCTCTGGCAATTCTCCTTCTAGGTCCCAGCCCCTGCTTTATGGAGCTCTTCCCTGATAAGGGGGCAGAGGAGCCAAGGGCCAGAGGGGGAGGTTTGGGGGCCATGTTCCAATCCTGACCTGTGTGTCCTTACCAGCCAAACCAGCCTGGGACTGGTTGCCTCACCATGCCCCAGATGGGGGGCTAGAGGTGAGGATATATTTCTAGACTCCCTTGATTTGCTTGGGAAACTAATGGCTCCTCAGTACCTGCAGAGTCCCCTAACTTTCACCAAGCACTCCCCCATCACTGTCCCCCAGGCAACGGTTCCTTCCCATGTCCTAGGTTTTTGCACTTCTGGGCTCTTGTCCAGAAGCCTGTACTGTCCCTCTGACAGGCAGACTTTCACGCCTCCTCTAAGACACAGGTGCACTGCAGGCCCAGAGCAGGCACCTGCTCTCCCGCCCCCACACACTCCAGGCAGTTCCTCTGCCTTCTGCTATGCTAATGCCAGACTCCCCACTGGATGGCCAGGCAGAGGCTGAGTACAGCTGGTGGGAGTAGCACCGAGGGGCTGTGAGGTGGCCTCAGGGTCATTAGGACCCACAGGGAAAAGGCTGCCCCATGTAGAGCTTACAGTCCACGGGGCCCAGCCAGGGACACGCAGACAGCCCAGGAGGCAGCTGCAGGGGCCCTAAGCCTGTTGGTCTCTTTTGTTCCCGAAGATGGCCCCACCCCCACAGCCCCAGCACCTTGGCCCTCTGCTCTCAAGGTCAAGTCTAGACACCTTCCTGAATCTGAGAGGCCAGAGAACCTGCCCTGCCTACCCCACCAGCGCCAGAGCCTGTCTCCCTTTGCCTTTTGATTAAGTGGGCCCCTCAGCTGCCCTTAGGACCTATGGTGCACACTGCCCCCTGGGCCTCCGCATAGCGGGCCCTTCTACCCTCACTGGACTATCAATGTGGGGCCTCCTACAGCCCACAGCAGAGCTGGGCGTGTCAAAAGGGCCCTGCACTTGGTTTAGTGCTTTGCTGCCGCAATAATTCTTAAGTACTTTTCTGCTCTGAAAATAATGTAGCTGAAGCTGGGCGTGGTGGCGCATACCTGCGATCGCAGTGACTCAGGAGGCTGAGACAAGAGGGAACCATAGCCAAGTTGGAGGCCCAAAGCAATTTAGTGAGCCCCTCTCAGAATTTAGAGAAATGGGCGTGGAGCTCAGTGGTCAAGTGCTGTTGGTTCAATCACCAGTACAAACAAGAGTAGTTGGGGAGCTGGGGTTGTGGCTCAGTGGTAGAGCACTTGCCTTGCATGCGTGAGGCCCTGGGTTCCATCCTTAGCACCACATACTAAGCAATAAAAGAAAGACTACAACTAAAAAAAGTAAAAAAAAAAAAAAAAGAGTAGGTGGTTGACCAGAGGGAGATGGGAAGACCTGTGCTGCAGAGGGAGAAATAGCGGCAGCCCTGTTCTCTCTCCCTTCCTAGGGGCTTGGGTATGAGCGACTGGGCCCACGGTGGGCATCCCTCTGGCCCCTGTGGTATGCTCCCGCGCTGGCCCAGGCGGGGAGCCGCGAGTTTACTTGCAGCTACCATCTGGTGAGCCTCTTCTGGAGGTAACTGCCTTCCCTACCCTGAAGGTAGCAGCTCAGGCCAAGGACCATGCACAGGGCAGTCACCCCAACTCCTAGCCCTGGACCACACTGAGCCAGGTTCCATGCTTCCAGACGATGGAAGGGACATCAGGGAGGCCACTGGTTTCGACACACACCTGCCCAATCTCACCCACTGAAGATCTGGTCTTGGGTCAACTCTGACCTTGCCCTTGGCCTGCCCCTGGCCAGCGCTTCAAGGGTCCACCCAGACACCTGAAACAGCTGGGTGCCATGTTCCCAAGGATCTCTCCCACTGCACCTCCACACCCCCACTTTAATCCCAGTGCACACCTCCCACTAGGGCTCTTCCAGGGGTCCTTGTACACCCACAGGCCAAGGCCAAAAGGAACTAGCTGTCTCAGAAATCTCTGGCAACCCTGGACCCAGAAAGGCTCTGATGGAGCTGGCAACAGGAGATTTCACACCAGACAAAACCAGTCCCGTTTTATTGAGAAAATAGAGACAATCCCCATCTTAACCAGGTGACTCCACCCTGAGGTAGGAGGTGCATCCTTCTGCCATCCCCCCAGGGGCCAATCCATCCCTTCACAGGGCAAACGCTGGTCTGCTCAGGCCCTGGAAAAGTAGGGGTGGGGTGGGGAGGTACTCTGGAGAGGGCTGTGAAGGGCAGGGGTGCTCAGTTGGGGGTAAAGGTGGCTGAGGGAATGAGCAGGAGAGGGAGGAGGGTCCGCCACCTCCTGAGGCTGGAGCCCTCTTCCTCCAAATTCTTCATAAATAAAACTTCACAGTAATAGAGGACTGTCCACTTCCAGGGCCAAATCAGCTAGTTTCTGGCCAGGGAACCAGCCTCAGTGGGGCTGCCAGAGGGACCAGGGCTCAGGCTAGGGTCAGGCAGCACTGGGACTTAGGAGCCAGGAGCACTGTGCCTCTGCCTGCGTCAGGGCCGGGGCGGCTGCAGCCCACACAATCTGAAGGGGCGCTGAGGTAGTCAGAGTGGCTGGTCACACTCCTGGCCAAGGGAGGACGTAGCCAGGAGCAAAGGCCCCTAGAGTAGGGACACAGACTCTAGGCAGCCCTGGGCTGTGCTGGAGCCTTCTGGAAGACCCGGCGTTGTGGACTGTGGGTACCTGTGAGCCTGCACAGGGCTGAGCTTTTCCTGTAAGGCCATCTGGCCCTGGCGGGGAACTGAGGCATTCATAGAGGAGACTGCGAAGACAAGGGGCAGCCGCAGACCAACGGGGGCTAGGCCCAGCCCAGACACCCGAGCACAGGGTTCCCTTAGAGGCCACCAGGGCCTCTCACCAGGTCCAACCAGGAGGGTCCCAGCTCCTCAGATCACCTCCAGTCTGGGAAACTCCAGCATTCCTGGGCCTTCCTTTTTGAGAATTTCTGAGATACCCCCCGGCTCCCTGCACCTAGGGGCACAGAATGCCCAAACCCTTCACCTCTAGCAGAGGACCAAAGACCATGTCCAGGCACTGCAGTTCCAGCCCCAGCATTCTGGGGCCTGAGGACGTGCCCTGGTGGGCTGCACTGTCAGAGCACCTGGAGCTTCCGGGAGCAGGTGAGGTTGCCATGCACCAGCCCCCACATGGCCAGCAGCTCTGCAGGCAGCAGCTTGTGAACAACCAGCATGGAGCGGAAGAAGCAGGGCTCCTTGTTCATGCGGCTGCTGCGGTTCTGGGAGATGCCGAAGGTCTTGAAGCCCTTGTGGGCTGTGGGCTGCACGCCCAGCACCTCCAGGCACATGCCCAGGAAGACGTCATCAATGGGGTAGAGTTCCAGGGTGTCACAGGCGTGGTGCAGGCGTCGGGCCAGCCTGCCGGCCATGAGGAAGCCTCCACCGCCAGCATAGGGCGGGTAGCTGGCCTTGCTGTACAGGACGGTGGGGATGTAGTACTTGTTATCCTTCCTGCGGATGGGCCGCGCGCGCTGCAGGACGTCGCCCACGAATAGGTTTTCCTGTGGCTGCCGGTCAGCCAGAAACTCAAGCAGGTTGGTGGGGTTCACAAAGACATCATCGTCACCCTTGAAGATGAAGGGGATGTTGGGGCAGTAGATGTCAAGCCACTTGAGGAAGTGGATCTCCTTAAGGGTGAGGTTGAAGAAGCTGTCGAGAAAGTCCCACTGCAGGATGTCGTGGTAGAGACGGTCCTCGTAGGCCAGCAGCTGCTGGTAGTGGGCCCTCTCCTCCTGCTTGGAGGCTGTGCCCAGCAGGAAGAGGGTGCGCACAGCGCCCCGGCCCCTGCCCGCAGACTCCCACTCGCGGCCCCAGGTCTGGCGGATGGCCTCGCGGCGGTCATGCTGCGTGATGACAGATTTGACAACCACCAGCAGGTAGACGTCACCCTCACACTTCTCGGGGTGGTTCATCAGCATTGGGAAGTACCGGCAGTGGCGATAGTACAGGAATTGCCGGAAGTGTGGTTCCAGGCCCTGGAACCAGGGCTGATGGGTCAGGTTGACGTTGGCCGAGCAGTTAGTGGTGGTCACGTCCCAGGTTTGGGGCCCCTGGGAGGCCGTGGGGGTGGGGTCCATCACATCCTTGGGGCTCTTCCAGAAGCTCTTATGGTTCACTAGGTTTCCACTCAGCTTCTGGGCCTTTGGTGACCCCAGAGTAGGGGGTGGAGGCTCCTGCAGAAACTGACCAGGAGTCAGACTGCGTTGGAATACCGTGACAGCCACAAGGAGCGCCAGGGCCAGGCACGCACTCTTGTAGAGGGTTTTCTTCCTAGGGGAAGAGGAAAGAGGAAAGCATGAGCAGGTATTGTGGCAGCCCCAGGGGGCTCCAGGCCCAAAGGTCAGAGGACAGTGCTACTTTCTCTCCCAAGCTTACTTCCTTACCCAAGGAATACTGGGGAATCGGTTGCTGGGGTTCCCACCTTGACCCTGCCACTTCCAAGCTACCTGTGGGTTTACTCAATCTCTCCAACCTCTCTCACAACTACTTCTTCCCCCAAGTGGGACAGAACACAGGGAGGGAGGGCCTGGCACATGGTCAGTGAAATGCTATCACCTTCCAGGAGGATCACCTGGTAAGATGATAGGTAAGATGTCCTGTCCCCCTGCCTACTAGCTTTCATTTCTTGGTGTAGCCCCAGGAGCAACAGTGGCATGATTTTGTGACTCTGAACCAGGGGCACTGGGAGGGGCAGAGATGGCACCCTCTCTGCAGCCTGGGAGCCCAATCACATTGTGGGGTATACTGGAGAGTTGGCTGTTGCTACTGAACCAACAGAAAAGGGCAGCCCTTAGCCAGGCACAGTGGCGCATGTCTGTAATCCCAGTAGCTCAGAAGGCAGAGGTAGGAGGATCATGAGTTCAAAGCCAGCCTCAGCAATTTAGGGAGGCTCTAAGCAACTCAGTGAGATGCTATCTCTAAATAAAATATAAAAAAGGGCTGAGAATGTGGATCAGTGGTTAAGCACCCTTGGGTTCAATTCCTGGTACCAGAAAAAAAAAAAAAAAAAAAAGAGAGAGAGAAGGGTAACACGGTTGACAAGAAGCCTCGAAGGGGCATGACCCATGCCCCTTATCCCTACCTGTACATCCATGGGGAGCAATCAGGTCCCCAGCTCTTCTCCTGGCAGGGGAAATCATTCAGAGCCAGAAACCTCACTACACCCATTTCTGAAGCCCAAATAAGAGCTCTTCACCAGGGCAACCCACTCTTTAGGGCTTGGGGCTTGGACCCTGCTCCCCAGTACCCACACAGAGGTGCCAAGAGGTCTGTTCAGTCTTCCCTGTGGATACATGGGAGCTGAAGGCTGGGGGACAGGCAGGTTGGCAGGATGGCCTTCCAGGGCTGGCCCAGCAAGGAGATGGCGCTGACCTCCTCAGCAGGAAGTGCAGGGAGAGACAAGGAGCCAATGGAGGTGCCTAGGGTGTCTTCAGGGCTAGTGGGCTTCTGGTCCAGGAAATGAAGCTGAGCCCCATAGGGCGGGTTTTCCCCCTTGGAGCCCCAAGGTTTCCTGGGCACCAGGTTGGTGGAAGACAGGGTCACCTCAAAGTGCGGGGGCAGGGTGATGAGACCAAAAGCCCGACCCTCTCCGCGCGGGGGGCAGAGCACCCTGGGTCCAGCAGTGTTGCAGCCCTGTGGGTTCCGGAGTCCGAGAGGGAGGAGGTCCAGCACCTGCCCTGCCTGCAGGCGCGCACCTGCGCCGGCCTGGGCACTCGAGGGAGCAGCTCGGAGGGGAAACAGGACAGGGGTCGTGGCGGGCGGCCGGGGCTCTGACGGGGCGGAGGGGGCGCTGGACGCAGGAGGCCCTCGCGGTCCCTGAGCCTGGCGGGCGTGGGATGGCTCGCGGGCGGCTGCCGGGAGGCGCAGCAGGGTCGGGACGCCGGGGCTGGGGACGCCGGGCTGGGGACCCGAGCGTGCGGCCCGCGGCCCCCTCGCCCACCTGCCGTTCAGGCAGCTCCTGCCACCGCCGCGCGCGCCCGTCTGGGGAAACTGAGTCCCGCCCAGGCACCCGGCGGGCATGTCCAGCCGACGGCGCGCCCGGCCGCCCGCGCCCTGCCCGGGGCCCCACTCACCACAGAGACATGGCGGCCCGGGCCGGGGCGGCGGAGCGGGGCGCGCAGGTCGCAGCTCGGGGCGCTGGGACTGCGGCGGGCGGGCGGGCGGACGAGCACGGGCCGCGCCCCCGCCACGGCTCGCGTCTTCCGGGCGGCGGGAGGAGGGGCCCAGGGCGGCGGCCCAGGTGCGTTAACCCCTTCGGGCCGCGGCCGCTGCGAGGGCGACCCCGCTCCGCCGAGGCGCGCCGGGCGGACTCCGGACCTCGGAGCCCGCGAGGGTGGCCTCCGCCGCGGTGCACGGCTGCTCCGCGGGGCTCCCGGGGTCGCCTCTCCAGGACACGTGGTAAAGCCAGACACCCGCCCACCTCCACGCCCACCGGCCACCTCCCCGCGGCCCCATTCCGACTCGCCCTGGGGCGGGGGCGGAGGCCCGTAAGGGTTGCTATCCTCTCCCTTTCCCCTCTCCCGGCCCAGCACACCAGCCCCAGGCTGGGCCTGCGAGGAAATAGGGTGTGGGGCTGGAAGCAGAGACCCCCCTTGGTAACCTGCGAGAAGAGATGTCACGCAGGCAGACCCCAGCCCAGGCCTGGGCTCCTCTGTGTCTCCAGGCTGCTCCTTCTCCACCTCCCACCCCCAACTACCAAGAGAGGCCCGTTTGCCTGGGCCCAGTTTCTTTTCTTTCCATCCATCAACAAATATTTCACTCACAACCCTTTCTGTCCCCAAGTCTTTATTAATGGCTTGTGTGCCTGGACCATTTCCTCTAGGGGAGTGGGCATCTTGGCTCAGGCCCAGGCTCTGGGGTGATGTCCCATCCAGGTGACTTGGAGGATGCTTCTACAGGAAAGCTGCGTCTGCTGTTTTGTCTTGTTCTTGTTGGGTTCCCAGCGCTGAGCATGTAGTAAACCTAAAAGTGCTCAGAATTGGAATGGAGGCATTCAGTGGTCCTCTCAATGCAGCTGACATTCATCCAGTAGTCACAATGTACCAAGCCCAGTTCTAGGCCCCAGGCATGAATGGCGCCCTTCCTTCTAGGGCTACCTGCACTATGAGCATTACCACCTTATTAAAGAATACGTGGCAGTGCAAAGAGGGCAAAGCCAGGTGAGTGAGGTCTCATAATCCCAGGAGGCCTCCTGGCTCCGCAGACTGTCCCTTCTCCCAGAGACAGCGGTGACAGGAAGCTACTTTCCTGCCCAGAGGCACACAGGGAGGGCAGAAGACCCTAGCTGGTCACAAACCAATGAGGCTGGGTGAAGAGTCTCTTCAGCCCTTTCCTTAAGGCTCAAGAGCTTCTTGGAAGGGGAATAAAAATTTAAGGTACAAAGGAATTTCCAGGGTGTCGCAAGCTCTAATCAGGGAATGTGAAAGGCCCTCCAGGCAGAATTCCAGAGAACACTGGACTCAACCTTCTGAAGCACTAGCTGAGGAGGAAAACCTGGCCGGCAGCTGCAGGTCCCCCTGGCCTGGCTGCCTGCCACCGAGAACTACCCACAGTCCCCCAGTCCCTGCAGCCCCTGCCCCTTCATCCCAGCTTGGCCCTGGCCGCCCATCCCCACTTCACTACCATCCAGGCTTTGGGGTTCTCCCTCTTTGGCTTGCAGTGTGGCCCTGCAGAAGGCCCACTGGCCTTTCTGGCCCACCTGGCCATTCACCCTGGTGTTGTGGGGTCTCCTCAGGTGCCAGGTGAAGGGTAGATACAGCTGTCCCTGGGAAGGGGTTGTGAGCTCAGGGTTGGGGACTAGATCAGGGTTGGGGTCAGGGCCCTGCACTTCCTTTCTGTCTCTAGGGACAGGTGACTTATCCCCTTGAGACCTCAGTTTCCTGCCAGTGCAGTCATGTGAGATGACGCATGAGGAGCATTCTTGCCAGTGTCCCCTGCATGATGAATATCACGACAGGCAGCAGCTGGCAATATTTTTATCATTGATGTTTGGTTTACCCCATGATGCCCCAGAATCACAAGGGCTCAAGGAGGTGGTAACCAGGGGACCTGCCCAAAGTTAACTGGGTGTTCACTAGTGCAATCCGGTCAGTTGAGACATTTTGTCATCATGGAATTATTTGGTCTGTGCTTAGGTCAAACACAGAATGGGGAAATGAAAGACAAATATATGCGTCCCTGAGGGCGGGGTGGGGTGGGATGTGTGGGAGCCTGGCTCCCTGGGGTTTACTCGGACCCATCCCTATCCAGAAGCACAGTGAACCCCTCACCCCTCTACCCCTGGGCTCACCCAATCTGGCCCACACCACCTGTCCAGCCCTGAGGGCCATCAGATTCCTGTGGACTGTGTCAAGACAGCAGGTTTTCAAGCAAGGTCAGTCTGCAGATGGAATCTCCCCTGCCCCATAGGCCCTGGCAAAAGGCAGAGGTTGGAGGAGATGAAGCAGGTCCCAGGAGGTGGTGACGGGGTCAGGAGGGGGAATCAGGCAGGAAGTAGCAGGAATCCGAGCCCCAGGGTCACTCTCTTAGCTTGCTGCCCTGAAGGTGGATCATTGAGCTGGGGTGTGGAAGGACCCTACGAAGAACCCTTCCCTTCTTCCACTCCTCCATTACCCCCCTCCTTTCCCTTTATTGTGGTGCTGGTGATTGAACCCAGGAATATTCTGCCTCTGAGGTACATCCCCAGGCCTTTTCTAAATTTAATTTTAGGCAGAGTCTGGCTAAGTTGCCCAGGATGGCCTCAAATTCAGGATCTTCTGACAGATCCTGAGTCTGACAGAGTAGCTGAAATTACAGGAGAGCGCGGCACACCCTGCTGCCCATTGCCCCTTTCGGCTCCCCGCTTCCTCCTCTCTACGCCCTGCGCCACACTTTGTGGGAATCCAGACCCAAATGTGACCACAGCAGAAACAGTACCCTGCAGAGACCTCAGGTGTGGGGAGACATCTGACCTGCCAGAGGGTCAGTGATTAGTGGGACCAAGTGGGGATCTTGAGCCAGAGGGAACCCAAAAGCAGAATCTGAGGAGCCCTGGGCACCTTGGAGAGAGGCCCAGGGCCTCTCAATAGAGCTGGTGCTTGGAGCTCAGGGTGGCCCCGGGGCAGAGAGCTGTGCTGGCTGTGGTCACTTCACTGTAACAGCGTGATGTTTTTGAATGTGTGGATTTATTTCAGTGAGTATTTGAAAGACCCTGAGCGGAAGTCCACCCTCCAGGCAGCCACGGCCAGGATCTCAGACATTGCCATCTACACTTACCGTGGAGGGTCCGTGGATAAGCACCAGAGGGTCAGAAATCACTGTTCTTAGCTGGGTGCAGTGGCACACGCCTGTAACTCCAGTGTCACAAGTGAGCTGTGTCATTAACATAGACCGAACACGTTTGTGTCTTTCCAAAATGTCAGAATTTATTGAATAACATTAAATTCACAGGCTACACAACTTTCCTCAGCCGCAGTTCACTGAATACTCATGGGTCACCTGGCTGTCACAAGCTGGGCAATCACAGGTTCTTTTATTCCAATCTTAATTTCTAACATCTATAACACACACGTCACACATCACACTTTACACTATAAATGATGTACAGAAAGGTTAGGAGAGGGGTAAGGCAGCCACAAGGGCTCAGGGGGCTGAGCTGAGAGCCGAAGCAGAGACGGGTATGAAGGCAGAGTCACTGCAGGTGCGCAGGTAAGATTTGGACCGAGCCAGAAGAACTCCTTCAGGGCACAGAGCTGTCAAAGCACAGGAACTTATTCCAGGCAAAGGTCCTGACTGAAGGCAGACTCATAGTTCACTTTGGAGTGAGCTTGAGAGGTCAGCTTGGAGTGGGACTTCCATGATCGTCAGGTGCAAGAAAAACTGAGGACAGAGATTCAGAGGTCCATTGCTGTGGCGATTTTCCTGGCGAAGGCTAATGATGAGTGACCAGGTGACTGGATCGGGGTGCTGCCCTGTTCAGTCTTGGGGTGCCCCTACTTTAATGGGCCTCGAGTGACAGACAGGGTTGCTTCATTCAGTGGTCTGGTGAGTTTGATGAACTCGTGGGCCTCGTTTTTCTAATGAGTTTAATAATATACCTATGCAGCTATGTGCTTCTGATTAAGCTGATAAGTTCACAGGTGGTCATTGTTTATTTTTTAATTTTGAGGCAGGGTCTTGCTAAGTTGTCCAGGCTGGCCTTGAACTTGTAATCCTCCTGCCTCAGCCTCCTGAGTTCCTGGGATTACAGGTGGTGCCACTGTGCCTGACTATCACAGGTGTTCATTCTTATTAGCATCACTGATTTATTTATCAGCTTGTACCTTATGGTTTTGACAGGCAGATAGTTTTGGCCAACAAGGTGCGAAGTCATGCCACCTCAGCAGTTAAACTCAGCATGGATCAGCTCATGGCAAACTACTGCTTTATGTAATGGAGCAACAAAGATTTAGGCACAGCTTGAAAACTGTTGTTCCACCCATTGAAGAGTAACTCAGAGCTGGGCACAGCCTGCCTTCTACATCTAGCAACTTGGGAGGCTGAGGCAGGAAGATCACAAGTTTGAGGCCAGCCTCAGTAGCTTAGCAAGACTCTGTCTCAAAATGAAAAAGGGTTGGGGATGTGGCTCAGTGGTAAAACAACCCTGAGTTCAATTCCCAGGACCCTCCACCCCCTCAAAAAAATCACTGTTCTTCAGTGGAAAGAGTGTGCCTGGAAAGAATTACTGCAAGGCTCCTCTGCCTATGCTGGCAAGCTCAGCAGCCTTCTGGAGCAGTGCCCTGGGCCTAGAACTTTCTCCGACTGGGCTTGGCAGCCCCCACCCCCATCACAACCTGGCTGTGTCGTGTAGCTAGCTGGTCGATGTCAGTGTGTCCTGGAATCTGCCCTGAGATGCTTTCCCAAAAAGGACCAAGAGGGAGGTTTCCCCAGGCTGCGGGCAGTGGTGGGAGGTCTGCTTGGAGCTCCCTGCTAGGAAATGGGGGCTGAACCCTGATTTCCTCATACAGACCACCTGATGAGGAAGTGTGGGCGATCGCTGGTCCCTGGAGGCCGCGAGTGTCCACTGCAGAGAAACAGGCCCACCATGCAAGGCAGCCCCAGCAGGGACTGGGGGACCCCAAAGCTTCTCAAAGGGGCACCATCCAAACCAGCATGGAGGAGCACACAGGCAGATGGAGTTCACCCCCTGGCTGGTGTCCCCAGAAACTAGCTGCCCTTGAGGCGGGTCAGGATCTGATGGATTCAGGGCTGAAGGAAATGGGTAGAGAATGGTAAGAGGGGATGTGTTTCTCTGGGGATGGATCCTCCCTTTAAGGAGGTGAGGGTGCTTCTGGTGGGGATCCCAGGGCTGCCCTCAGAGCAGCCGACTGCCCCGGGAGATAGTAACTTCCCTGCTGCCCTGGCCGTGTCCTGTGTGTGGTCTGGTTCAGGCTCACTGGCCCGGAGCCCTCCGATTCCAGCCCTCTTGGTTGGCCTTGAGCAAGGGCCAGCAGAGAGACACTTCTTCCCGTGAGTCTGGGGCAGAAGGAGACAGAACAGGCAAGCAGCTTGGAGGAAATGGGGGCCAGAGAGAGCTGAGTTCGACCTGCCCGTCGGAGTAGCTGGCAGTTGAGGAAGCAGAGGTGGGTTTAGGAGCCTGAGAAGCGGTGGAGAGTGGCATGCCCTCTGCAGGATCTGAGAGAGCCAAGGAGGGGTGATGGAGCTGGGCAGCCGAAGACCCAGGCTAGTGGCTCAAGGCAGGGATTGCCCAGGACTCCTCTGGCCGTGAGTGACAAGAACTCAACTCAAAGTAGCTCAAGCAAAAGAAATGTTAGCGCAGGTGACAGAAAGCACCTCCAAGGGTGGCCCCCTATATGACCCTCCTGTCTTTCCATGAGGAAGGGAAAGGCAGGTTTCGAGGTGCCTCCGTCTCAGGGCCCCTGGGGAAGAGTTTTTTCCCTCTTCCTACCTCCTTGTATAAGGTCTTAGGGAAGGACTCTCAAGGTCTCACTTCTGTTGTGCACCCTTCCTGGGCCAACGAGTGTATCCTGGGGCTGACCAACCTGGGCCCCTTCTGCAGATGGACCAGGGCCCTGAGATTAGCAGCCTGCAGGAACCGTGGGGGGAGGGGACAGGTCCTTCGAAGGAGACTGGCATTTGCAAGAACCTCCATTCCAGAGGATCGCAGAGATGCCAGAGCCAGCCTCCTGTTCCGCTCAGGCCAAGCCCTGGACTCTCCACTTGTCTTCCAAAACAAACCCCAAAGATGGAGAGCCTGGAAGGCGAAGGAAGGGGTGGTGCTATGTGGGAAATGCGTCCTGACGCCTCTTTCTGGAGTGGGGAGTAGCCCCAGGCTGGCCAAAGAGAGGTGGACTCAACTCTCTGGTCCCTTTCCTGTGCCCAGGCACCAACCAGCTAGTCTGGGGACAGCCAAGTTCACCTGTGGCTTTGTGAGTATGGGGGCTAGTCAAGTAAGGGTGAAGCTGGGCAGCCAGACAGAGAAGCCAGAGTTCAGAGAGGCCCAGGACCTGGGGCAGGGAGGACCAGGGAGCATATGGGGCGGATGGACACTGCCCAAGTGCTGCCCGCATCCCAGGTGCATCCCGGCCTCCTGTGGGTAGGGACATTGGTGGGTACACATGGACACACACTCACAGACACATGCACACACAAATCACACTCAGACTCTGACACACACAGAACCATGTGGGCATACATACAACCAGGCCCACACACACACTCAGGAACACGCACACACAGGCATCTGCACATTCAGAGACACAACTACTCCTGCACACAGGTCCAGACTCCCACACGGAGTCCACACATCACCTCTCACGAGCACACACACACTCCCCAGATACACGCTCACCTGGCAGGACAGACACACACACATGCCCACGGCCTCTCCCAGGCAGGAGAGCCCTTCCTCACCACCTCATCTGCTAACAAGGAAACCGTGTCTGGCAGGCCCTTGGGAACAAGGTCAGGAGCAGGAAGGCCCCTGCTGGACCCTGAGCAGCCTCTTTTGATCCATCCCCAGGTCCTCAAGCCTTCAGGGCTCTCTGGGCATTGCCCTCGAGCCTGGACGGCCTGCATCTGCCCTGCCACGGCTCCAGCAGCTGGCCTTCTCCCATTCACCAGGACCTGGCTTCCTGCTTTCAAAACCCACCTCGACTGTCCCCCCTTCCCTTGGCCCGTATCCCCCCGCAAACCCCCTCCACCTGGCTGTCCACAGGGGGGACACAGATCAGGTTCCTGTTTTCCGGGGGGGTGAAGAGCCAGTGAGCCCTGCCTGCTGGGTCTCCTGTAGTCACGTGGCCACAGGCAGAGGATGACGGTGTGCCCAGCCCGGGGAGCCCGGGGAGCCCGGGGCGGCCAGACAGCTCTGCAAGGCCAGCCCCACCCCCAGCACACCCGGTCAAGCTCACACGGACACACATTCACCTGAGGGTGGACAGTGGGCCCCTCGTCCTGGGCAGCTGCGCCCAGGCTGCACCCTCCCCTCCTGGACACCAGTGACTCACATCTCCACCCGCCCGGCAGCCAGTGTGGGACACACAGCCGCCTTTCAGCCCCTCGGCCTCAAACACTAGCACAGTCTTCCCCCCATGGCGCCTCCTCTCCCTGCTGGCTGGCCCCCCTCCCGGGCTGCGCTCGGCCCCACACTGAGGCCACGCCAGGGCTCCTTCCTCCCGGAGCACAGGACTCCCTGTCTCTCGTCACCCGGCTCCTGTCCAAGCCAGCCCTGAATGGCTGCCTTTTCATGGACCAGAGCTGGCCAGGTGCATTCTGGGCAGCCCTGTTCCCACTGCTGCTGGATGGCTCTCTCTTGGCCCATGGCACTGCTGCCCAAAGCAGGAGTCCACCAAGGGGTGGTGGAGACGTGGATGGGCTCAAAGGTGCCTGGAAGTCCTTCCCAGCCCAGTCGGAAGACGTGGCACACACTGCGCTGCTCTCCACACACACCCTCCATCTGTTTCCCCAGCCAGACACAGAGCATGGTTCCCATTATAGAGAGGAGAAAACTGAGGCTGAGAGAGAGGTCAGCCAACTGGTGAGTGGTAGAGCCTGGACCTGGTCCTGGTAGAGCTGGTGGATGACACCATCTCATGCCATCACAGTGGGGTGAATGAGACAGCCCCCAGGCCATGGAGAAGGGGCCACAGTGGGTACCTTGTGACAGGGACCCCTACATCGGCTCTGGGTTTTGCCCAGCACCTCCTCCTTCCTGCACTAACAGGTCTCCCTCCCTAGTCTCAAGGGTGGCTTCTTGCCAGGCTGGGCCAGTCTTAGTATCTCCACTTGCCCCAGTGGTCGATTTTGAAGTCGATTTGGTCTCTGGCCATCGTGCTTCTGGGGACTATGCTACAGGTATAGAACCCACTTCTGCTGTGCGGGTGGGTTCAGAAGGGAACAATATACAGAGCCAAGCAGAGGACCAGGTGTGGGCATAGCGCTGGGATCCCATGGCAGGCTCTGCTGTGGCCAGCTAATGCCTGTTCCTCAAAGATGTCCATGCAATCTCTGTATCTGGTGACTGTTTGGTTACAGAGTGAAAGGGTCTTTGCAGATGTAATTAAGGTTATAGACCTAGAAGTGGATTATTTTGGGGCCTGTGTTAGTCAGCTTTTCTTCACTATGACAAAATGCCTGAGAAAAACCTTTTTTTTTTTTTGGTGGTACTAGGGATTGAACCCAGAGGTGCTCTACAGCTGAGTTACATTCCCAGCCCTTTTTGATTTCTTATTTTAAAATAGGTTCTTGCTAAATTGTCTAGGATGGCCTCAAACTTGTGATCCTCCTGCCTCAGCTTCCTGAGGAGCAGAGATTACAGATGTGTGCCACTATACCTGGCTTGAGAAAAACAATAGAGGAAAAATTATTTTGTCTTACAGTTTCAGAGGTTTCATTTCATAGATGGCTGACTGCTGCTTTGGGCCTGAGGTGAGGTAGAACATCATGGTAGAAGGGTGTGGCAGAGAAGACTAGGAAGAAAGAGAGAGCGAGCGCAGGCACAGGGACAAGATATGGTCCCCGAGGGCACGCCCCCAAGGACCCTCTCCCTCCAGCTAGGCCCCACCTCCACAGTTCCACCACCTCTCAATAGTCCATCACTGGACTGGCTGACTCACTGATGAGGTTGGAGCCCTCACATCCGATCACTTCCCCAAAGCCCCAGCTCTGTCTTGGGGACCAAGCCTTCACATGAGCCTGTGGGGGACATTCTAGTTCCAAGATGTAATGGCCCAATCTAATCAGTGAGCATGTGAGCATACCTTCTCTAACTGGAAGCAGAGACATGCAGCAGAAGCAAGGTCAGAGGGACTTGCTGGGAGGCTTCGCTGCTTCTCCAGGTGCTGAAATGTAGGGACCCAGGTGTGAGCCGCAGAGACCAGAGGGGGCTTCCAGGAGCCACCTCCAAGGGCACCTCCAAGGAACCTCAGTCCTAGGATCTCAAGGAACTGGATTCTGCCCACACCCTGAGGGGTGTAGAGACAGGTTGTCCCCGAGTCCAGTAAGAGCCCCGCTGGTCCACACCTGATTTCAACCTTATACAATTCTAAGCAGAGAACTAGCCTGGCAGCCTGGACTTCTGATCAGTTTGAGCTGATAAATGTGTGTGGCTTTAAGCCACCAAGTTTGTGGCAATTAGTTATGGCAGCTCTAAGAAATTAATATTAAGCCGGTCTTGGTGGCGCACGCCTGTAGTCCCAGCACTTAGGGAGGCTGAGACAGGAGAATCGTCAGTTCAAAGCCAGCCTCAGCAACGGCGAGGCGCTAAGCAACTCAGTGAGACCCTGTCTCTACATAAAACACAAAATAGGGCTGGGGATGTGGCTCAGTGGTTGAGTACCCCTGAGTTCAATCCCTGGTATCAAAAAAAAAAAAGAAATTAATATTAATTAGCCTTGAGCACTGGTGCCACTCTCCTCTGGTTGGGTTCCAGGAGCCAAGAACTGTTCATTTGTGGTTTTTGTCACCTGAGAGTAAAGATTCCTGACTGATGGTGTATTGTTATCTGTCTCCTTCACTTTCCCCCCCGCAAACAGTTTGCCCCCATAGCCATGGGGGTACAGGGGCACCCAGAGCTCTCTTCCCAGTCACCTCTGGGCCTTGGAGCACTTGAAGGTTTGAGGAGGCTCCTCCAGAGGCCCAGATCTCTCCTTTCCTCATCATGACCATGGATGTATCCCTCCCTCCGCCCCAGGAGATCTGGTGTCACTGCGGAGGGAGCTGGGACAGGTGGCTGTGGCTGGTCAGAGCTGGTAGAGGCTGGCAGAGTGAGGTGCCTCCTGCCTGCAGGGGACAGGAGATGGGCCCTTGCTACCTGCAGAATCTCAAGTCCCCTCAGCTTTCTTCTCCCAGGGAGCCCCTTAAGCAGCACCCTGGGCACACGCTCCTCAAACCTCCCTGTATGTCTGTATCTAGGGCCAACGTCCCTCAGCCTGCTGGCTGCCCTCTTCCTCTTTCCTTTGCCTTGTGCATGGAGCAAGGAGGGTGGACAGGCCTGGTGCCAGGCGCTGGAAACAAAGGAACGTTACTTAGATACATTGCCTGAAGCCAGATGCATAAGAGTATAAGACTGATAAACTGGACATCTTCAAAATTAAGAACTTCTGCTCTCTGAAGAACATTTGAGAAAGGCTGAAAAAAGCCACAATCTGGGAAAAACTACTAGTAAAGCACCTGTCTGACAGAGGAGGGGGGCTGAGAACACAGAACTCTCCAGCACTCTCAGAAAGCAATCTGGTTAAGAGAAAATGGGCAAAAGATCTGGAATGGATACCTCACCAAAGGGGATAGATATGGATAGACACAGAGGGGGGATGCTAGATAGAGTATGTATCAAATAACCATGTGAAAAAACGTCCAACATCCATTATCATTAGTTATTAGGGAATTGTGAATTAAAACCCCAGCAAACGACTGCACACTAGCAAATGATCTGAACTAGATACGTGGACCATGTTGCATATTGGTGAGGATGTGCAACAACAGCAGTGCTCATGTCCTGCTGATGGGAATGTAAATTGGCACAGGAGTTTTGGAAAACAGTGGTGCAACTTCTTAATAAGTTAAATATGTACTCACCACACAAGCCAGCTGTTCTACTCCCAAGTGTTTATCAAGACAAACACAGGCCATGTCTGTATAAAGGCTTGTACATCAGTGTCCAGAGTAGCTTTATTTGTAGTAGCCAAAATCTTCCAGGTACCCATGCTGTTTCAGTCAACAAGGGACCATGTTTAGGACAGTGGTCCTGAAAGATGTATATGGCCTAGTGATATTTTAGCATCTTCATTTGTGCAAGTACATTCTGTGATGTTTGCACACTGACCAAATTGCCTGATGACACATTTCTCAGAACACATCCCTGTCCTGGAGTGACGCATGACCAAACTCAAGTGTGGGACGTCTGTACTGCCGAGTGCTAACTCGTAAAGAGGAATGGCCTGTTGATAGACGCTGCGGTAGGGGCAATCTCAAAATCGTTATCCTGAATGCAAGCCAGAAAAAAACGCAGTACGTAGCACGTGATCATATGTACAAGATTCTAGACAACGCAAACAAACTCGTAAGGATGGAACGATGAATTGCCTACAGATCGGGTGGGGCGGAAGGAAGGGGTTATAAAAGGGCTTGAGGAAAATGGGGGGGTGACGTTTGTTCCCCATGTTTATTGTGATGATGGTTTCATGAGTGTTTACATATATTAAAATTTATTACACTATATACTTTAAACACACAGAGTTGTCGATTATACCTCAATAAAGCTGTTACAAAGAGCAAGCGGACGATGTAGAGCGGGAGGGCTGGAGAGAGGGTGGTTCCCGAGCTGAGTGTGGCTGACAGGAACCACAGCTACACCGTGCAGCTCGCTGCAGTTAATGCACTGAAATTCACAAGAGCCACTACAGACGATTTCGAATGTTCCCAGCACAAAGAAATGATGTGTCCGAGGCAAAGACACACCAGTCAGATCAGTCTTGATCTGATCCTTCTATATGGTGACCTGTGTTGAAATGTCACACAGAACCCCATCAATAGGTGCAATTACTATGCGTCAAGTAAAATATGTTAATAATAATAATAATAATAATAATAATATGACTGTGGTGCAGGTGTTGCCCCGCGGGAGTTTGTGGTTTTCCAAGAGGGCAGAATAAGGCCCAGTGGTGCCCTTGGCCAGGAGTGACCTCAGAGTGTGGCGCTGGGGAGGAGAGACCCCTGAAGCCCTGGCCTCAGGAGTGGTGGGCAGCATCAGTCCCACTTGGGCCCCTTGGAAATACAGATGTCCACGGGTGCCCTGCCCAGGGGACTGTGCATATTCAAATGGCCTCACCAAGACACCTGGGAGCCCAGGCCCTGCAACCCTCTCAGGGCCTAATGGCAAGGACTCCATAGAGTATCTGTAGGGTGACTGGGGACAGTAACCAGTCTGGGAGAGCTGGAGGCAGGCAGGGGGCAGAAAAGGCTCCTGAGGAGGCTGAGGGAGGGGGTGGAGTGGGGGGGCAGACAGGGGTGGCCTGGGGAAGTAGGGGAAGTGGAGCCAGGAGAAAGCCACCTTGGCTCTTGGGGCTACAGAGAGGGGCAGAAGCCTCAGCACCCGGCCCCTGGCACAGGGCAGGGATCAGGAACTGGGAACTTCTCCTAGAAATGTGATAACACGAACACACACTATGGCACACACTTCAGGGTCCTGCCTCACTCTCCTGGGAGACCTGGCTGAAATCCTCCTTGGCCAAACCCAGACTGCTGTGGTCACTGTGGGGCATCCTTCAGCCCAAGGGACAACTGACCAATCTGACTCTTTCCACTCCTGGGAGGTGCGAGGTGCCAGAGTGGAAAGACCCAGGAAGGTGGTAAGAGGTGAGCTGTTGAAGACCAAGGCTGCTCTACCACCTGGTGTGGCCAGGAGCAGCCAACATTCCTGGCCAGCAGGGCAGAGGTAAGTGGTGTCACCTGCAGGGGACGGTGTCTGGGTGCAGCCGTTGTCCACCTGTGGGGCCACCTGGCTGCCCTCAGGTCTTGGCTTGGGACCACAGAGGGAAGGAAGCTTCTGGGCCAGCCTTCAAGTGGACATTCCAGGAGCAAACCCGCGGTGGGAGGGCGTCGGGCAGGGGCTTGGCACGCCAAGGCTGGCTTCCCACTTCCAGAGAAGCCGCAGGGCCAGGAGGCCGTCCTCAGGGGTACCATGCCCC
Source organism: Geosciurus inauris (assembly GCA_004024805.1). Lineage (NCBI taxonomy): Eukaryota > Metazoa > Chordata > Mammalia > Rodentia > Sciuridae > Geosciurus > Geosciurus inauris. The sequence continues at coordinate 90,015 of PVHX01002011.1, forward strand.
AGTTCTGGGCACTGCTGCTTCCCGCCCTCCTCTCCTCTCCCAGTGGGAACGTAAGGGGAGACCCTGACGGACATTCCTTCTCCCACTGAAGTCCATCCCACCTGAGCCTTTGTATCCCAAGCCACTTGGGCCCAATCATGGACCAAGATCCTGAATTGCATTGGGTCTTGCTCCCGATCTAAGTGCTTTAGGCTGGCTTTTGACCCATGATGCCACCTTGCTTCCAAGAATTTACGGAGTCAGAGGACTGTGACAGAGTGGAGAGTCCCTTCTGCTTGCGTCCCTTGTGACTGGGCAGAGTCCATGGGGCCTCTCCTCATCCTTCCATCCAGTTAGCAGAAACTGGAAGGGTGACCAGAGCCCTGAGGACAGGGGAGGAGGGACTGCAAGGAAGAGGGCCAGCGCTGGGTTGAGGTGAGGGGCAGGAGTGGCCACTGGGCATTTTTAGAGGCAGCAGACCTCAAGATTCTGTAGAAGGGGACCCAGGATCTGTCCTTAACATGGGAGGGTGACAGAGGTGTGGTGGTCACCGATGACAGATGTCAGGGAACAAACCAAAGAGGAAAGAGCAAACCAGTGCTGGGTTTGTTGCCGTGAGAGAAGAACCCCCACAAGATGGGAGGGCCTTCTGGGGACAGGCCTCGGTGGGCACTGGAGCCTGGGTTCCTGGTCAGAGCCCCCAAGTGCTGCTGTGTCCACTGCTCTGCAGTGACCTGGCCTGGCACTGCTTCAGCGTCTGAGCCCCAGACGGAGAGTGCAGGGAGGGGGCGGGCTGCGCAGCCTGCTGCAGGGTTCTGGCCACACCAGGAGGCACAAACCTGCACAGAAGCACTTCACTGCCTGCCTGACCACACCCGCCCTGGGCCACTGGTCATGGAGTCTTCCACTCCGGCAGTAAACGTTTTCTTCAGCCAAACCACCATACAGGAAAAAACCAGTGTGGTATTTCATCCTTGGCACAGATTGAGTTACTGAGAAGTTTTGTTTGACTGCAACTGTGCCCTTGAACTTCTTGGTCCAGTTTGTTTGGCCCGCTGCTCTGGTGTCTCATGGTAACCCTAAAATCTGCGGCAGGCATAAAGAAAAATGAAATTATGGCATTTTCAGGAAAATGGATGGAACTAGAGACCATCATGTTAAGTGAAACAAGTCAGGCTCAGAAGGTCATGGGTTGTATGTTTTCTCTCATTTGTGGAAGCTAGAGAGGAAAAAGGAAAAGAAAGTTGGAGCCAGGCGCAGTGGTGCATGCCTGTAATCCCAGCACTTACGGAGGCTGAGACAGGAGGATCACGAGTTCATAAGCCAGCCTCAGCAATGGTGAGGCACTAAGCAACTCAGTGAGACCCTGTCTCTACATAAAACACAAAATAGGGCTGGGGATGTGGCTCAGTGGTTGAGTGCCCCTGAGTTCAATCCCCGGCACCAAAAAAAAAAAAAAAAGAAAAAGAAAAAGAAAGTTGGGGTGAATCTCCTAAAAATCAAAGGGAGATCAGTAGAGGAAAGGGACCAAGGTGTGGGAGGCGGGGAAGGAGGGGGAAGTGCTGGGGAGGGATATTGTCACATTCTGTGCATGCACAAATATGTAGCAACTCCTCCATCAATATGTACAACTATTACACACCAATTAAAAAATGTGGGAAAAAACATCTGCGGCAGGAACCTGGAGCCTCATGGGAGGGTATCATCCACTAGCGGAGCGAGGAGGGTCTGCTGGACCTGGAGCCCAGCGCGGCCACAGCCGGATTCTCCAACCATCCGATCCCCTCGGCACCTCTCTTGACCCTTCAGTCTTGCATGTACACCCAGAGCAGAGGGAACCCCACCATGTTTTAAATAGAGATGAAGGTAGAAAGTCCATCTCTTGAGAGTGAGGACAGTGGTCTTGAACTTCAGGAAAGAGGTGTTTGCTGCTGAAGAATCAGAAGGTACCCAGCTGAATGCCAGTTTCCACACGACTTGAGCCACTGGCCTTCCTTCTGGTCACCCTTCCTGGCAGTGGGAGTGGCGGCTGCACAATGGATAGTTTCGGGACCAACTGAAGGTGGACTGTGACTGCACATGGAGAACAATGTGGCCTGCGAATCTTGAGCTGCGGCCCCATGTCTAAGAGACCAGCTGATTGCTTTGACAACGTTCGGGTCTCAGGTCGCTAGTTAGCTAGTCACACCCAATTCGAAGAAGTGTTTAAAAAAAAAAAGGCAGAAATTCTATTGGCTCAGAGAAGCGGAACAGGGCAGGGCAGGGTGTTCTGGAAACGTGGCAACCGGAGCCCCCACCTGGAGACCGCCTGGCTCTGCCTCTTCTTAAGCAGGGGCTCCTTCTCTCCTCATGGTGGCTTCCTCAGGGCTCCAGGCATGGCCACCCCCAGATATCATCTCAGCTTCCCACCAAGCCCTCAGCTCCGGGACAAACTCTCAGGGCAGGTTCTGGCGTGGCTTTTTACCTCCCACGCTAAACAGGGTCACTAGAGGAAGGGTGGTCCCATTTGGGTCACATCGTGGTGGGGGGAGAAGGGAGGAGCTGCCCCCCAACTTGGAAGAGGTGAGCACAGGCCCAGCAGCACCCCAGCTTCTGAACGGAGTCCCAGGGCTACATCTGGCCACCCCACCGTCGGGTCAGCAGTCCACCACTAGGCTCAATGTTCTACCCAGTCCATCCATGCATCCGCCTGTGCCCACTGCTGCCTCTGGAGGAGCCACGGAGGCCATCCGCCACCGTGTTAGCTGTAGTCCCAGGTCCTGCTTAGGATTCCACTCTCCTGGGAGTCCTTGTGTGGAAGGCCACTTCCTCCATTACTCTTGCTCTTTTTTTTTTGGTACCAGGGATTGAACTCAGGAGCACTCGACCACTGAGCCACATCCCCAGCCCTATTTTGTGTTTTATGTAGAGACAGGGTCTCCCTGAGTTGCTTAGCACCTCGCCATTGTTGAGGCTGGCTTTGAACTCGTGATCCTTCTGTTTTAGCCTCCCGAAGTGCTGGGATTACAGGCATGCGCCACCGCGCCTGGCTTCTTCCTGCTCTTCAGGCCATCAGAGCAGTAAATATCCCGTTGCCTGGGCTCCAGTCTGGCCGTGGCCGCTCAGAGGTCTGCCCTGCCCGGCTGTATCCCTTACCTGCGATGGGAGCTGCCCGTCAGTTCTTGGTCTGCCCCGCCTCTCTGCCACTGGAGCACTATTTCACCCTGTTTCCCGGGGTCTCGCAGAAGCTCTAAAGCTCCTCTTCTGCCTGTTTGTTGCGCTGTCTGCCTGAGCACTACGCACGGCCTTGGTGGAGAGGGGGTCTGGTGATCTTCCAGGGCCTGCCCCACTGCCAGCCTGTGCTCCAGTCTCAGGCAGATCCACAGAGCCCATGACTGACACTTCCCAGCCTTGGCCTGCTCTGCCCAGGGCCACTACGTGCCCGGTCTGTGTGCCCCAGGCCTGGGGCTGGCTCTCCTCCTGGGTGTTCACGTTGTTGGCTATCCAGCCCCAGGTGGGTAAGGATCACCATGGAGGTTCCAGAGGGTGTCCAATGCCAGACCTTAGTCTAGCCACATGCCTCGAGTCCACGGGCCTCCCAAGGGTCCTGGAACCAACCTGCTCTTGTTTGGCCAGGGAGGGGTGCTGGTGGTTCTTGACCTCATGCTTGGGTGGCTTTTGCCTCCTCTTTTCTTGCCTCTGGATCAGGCACTTAGCCCAGCATTATCCTCTCCTTCACCAGTAACCCCTCTGAGTGTGCACCCCACTATCTCCCTTTTCAGCCCTGGTCAGTGTCCCCTGCCCCAGGTTGGGAACCAGAGTCAAGTTCCAGGGGGTCCACTTGGGTACCAAGGGAAGCCTCTTCACTGGAAGGAAGTGGTGACTCATCGCTGATACCTGGCAGCCAGAGCAGCTCCACTCCCTGGGGCCTCAAGTGGGTGTGCTTATGTTAGGCACGCAGGGACTGCGGAGGTGTGAGCAGAGGCAGCACACCAGCTGGACAATGTCCAAGGAACACCCAAGTCAACAGGAGCAAACCCTCAGTTATCACACACCCTGGGAGAAGGCTTGCAGGCTGGCTCCTGAAGGTGAGGCCTGAAGTGAGCTGGCGTGTGCCTGGGCCATCTGTGGATATGTGGAAGAAGATGCAGGGGGACACTCCTGGAGCAGCTGCCACCAGGCCACCGCACATGCACCCATGGTTTTTTTTTTTTTTTTTAATTTTATTTATTTTTTTAGTTGTAGGTGGACAGAATATCTTTATTTTATTTTTATGTGGTGCTGAGGATCAAACCCAGTGCCTCACGTGTACTAGGCGAGCACGCTACCACTGCGCCACAATCCCAGCCCCTGCACCCATGGTTTTGCCATCCTTAGAGCCACACATTGCTCTGCTTTTCCAACCTCCCCCAACACGACCCCTGGTCCACCCACCATGTGCCTCCGGCTGCACCATCTTATACCATTTCCGCCTTGGTGTGCTGGTCAATGTCTAACCACTGGCTCTTTGGGGGAAGGCGGCTCTGGTCTGCAGTGCTTGCCCATTCCTATGGTGTAAATGTGCCCACCATGGTCAGTTTCAAGTGACCAGAATGGTGTCAGGGAACACGGAGTCGGGAATGGAGGCATACTATCATATTTCCATCATAATGAGGCAGTAGATGCGGCTCCTCCAGGACAGGCAGCAGCGAGTGTAGCAAAGTAAGTACAAAAGACAAGTTTGCATATTTATTGTCTTTGTTTTTAATAGAACTTATTGAATCATAAGGCCTCGTAACTTAAGCTCTGGTAATGGCTATATTTAAAACCAGCTCACAGAACTCCTCTGAGAAGTGAGCCATCAGTTCTTGCGGCTGCCTCCAGACACCCCTGCGTCCTACCCAGGGGCCAGAGGAGGGCCTGGTGGCTCCGGGGCTTTGCTGCAGCCTCCCTGCCAGAGCTCATGTGGTCAGCCTGCCCCGCTTCTTTCTCCAGGACCTCTCATCTCAGAGCCCTCAGCCTCCGGCTCATGCCTTTGGCCTGCTCTGTGCCAGGCTGACCTCTCGCCAGGGTTCTAAGGAAAAGTGGCCTAGCGCAGCCGCTGCCTCCATCTCCTCTGCAGCTTGAGCCCGTGAGGGCCTTCCAGGCGCTCCTTTCCCCACCTCCCTGCACACACTCTTGCTCCTGCCCCTCTTTTTCTGCGCACCCTGGTTCTGTCCTTGGCTTCTCTGGTCCCCTCCTCTGAGCTCTCATGTGCTCCCAGTCTTCACCTGACACCTCAGGAGGTGACTCTGGATCTGTTGGTCTCTCTGGCCTCTTTCCCAATTCTGCCACTTCCTCCTGGAAGTCTGCCCATCACTTCCATTAGGGGTTTGTGCTCTGGCCAGGAATCCTCCCTGGAAGATGGACATCCACTTGAGGGCCAGTGGGACTGTGTCTCCACATCGCAACACAGAGCGGCCCCACAGGATGCAGACGCTCAATTGACCTAAAACGGGGAGGCCGCGCCCCAGTGAGTGAGGTGAGTTCTGAACGCCCTCTGTGCAGCAGGCGACCCAGTAATGCCCGCAGTCTGTTCAGCTGCCTTATGTCCATGTCCTTCCACAGACTCGGCCTTGGCTGTGTGACAGGAGGGCCCATGGGGGAACAGCACATGTGATGCCTGTGAGACTTGAGAAGAACCACCATGGAGGGGGTGAGACTCCCACAGGGAGGAGGCCCAAATCAATGGCCGACTGCCCTCCGACCACAAAGGTACAACTGAGTCCAGCCATGGCCGATCCACATACTTGCAAAACTAATAAACTCTTTTTTTTAAAAATTTTCTTTAGTTGTAGATGGACACAATATCTTTATTTTTATGTGGTGCTGAGGATCGAACCCAGTGCCTCACGCATGCAAGGCAAGCGCTTTACCACTGAGCCACAATCCCAGCCCCACTAATAAACTCTTTTAAGCCACAAAGTTTCCGAGGTGGTTTGTTATGTGCAAAGACCAGCGGCATTGCTCCCACCCCATCTCACTGTGAGCAGCGCGAGGGGACACGAGGACAGTCAGGCACACAGGCCCAGCCACCCAGCCACAGGGGAACGGGAGGGTCCAGGAGGGTCCCCGATCCTGCACTAGGATGAGAGTGAGGGGTGAGGCATTCTCTGAGCATGATTTAAGGGGGCACACAAACTCATTAATGAAGGTAAATACCACTTTAATACAATATTTAAAAAATCAAATCAACACCGTGGCCTACGTACCAGCCGCCTATTTTTGTTAAAACAAAAAGTTTTTATTGGATTGAGGGCCAGGATTAGGGTTAGGTAAGCCAAGGAGGGTTATACAAGTACAGAATGAGCCTTGTTTTTTATTAAAATGTTTGATATTTTATCATTTTTTTGCATTTGGTTTTAGTTTTTTAAAATTTTGCATTAATGGGGGTTGAACCAGGGCCTGTGTAGGCTAGGTGAGTGCTCTACTTCTGAATTACACCCCCAGCCCTTTACGAATATTTTTTGGAGACAGTATCTTGCTAAGTTTCCCAGGATGACCTGGAACTTGCAGTCCTACCCCTGCCTTCCCAGTAGCTGGGGTTACAGGTGTGCACCACCATGCCTGGACTTAGCTCTTTCAATTTGGAATAATGCCTTCCTTATCTGCTGTCAAATTCCAGATATCTGACTGGCCTGCAAAACCTCTTCCTATTATTTTCTGCTCTAAGGTCCTGATTTAAGCTATTGTCAGACACTTACACCATACTATGAATGAAGCAAATGAGATCAAGTGCTTCTCAGAAAAAAATTGGGGGAAAAAAAGAAAGAAAAAATTGGGCTGGGTACAGTGGCACATGCCTATGATCCCAGCGACTCAGGAGGTTGATGCAGGAAGCTTGAGGCCCGCCTGGGTAACTTGGTGAGAAAATCAAAAAGGGTTGGAGATGAAGCTTGATGGCAGAACTCTTGCCTAGCTTGTGCTAGGTGGGACCTGGGTTCAATCCCCAGTATTGCAAAGAGGAGGGGGGAGGAAGAATAAAGGAGGAAGAGGAGGAGAGGAGTATGGGGTAACCAGAGAGCTGGGCTTAGCTTCCAGAGGCAGAGGGGCCCACAATTATTGGAGGTTCTAAGACTCTTCTCATGGCTTCCCTTGGTAGGTTTCAAGGGGACATCTTAGGAGCCACACGACTGATCTCCAGATGATCTTTAAAAAAGTCTCGGCTTGTTTGTGTATTTAGTATTTTCCCTGTAGATTGGGTTCATGTCCAAGTTCGGCTAACTCCATGGAACCAGCAGATAGTTGGACAATTTATAAATAAGTCGTTGGTACTTTACAAAGCATATTTCCAGCCCGCAGCCTTGGAAGGCTGAGTGTGCCGGGGCGCGGCCGCCCAGGGCTGCGGTGAGGCACGCAGTGGTTCTCCCCTCTCTTTAGAAGACTAGCTTTTCTTCCTCCCCAGTGATCAGACGTTTGCCAGTGAAACTTCTGCTCATCGTAGGCTCGAGGGAGAGGGAGCGCTGGCTCAGGCCGGGGAGACACGGCTGAAATGACGACTCTCCCAGCCCCTGGGTGTCTGCTGCTCCCATGCCAGGCAGGGCAAGGCCGTGTCAGTCAGCGCCTGAGGAATCCCAGGGGAGTGGACTAGCGGGACGGGGAGCACCCTTGCTGTTTATCTGCAACCATGGAGTGAATCCCTTCCGGGGCCTCTGCCCCCTCTGTCCGCTTCTCAACGCTGCAGACCAGCACCTGAGTTTGCACTCCAGGCGTCTGTAGGCCAAGCCAGGAGTTCAGAGGATACCTGAGGCCCACGGCTCCGCAGCCTTCTTCCCCCAGCGCGCAGAAGGACGCATGCGTTTCCAGAGAACTGAGATGTGGCTGCTGGCCAGTCCTACCACGGAGTTCTAATGTGCCTGCTGGAGCCACAGCCAAGAATGCCCAAGATTACCAGGGTCCTGGCCCGGGATGGGCTTACCGTCCTCTCATGGGGAACCTGGCTCTTGCTTGCTCAAGGGATTTCTGCTGGCTTCTGCCTGTTCCTTAGGAGGGCTTGTTCTTTACTCCCAACCTGGGGGACCACTGAGCTGTCTCCGCTGAAGGCAGGCAGCACGGTGACATGGCCTAGGCTTTAACTTGCTTTCCCTTCCCAGCCCTTCTGAAACCTGATTGGCTTCATGATTTTATAGCATGGGCAACATTCAGGGTACCTGTGCTGTGCTGGCTGTAAAGGTGAATTTCTTTCCTCTGTCCTAAGACTTGGGCCTGATGTTACCCTCAACAAGAACGGTAGGGATGGGTCATCTTGCTGGTGGAGGTGTTGTGTTTATTGTCTTTTTAAAATCTTTTTTTTTTTTTTTTGGTATTGGGAATTGAACCCTCGAGTGCTTTACCACTGAGCTATGTCCCCAGTTCTTTTGTTTCTTTCTTTTTTATTTTGATTCTCCTGCCCCAGCCTCCTGAACTGCTGGGATTATAGGTATGTGCCACAATGCCTGGCCTTGTTCATGGTCTTAATGCAGGGAGGGAAACAGAGGGCATTAAATTGGTCAGCTTTCTAAGGCTTTTAAAACCCGTGTGCAGCAGGGTGCAGTGGCACACGCCTGTCATCTCTGACTCAGGAGGCGAAGGCAGGAGGACTGTAAGGATGAAGCCAGCCTGGGAGACTTAGCAAGATCCTGCTTCAAAAAAAAAAATAAATAAATAAATAAATAAAAAGGGCTGGGCTGGGGATGTAGCTCAGTGGTAGAGCATCTTTGAATTTGACCCCTAGTACCACAAAAAATAAAAAAAAATTTTAAAAATTAAAAAAAAAAAGGACCTCATGTGGAAGCAGCACAGCTGCTCTGAAGCTGCCGGAGCATTCCACATTCAGTATCTGAGTTTAAAACCAAAAGAGCATCCCCAGGCTGCTGCTGGGCTGAGACTGGCTTGAATGAGGTTCCTTACACTGTGTCCCCACTTCCAGCAGCTGGTCCCAGTGAGGAGCGTGGCTTCCACAGGGCCACCCGGGTCAGCAGTCTGACAAGAGGCCCTCTGGCTGGCTGATGGGCTCCGGCTTCTCCTTAGGAGCCAGGGAGATGGCAGGGCTCACAGGTCTGGCCTTGAGTTCTGCCCAGCTGGTGCCAGGGAGGGCTGGGGATGCTGGCTGGACCTGGGCCAAGGGTCTCCCGAGGGCGAAGGCCACCCCTCTCCTCCTGTGGGTGTGAAAGTGACCAGGAAATGTCCCCTTGCTAGGAGGGCAGTAGCAGAGTCCCCAGCCCTCCCCATGTGGCTCTCCTGGATGAGAATGCTGGATGGTGGGCGGTGATGGCCTCACTCCTGGCCAGCCTGGAGGGCTGTTCCCTCCTCAGCTCCCCAGTCGTCCAGCGTCCAGTGTCTCGTAGACAACTGTCTCTTCACATCTGTCACCTGCAGCTGCTGGCTGGCAGAGAACGGGCAGCTGGCTGGTCCTTAGGCAACGTGATGGTGACACCCAGGGAGAGAAGCATCCTTACTTCCTGTAAGACTGGCCGCCTGGGGAAGAAGAGCCAGAGCAAGACACCAGCGCCAAGCGCTCTCCGCACAGAACCCCTCTGTCCCACACAGTCTCTCTTTCAACCCGCGCGTGTACGACAGAATAAAGAGAGCTCTCCCTCCCAGGTCTGACTCCCGGCCAGGGCCCGACTTGCTTGGCCATGGTCTCCCCACACAGGAAGCAGCCCGTCCGGTTGGGCTGCCCGGTTGGCTGCCTGCTGAGCTCTGTTGGGTCCACAGGACACACGGAATCCACTGCTCGGGTGCTGTGCACACCACTCAGGCTGTGTGAAGCATCTGGATGTGTGACCAGAGCAGCCACCAGCTGCTGCGGTGCTATTAATGTGATATTGTCAACCACTCCCCTGACCTAGTGGGGCCTAAAAACCGGCAGGGTTAGAGGCCTGGCCACTTCGTCCTAGTGGAGCTTTCCCTGATCTCCTGCAGCTGCCTCTGGGTCTGGGAGGAGGTCATCTGACCAGAATTGAGGCTTTGCTGAGTCTCCCAGCAGGAACAGGGGCCTGTGGTGGCTTAGCCACGGCCCATGGCCTACACTTGCTGCCCGCAGGTCCTCAGTTGGCCATAATGCCCAGGCCTGGCCAGCAAGGGCAGGGCAGTCACAGAAGTGACTGTGTCTGAGTGTGGCTTATCGCATATGTTTGGCCTTCTTGGCTTTGTCCTTTCGTTTCCCTCTGAAAAGGTCCAGCTCAGTTAGGGTGTGGAGGTGGTAGGGTGGGGAGTCAACTGGTTGAGGCTGAGAGGGGACACAGAAAGATGAGAGGTAGTTCTGACAGGGAGTAAAAGGACAGAAGGGAGGCTCTAGGACAGAGTGGGGACCCTTGGGCCCACCCACCATGGGCCCTCCTGGTGGACCCACTGCCTGGCTTGTGGGGGGTCATCTGCTTCTATTTGGCCAGCAGTTGGGGCCCCAGAGGGACACAGTTGTTGGGCTGAGGCCTGGGTGGGAGACTCCCACCAAGAATACAGGCCTAGTTCCAAGGCCGACTGCATTAGCAAGGACAGGCCAGGGACTGACTTTGCAAGCCCCATGGGAGGTGGTCTTGTCTCTGAGGGATCTGGTTTGGAGGGTCTCTGCCAGCTTGTGTGTGGGCCACAGAGGCCAAAAGCAATTTAATAAACAGAAAGATTAATGAAGGACTGATCCTTGGGGCCAGAGAGGGCCTTGTGACTATGACAAAGGGAAGTCGGCCTGTGCTGCCTGGTTGGTGGGCATGCCCAGTAGCACAGGAGTCCAAAAGCAGAGACGTGGGAGCAACGCACACCTGCTCCGAGTTACCGGCCAGGGCCCAGGCTGACTTACTGTGCAGGCCCCTTGAGGAGCAGGCTGTGGAGCCAGGGCGGCTGGCCTTCTGGGGGCCACATGAGGAGAACTGGGGGGTCAGGGCGGATGCCTTCGCCTTCGGTGGGTTCAGCTCCAGGGTCTCCTGAGTGTGAGGGGTCCTTGGCTTGCAGGTGGAGGTCGGTGCAAGCTCCCTAGGGAGAAAAGTGCAATCTGGAGTCCCAGCTACTGAACCATGGTTAGGAGTGGGAGGAGGAGGGGGCAGCTGCCCCGCTGAGCCCCAACAGGTGCCGGAAGGCACTGTCCTAGGCAGGGGTAGCACCGGCCACCCACAGGCAAGAATCCCCGCCCTGCAGAGCTCACAGTCTAGGTGACAAAGGAGATCATGAACGGCAAGCCCTGAGTGAGTGAAGATGGGGAAGGGGGCAGAGCCACGGAGAGCACTGACATCTGCCACAGAGGATGGGAAGGCATGTCCGCTGAACATGGTCCCCATAGATGTCCAGGTCCCAAATCCCTGGAACTTGTGAATATGTTAAATTGCATGACAAAGAGGAATTAAAGTAGAGGAATGACCCTAAGGCTCCTGAATTTGCAGCCTGGCTGGGGCTGCTAATTAGCCAGGCTTGCAAGAGGGAGACTGTCTTGGCTTATCTAGGGTCCTCAGAAGAGGGAGAGGGAGACGGCCCAGGACAGTCAGAGAAGAGATGGGCTGTGGAATAAGGTACCAGAGATGCACCTTTTTCAGAAAAACCTGGTCCTGGCGTATAGGAACTGGCCGCCAGTGGTGGAAGGGGTTCCTGAGAGACCACAGGCAGATAAATCCTGTTCTACACAAAATGCAATGTCCTAGGGCTGACACAGAAGGGTGTCTCAGGCAGCAAGATAGAAGGATCCCCGCATCCTGAGGCAGCAGAAAGTGACTTACATGCTGAACCACACAAAGGCAGGCCTTGGTTCACTGGAATGTTCCTGGTCTTTCATAAAACTATTAGTAAGCCCAGTGTGAGTTCAGAAACAGGCCGAGCATCTGTGCCTGCACAACGTGCTTGGCTGACTATCTGAATGACTTTGTCTCAGAAGGCTTGGGATGCATGTCAGGGTCACCTGGCAGGCCAGAGGCAGTTTTGACCCAGTTTTGACCACGGTGGCTGCAGGTCAAGCAGGAGCCTCAGTACTGCTGCTGGCTTTGAGGACAGAGGAAGGGCCACAAAGAGGGCCAAGGAGTACAGGTGGCCTCCAGAAAGAGGGGCAGGCAAAGAACAGGTTGTCCCCCAGAAAGGTACATACTATCAATGCACCTCAATTTTGGCTCAGTGACTTCTACTATAGAGCTGTAAGTCAATACGTTGGTGGTGTTCCGATTTCTAAGAGTGTGAAATTTGTTCCAGCAACAATACGAAGCTAATTTTACATGGGGTGTCCAGGGAAGGTCTTGTTGAAAAAATGACAGTGAGTCCTCAATCCTGTGAGGAGGTGTTACACTTCATTTATCAGATGTACAAATCAAGAGTCCAAAGTTCATGAGCTTTCCTGAGGTCACACATGTAACTAGCAGGTAGATGAGACCAGGGGGACTTTGAAGCCAGCGCTTTCCAGGTGCCCCAGGATCTAGCCTGGTGCAGCAGGCTCGCCAGACGTGGTGGCCCTGTGTGGGCACCTGCTCCCTCCTCCGGCCAGCAGTAAGATCTTATGCTGCCTCCTGGCAGGGGTTGGAATTATGGTCTCTCCTCCTGTCTTGGGTTCTCACCTTGACTTCCTTACTACCTAGATGTGCTGATTTACCTGACCATGTCTGTGAGGACTTCGAGCCCCCAGAAGCCACTCAGATGTGGTTACCATTCGGTGAGCTGTTAGATTCCAGTTCACAGTAGATGCCAGCCACGGGCGGTTGTGCCTGTCTTCCCTCCCCAGTGTGGGTGCCTCAGCGGGCGGGCCACACCCAGTCTACACACAGAGGCTGCTGAGCCTGCTGAAGGACAGCCTTCCAGGCAGGACACAGAGATGCTGGCAGGTTGCGGGGCTCCCCCCTGGGGGCAGTGGCAGGTGTGTAGTGCAAGCTGGGAGAGCGAGACCCAGGACTCTAGTGGGCATGGGCAGGAGGCGTGCTCCCTGGAGTGGCCCAGTGACCCTCAGGTCTGCCCTTCCTCCCTCCAGCTGTGACTAGATGTGAGCAAGTTCCCTGACACTTGGGGAACCTCAGTTTCTCTCCTGAAGATGTCTTCGATGTCTTTGTGATGATTCAGGGAGGATGCACCCTTGTTCCCAGGCAAGCACTATGTAAAACAGGGGTTACCATTCTGGGAGCTTCTTTAGAGAAAACTGGAGTTTCTATGATATTTCTATATTTCTATGTGCTTTTCTCTTTATATTGAGAACATATCACTTTAATAATAAGAAAAATAATTGACAATATCTGAAAAGTCTCTAAATTCAGATTAAGAAAAGACTGGCATAAAAATGGTTCCTACATTTAGGCCAGAGCCTTCAGACCAGATCCAAAAGGATGGGGAGGCCGGGTGCAGTGGCGCAAGCCTGTAATCCCAGCACTTAGGGAGGCTGAGACAGGAGAATCACGAGTTCAAAGCCAGCCTCAGCAATGGCGAGGCACTAAGCAACTCAGCGAGACCCTGTCTCTACATAAAACACAAAATAGGGCTGGGGATGTGTCTCAGTGTCCGAGTGCCCCTGAGTTCAATCCCTGGTACCAAAAAAAAAAAAGATGAGGACGACATAACTCTACTACATTTTTTAAAAATTGTGAAATTAAGTTGGGTGCGGTGGTGCACACCTATAACCCCAGCTGCTCGAGTCAGAGGCTGATGCAGGAGGATTGTGAGTTTGAAGCATGGAAGAGCACCCCTGGGCTCACCACTCAGTACAAAAAAAAAAAAAAAAAAGAACAACTGAGAAGCAAGTGAAAAATTCCCTCTTCAGAACAGCGGCAACTATTATTGGCAGTGGTAGGGGTGGGGACTAGCACTAGGTTACCTGGACATGTCCCCAGCTGTGGTCCTGGGACAGGGAGGCCAGCACTTAAAGGCAGCTGGGGGCCAGCCAGCACTGGGGGAGCTGGCTGTGCAGGCCCAGGAGTGCTGGCTGGCTTCACATATGGCACCTTAAAGCCCATGAGCAGTGAGGTCAGACAGTAGCCTCAGGGGTCAGCTGAAGTGAGACAGTGACAAGCAGGACGGAAAAGGCCTGGGCGGCAGGCTCTCAGAACCCCAGCCTGGGGGCAGCAGGAAAGGGCGCTCCCTTTTTGGAAAGTGACTTAGCAAGGTGTCCAAAGCCTTGAGGGATGGCTACTCTTATGTGTCAACCTGGCTGGAGAACAGTATCCCGATATTGGGTCAAACATTGTTCTGGATGTTTCTATGAAATTGGTTTTTGGATAAGATTAAGACTTAAGCTGGGCATGGTGGCACATGCCTGTGATCCCAGCTACTTGGGAGGCCGAGACAGGAGGACTGCAGATTCAAGGCTTGCCTAGACAACTTAGTGAGACTCTGCCTCAAAATAAAAATTTTAAAAATGCTAGAGACTTAGCTCAGTGACATAGCGCCTGTCTAGCATGTGAGAGGCCCTGGGTTCAATCCCCAGTACCACACACACACACCTAAAGCAGAATTAACATTTAAACAGCAGACTTCCAATAGAGTAGATCCCCCTCCAGGATATGGCTGGTCTTCCCAGAGCGGGAAGAAACAATGCAGCCAACTTGGAGCGTGAACGCACCTCTTCCCTCAACCCCCAGCCTGCTGGTCTACACCACCAAATGTTGGATTCACGGAGCCTCCTCAATAACACAAACCAACTCCTTCAAATTCACCTCTCCTCCGCACAGACTGCTGGCTGTTTGTTGGGGGAACCTTGACTCACTTGTCAACAACCCAGGGAAAGCGCACCCTCAGATAGGGCCTCCCTCTGGCTGGCTCGTCCCACGGGCATTGGCCACAGCCCTTGTCCAAGCACCAGGGAGCCAGCCCTGTCACTTTGGGGGCTGCTGCAGGAGGTGGCCATGTTGTCAAGGAGCTGGGCCATTGTCATTGACCTCTTTAATGGGACAAAGGGAAGGACACTGTTGGAGGCAGGGTGGATTCAATGTCCTTACCCCAGCAGTGGAGGTAACCAGAGCCAGGAAATAGCACTGGCTTGGCCAAGAAGGCCAGCAGGGCAGAGCAGAGAAGTATGTGGAAAGGAAGTCCGGGACAGTGACCACCTATGACAGGGAAAGGCATTTGCTGCAGGAACACATGGCTCCGGGTGCTGGAAAAGGTCAGTTTTGCTCTGTGTAAACTGGGAGGTGCCCTGAAGACAGACAATCAGAGGCCCCTCAATAGGAACACTGCTGGAGGGACAGCAGCAGGCGCGGAGATTTCATGAGCGTGAGTCTGGAATGTTGCTGAGTCACACCAGGCCTGAGTGTCCCGGCAGAGTGTGTGCAGGCACAGACACCCAGGGCACCAAGGCACAGCGAGTGCTCTCAGGGCCCTAAGTGGTCTCTCCCCCAGGTGTGTAACTGGCCCTGCCTCACTGCTGCAGACCTCACATCCGGGTTATAACAAAGCCCAGGTGAGCTGGGGGCAACTGGAGAAGGCAGAGGTCCCACACTCATGGCAGCTGTCCTGCTCACTTGCCCCCGGCCCTGCTCCCTGCTTCCTAAGGTGTGGCTTCTAGCTGGATGGACTCCACCTGTCCTGAGCTGCTGTACTTCCTGAGGGGACACAGGAGAGGTGAAAAACATATACAGACAAATGTCAATCTCTTTCTCCTTAAAGTTTTAGATCTCAGATTTTTTTTTGAACTTAGGGACATTTGCATATGCATAATGAGATATCTTGGGGAGGACCTCAGTGTAAACACAGAATTCATTTATGTCTATAGATACACCTTATGCAAACAGCCTGAAGGCAATTTTATGCAGTATTTTAAAATATCTATGAGCAGGAAACAGTTTCCTGGTGTGGGATTTTCCCACTGGTGGCATTAGTGCACAAATGTTTCAGATTTGGGAGCTTTTCAAACTTTGGATTTTCTGATTATGGATTTGAACCTTCAGTTGCAAAAGAATCACATCCGGTCTGTGGCCGGACAGGACCTAGGCGGTGTCTGCTTGGATTCTCACCTGGGCTTGGAGAGGAGAGCTCCCTCTGAGGAGTCCATTTCCTCGCCTGTCCCCAGGTCATATGGAAAGTGCCTCCTGGCCAGCGGGGATTGCTCCCTGACTCTGGACCATGCCAAGCTGTGGAGGGGGCACAACGATGGGCAGGCCAAGCCAGAGTCAGGGCCATGCTGCCACCTCCTCCCTGGTTGACCAGGCCTGGGAACAAGACGCTGCCCATTCTGAGGAGCAAGTCAGCTCTGAGCTAACTAGACTGACATTTCCTGGGGTGGTACCTTAGCTCTTTGTGATAGATATATTTTTTCCTTTGATAAATACTTTGTGGGTGCTTGTGTGTGTTACTAGGGTCAGGGGCCTTCTATCTCTGAGCTACACCTCCCCCCCTTTTAACTTTGAGACAGGGTCTCACCTAGTTGCTGAGGCTGACCTTGAACTTGAGATCCTCCTGCCTCAGCCTTCCAAGTCACTAGAATTATAGGCATGTTGATAAATGCTTTTTTAAAGCCTGGTCAACAGTGTCTTTCCCCAGCTAGTCAACACTAAGAGTTCTAAGAAGCCAACAGAAAAGAGAAAAGAAAAACTTTGCCATGGAGGAGAGAGGGAAGACAGCAGAATTTCAGGGTCTGAGTTTTACTCAGTTATCAAAACAGGAATATTACAGCAAGCCCATCATTCCATCTACTGGTTACCTAAACCCACAGCTCCTGGGGCTTGTGCCCACCTGCCCAACTCCTCTTCTGGGATGAGGCTCTGTCCTTACCTGAGAGAGAGAGAGAGAGAAAGAGAGAGAAAGGGAGAGGGAGAGGGAGAGGGAGAGATATGTCAGGGGAAGTTGAGGGCACAATGTCCCCTACACAGACAGCAATTCTTTCTCCCTTTTTCTCTGGCATGTGTTCTGACAGCCAAGCGTGGGAACACAGAGACAGTCAACCTGTGTGTGGCGTCAGCGGGAGCTGGCTGGGGACGATGTGTCAAGGCAGTGAGCTCCTTGCCTGTGGCAGGGGGCTGCGCTGCTGGGAATCTATGGCCTGGGGCGTGACCTACTTGGGAGCAGGGGTCTCTAGCTCAGATCTGAAGAGGGCTGAAGTCACCCAGCCAAGAGGAGGTTGAGGGCAGGCCGAGAGCATTCCAGCCAGCGAGGGAGAGGGAGGGACATGCTCTCCCTTGCATCTCTTCCCCCTGGAATCAGAACTGAACACCATGGTTTGACCCCGAGGGGCATCTGTGCCCAGCTGAAGCTTGGCGGGCCAACCAGGCAACTCCGCTGAGCAGAGTGAGGGGTCATTTCCAAGAAGTGGGCCTCGGGCTCCTGCCTATCATGGAAACAGTTATCTGGGGCGAGAGGCTGTCCTCAGTGTGAACTTCATAAAGGAAGGAAGGAAGGAGAAAGGTCCCCAGCTCTGGAGGGCTGGTTTCTCTGACGGAATCTCAGGAGGATCTGCCTGGCCCTGGCCTGGCCCTCTGAGGTCTCTCATTCTGAACCTCCTCCCCATTTCAAGGGGCCCGAGAGCCAGAGAGCCCCTGGTCTGGCAGACAAGCTCTCCTTCAGTCACTCAGACAGGGGAGGGCGCCCAGGTAGGGGAGGTGGACCCCAGGTGCAGCCACTAGGTAGGAGGCAGCCAGGTGCTGGGACCCAGGCCCCCACCCATGTGCCTGGCCTCTGGCTCATCCTGTCACCTTCTACAGCCTCTGCTCCGGAAGGCTGAACCCTGTGGCTACCTCTATGGTCTCCTGACTGACAGAGCAGCAGGCAAGGAGGAGAGGCAGGGTCCTCCCGCCAGCTCGGGAAGGCAGCTGCTGCTCTAGTGCGGGCGCCTCTAGAACTGGGGGGACTGTTTCTGTGGGGCTTCCCTGGCGGCCCTGCAGACAGGGCAGCAGCGTTCCTTAAGGGAGGGCTGGCTGGCTTCCTGGAGGGGGCACAGCCACAGGGACCTGGGGCCTGCTCACTGCAGACACAGGGATGGAAGGCTGGCTGCAGGGAAGGCCTGGGCCGTCTCCCCAGAACATTCCTCTAGGCAGAGGCTCCGGGATGTGTACACCCTCCATATGCACCAGCCCCGTATTTTGGTGCCCAGGTTGAATTCTCCATCTTGAACTCATTCTGCTTGTAAGGTGTGTGTGGCCAGGAGGACGTGGAAGGGGCAGCTGGTGTGTCTGGGCTTGGGACAGGCTGGTCTGAGACTGGGCCACGTCCCTCTCCCTGAGCAGGCTTCCTCAGATCTGCAAGGGGCCGGTGGGATCACTGGAAGGTCCTTCCCAGATGCTAAAGGGCACTGGGACCCCATGAAGGGCTGGTCTGCGCTCCTCTGAAGTTGAGGAAGAGGAAATGCACTTTCCCCGCGGTAGTCCCTGTTTTGTCCTAGGAAGCTGACGCCTCGCCACACCAGGTACTGATCTCATTCTCCCTTCCCCCCACCATGCCAACTTCTTCAAAAGTGAAAAGCAAAGACTGGATGCTGCCCTCAAGTTACCCGAGCCACACATCCCCGGAACATGTCACCCAGTGCTTCCTGAAATTGGTCTCTGGGACGTGTTCATGAGTGTCTTCGCCTTGTGATCTGACAAACCACAGCTTCAGGCAGCAGGGCCCCTCCCCTTGGCTCTGACGTGGCCTATGGGTCACTGGGCATGGTGACAGCATCTCATGGGTGTCCTGACTGTTTCAAGACCTGGAGAAAGCTCCGTGGCTCCTGTTGTTGGAGGCTGGGCCTGGGGAGCCTTCCCAGGACTTGTGGGTGCTGTGCCTGTCCGTGGGTTCCTCCTCGAGGAGCCGGGTGACCGATGAGATGCCAGGCCCATGATACCCCACGCCCCTACCTGATGGGCTCTCTGCTGCCAGGGTCCTGGGACGTGTCCTTCAGCCAGCTGTGGGCCGCCGTGGGGGATAGGCGAGGCTCTTCCTGATGTCCAGCTGGCAACCACCCTCCCGGGTTGTCGTCTGTGGCTGCAGGGGAAGAGAGCTCAGTCCACACCGGCCCCGGAGCCTCTCTGAGGTGCTGTGTCCTGGCCTGACTGCAAAGCCAAGGGGACTGCGCACCCACGCCAGCGCCTTCAGCTCCCAGCGCCCAGGGAAGGGGGCTTGTTTACTCGGATGCCTGGGAATTTGTGTTCAGAGGGGCACAGCACAGGTGGCTCCCTGGCTCTGCTCGGCCCCCACCCCAATGCACACCCCCCGGAGGAGCTCCAAGGCACATCTGCTCGTCTGAAACTCAAATGTAACTGGGTCTCCTGTGTTTTGATTTTCTAAACCTGGCAACCCCAGAGGTGGACTCTCCTCACCACCCTCCCCAAGGGGCCATCAGGCTGAAGTCCTCAGTACACCCATGGGTGCCAGCAACTGCCCAGATCCAAGGTCCCAGCCACCAGACCACTTAGGAGACCTGCACGGGGAAGCAGATGGAAGGCCTGGACAATATGCTGAGCTGCCCTCCCAAGGGTCTGGGGTTGGGTCTGTTTCTGGCACCTGCCATGTACCCCTTCTTCTCAACCCTCACCTCTCTTCTAAGTCCAGTAGCCAAAGGGGTCCTGTCATTGTTGGAATGATGCTGTGACCGGGTCTGAATTTGTAGTTAGCTGCTTCTTCCTTTTTTTTTCTACTTCATTGTTGAAGATTGAACACAGAGCTTTTTACCACTAAGATACATCCCCAGCTCTTTCTATTTCTTATTTTGAGACAGGATCTTACTAAGTTGCTAAGGCTGACCTCTCACTTGTAATCCTCCTGCCTCAGCCTCCTAAGTCACCGAGATTACAGGCATGTGTGCCACTGTACCAGGCACAGATGCTCCTTAATCCAATCCCCTCATACCTATAATCCTAGCAACTCAGGAGGCTAAGGCAGGAAGATCAGGTTGGAGTCCAGCCTCAGCAATTTAGCCCGACCTTCAGTAATTTAAAGACCTTGTCTCAAAATAAAATTAAAAAATAAATAAAAAGGGTTGGGGGTGTAGCTCAGTGGTAGAGCATCCATGAGTTCAATTCCCAGTACCTCAAAGGAAAAAAAGAAATCATTCCTGATATGGAGCCCAATAGGTGGCTTTATTTCAGTCCACTCTGAAGTGTCTACCTGGAACTAGAGTCTCCGTCTGGAACTAGAATTTGCAGCTTCTCTGTTCCCATCTCTGTGGGCCCACTCACTGGGCATGTGGGTGCTCTCTGCCCAGGGCACTCAGAATAAGGCCCAGGAGACAAGGCCCGAGCACGACAGGTGATTCTTGAGTGCAACTGTCCTTGAAGGCTGGGTGCATGGGATTCCTGGGACTCCTGAGCAGCCCACCAACTGTGGAGGCTGGTGGCGTCCTGCAGGCAAGTCCTCTGGGACCAGCATCTCCCTGGGGTGAGGAGTGACCCTGAGCTCCTGAGCCCACGGAGGCCTTCTTGGTTCAGTTCCCCTTCTCTGGGACTCACCCTGCCACATACCACCCTGTGGATGTTGGGGTTCCACTAAAGAGAAACAGACCCACAAGTGGAGCAGGAGCTGAGAGGACCCACGGCTTCCAGGACAGAATCCTGATATTCAAGATAAGTCTCGGTAGGTGGGAAAGAACATTCCTCGGGCCACTGGCTTGTACAATTCTAAGCCTCATTCTTAGGGTTTTCCCCTTGGGAACGATTTCCTTTTGGCTCTATGGGGCTGAGCCCTTTGCTTAAAAGGAATGTCCATCTTGGCCCTGCATGAAACTGACCAAGTGTTTGTGGGCCCACAGGCTGCTCCTCAAGGGCTGACTGAACACTTGGGGTAGAGGGTCTTACTGAACAACTCCACATGCAGGCCCCTGGAGGGGTTCCCGGAGGCTCTGTAGGTGGGCCCTGATTCCCAGAGCAGCCAGGGACACCTGTGGGGAGTAGCCAAGGGGGTGAGCTATGTTTGGGGGCAAGGTAGATGAGAGGGTAGATGTGGAAGAAAGAGCTGGAGAACAGGCCTGTGTGGATAAGTCATTCAGGACGGACTGACCGGGAGATGGCGTGGGAAGCCCAGCCCTCCTCTGCCTCCTTCACCCCGCTTATCAGCCATGGTCCCCTTGCCCAGGAGCCCAGGCCTCACTGTGGGCCTCAGCACAGCCTCACAAGCACAGACGCTGAGGCTGGTTGCCCTCCCTCCCTCAGGCCCAGGCTGTTTCAGCAAGAGATGAGGCCAGAGACCAACAGAATAGCCAGCAGCAGGTAGAGGAAGGGCGTGTGTGCCCTGGGAACAGAGCAACCGCCTGCAGGGACAGCCTGGAGGTGCGCTGCTCCAAAGGGAGAGCTTCCGCCAAGTAGAAGGGACTTTAAGGAGAACTCAGGGTGCAGGCCTGAGGTCAAGAGTGGGCTTGGCAGGCCCAGGCGAGAGCAGGGAACACTCCTGGTTTCAGGCAGGTGAAGGAGTGAGGCTCGGGGGAGGCTGGCACCAGCCAGGCTGAGCAAACAGGGGCAGGCGCAAGGAGGGACACTGGGAACATGCACTCAGCAGTCAAAGCGGGCTGCCGGGGTGCACCTGCCAGCACCATTTGGGAAGACCAGGTGCTCCTCCTCAGGCCCAGACTGGGAATAGCATGTGACCACTAGGGCTGGGTCCCCTGGTGGGCACCCACCATGTTCACGTGAGGAATTGGGACCTGTCAGGGCCCTGACTTTGTCAGGGCTGAAGTCAACTGCATCTGAAAAGAATAGTATCATCCACATCATGGCACCAGCCGCAGCCACGCTCAGATACTCTGTGCATGACAAGCTCACGGGCCTCCACCCTTCAGGTGGCAGCGTGGCCCATCTCTCTCCAGAATCAACAAGGGCTGTAGGGAAGCCCAGGGTGCAGCCCCTGCCTGGCATGCACCAGGCCCTGAGTTTGATCCCCTGCACCACAAAACAACAACGAAACCATCCTACTTATGATTAGGACCAACAGGTAGCTCTGGTAGTCACTTTAGTACAAGGGTGTTCCTGAGAAACTAAGTCACCCTGAACAAAGCAGGGAGGCTTTCTGCAGGTCCAGGCCTGTGGAACCTGAAAGCACTTTTAACTGCATGGTATTTGATCAAACTGGCCAACACTGTAAGATGACCTAAGACCTCCACCATTCCTGGGGTACACGCGCCCTTCCTCTACCCTCTTTCAAAACCCTCAGCCCGGGAGCTGATTATCTTTAGTGAAGACATGTTGTCACAACTTAAAACACAAAATAACTGGTTATCTGAGTTGGCGAACTTCTCAAACTGCTCATAATTGAGAGTCCCTGCCTGCACAGTAGCTGTGACCCCAGCTACCAGGAAGGCTGGGGCAGGAGGATCACAAGGCCAGCCTGGATAGCTTATCAAGACCCTGTCTCAACATGTAACAAGGGCTGGGATGCAGCTCAGCGGTATAGCCCTTGTCTAGCACGCGACAGGCCCTGGGTTCAATCCCCAGTACTGAAAAATAAAAATAAAAAAATAAAAATCAAGAGACCTCCAAGTCCCTCCAAATCACTCAGCTTTCTTTGGTCTCACAAACCAGCCCATCACTCTGACCCCGGTCAGAGTCTTCAAGTCTAATTGTGAGCAGATCCTCCAAGTTCTCAGATGTTTCTTATCCTGGACTCTGAGCTGCTCCTCTGTTGTTTTCCTATTTGAATGGAAATTAGAGTCTTTTCTGGACTGCCCACAATCTTTTTAATTTCCTCTCGAAAATTAAAAAAAAATACTTTGTACACTTCTGGTTCAAAATACTTATTTTTTTTGGCATCTGAAAAACACTTCTGTCCCCCATCAGTCTCCGGTGAGCCCACTGGATGCTTCGAAGCCCATTTGGATCCCAGGGCTGTTTTGCTCCCAGCTGTGCTTTCTGACCCGGCGCAGCCTTCCTGCACCATGGCCATCTCGCCACCACAGCCTTGGCCATGGATCTACATTGCTATGGTTTGAATGTGGTTTGAGCAGGTTCCCCAAGGGTTCACGGGCTGGAAGTTTAGTCTCTGGTGTGGCCATGTGGAGGTGGTGGGCCCACAAGAGGTGGGTACTAGGTCAGGGACACTACCCTCTAGGGGGTTTAAGGTAGTTCTCATGAGATCGGCTTAGTCCCCTCTGGAGGGGTTAGAGAAAGCACAAGACTGGCCCTTCCCAACCTCTGCTTCCTGTCTTGCCGTATGATCTCTCCCTCTTGCGTGCCCCACCATGATGGCACCTACCATGTTGACCCAGCGAAGGGGGCTCCACCTGAGGCTGAACCAAAGGGGCCGCCTGATCTTGGACTTTCAGCCTCACAAACTTAGTTAAATAGACCTCTCCTAATGTGCCCAGCCTCCGGTGTCCTGGTATAGCAACAGGGATTGGTTAAGGCTGGCAGTGTCCTGAGATCGTGACTCCAAGTCTCACATGAAACCTTGGTTCTCCCAGTCGGAAACCTTTCCCAGTAGCGGCAGACACCGTGCTCCAGGAAGGAGATCTGGAGGACTAGCCGGCATCAGGGCTGGCTGTGTGGTGGGAGGCCCGCAGTCTCCATGCCCTGGGGCTGGGGCTGAGGTCAGAGGGCATTCCAGGAGCAGGCCTGCACCTGTGACTCCTCCTGTTGCTTCATTTGGGTTGTAGATGTCACCAGCCCCGGAACTGCCCCGGCACACAGCAGTGTTCTTACGTGAAGAGGTGGTGTGGCACTCAGGGACACCAGGCTTGGCCTCCTTGCAGATGGCCAGGTGAGCAGCGGGCAGGGCCTTCAGGTAGCCTTTTCTGGCCTGTTGGTCATTCTGGGGAGAGACTACATGGTCTTCCATCCTGCAGAAAAACACGACAAACAGCAATAAACACAGATAGCTAGGGGGCATCTGATTGCTGGCCACCTGTAGCATTATAAACAAATCCAGGTGGTGGCCGTGCCTGAAATTCTTTTGTTAAATTGATATTTTTAAAACTCTTCTGAGGCATAAGCCAGGAGGCCCTGTGAAGCAGTAGCCTTACCACGCTCCTGTTAGCCCTGCTGAGAATTTACAGTGCTACAAGGTGTTGTATATTTTTTTAAAAAATTAAAAAAAAAAATTTTTTTTAGTTATACGTGGACACAGTGTCTTTGTTTATTTTTATGTGGTGCCGAGGATCGAATCCAGTGCCTCACACGTGCGAGGCAAGCACTGTGCCACTGAGCCACAACCTCAGCCCAAGGTGTTGTATATTTCTTTTTTTTTTTAATTTTTTTTAGTTGCTGGCGGATCTTTATTTTATTCATTTATTATTTATATGTGGTGCTGAGGATCGAACCCAGTGCTTCACGCATGCGAGGCAAGCGCTCTACCACTGAGCTACAGCCCCAGCCCGGTGTTGCATATTTCTAACATATAATTATGTTTTATGGCTTTGGGGACACGGGCCCATGATATTCAACCAAAGAGCTTAAGGCGTAAGTCTATGTTTCTCCTAGGATGCGGCAGAGCCATGAAAGGATGAACCCAATCAGAGAATGACTGCTGTCACGTCAGCCAAGAGCGGAGGGAGGCAAAGAGCAGGACTGGGGACAGCCTGTTTTCTTACAGCACCACCTAAATGACATGGCAGGACGGCTCCTGTTGCCTGCTGTCAGCGCCCAGAGCGGTGGAGATGGCTGTCTGGTCCGGCAGACCCAGGTCAGGTAGGAGACGGAGGCTGAAGTGAGTTGTCAGAGGGGCAGGCTCCTGGGTCACCCTCCCCAGGCCTCCAGGAAGGCTCTCCATGTGTCTCTCAACAGAGCACGCGCTCCCCCAACGAGGAGACAGCAGCCACCACTCAGTAAGGGCCTGCTGGGGACACTCAATGACAAGCCTGTGCCTGCCTAGGGCTGGACTCTGGAGTGGCTTTCTTAAGTGTCAAGTCCTTGAGGTTCAACCCAACAGCAAACACAAGCAGCCTGAGGGGTAGGAAAGACTTCTCCGTGCAGGAGCGTGCTCAGTCTCAAACTCAGAGCTGAGGTTTCCTGGGGCCCATAAAGGGAAAGGGAAAGGGAAAGCTTTCAGGGAGGACATTGAGCAAGGTGACGTGGGGGAAAAGAAAGACATTTATACTGCATTGTTACAGAAAGGTTTAAGGCACCACAAAAAAAATGGTTGCTGTCCTGCCTTACCCCCCAGAAAGGCTCTATAAGATGGTAGTAGAGGTATGGGGTACCCTGGGGAGCTGCAAGGGCTGGGGATGGTGATTGAAAAGACCCTGCAGCCCAGGCCTGGCCAGGCGTTCAGACTTGATCCCTGGGGGGGATGATCCTCAGTGCCTGTTAGACCATCCCTGCCCATGGTTGTGGGAGAACTGTCAGGAGGCCCCCAGGGCTGAGGGCAGAAAGATGGCTCAGGGAAAGGCCAGTGTGGGGCAGAGAGCAGGGGCTGGAGTGAAGGGCCAGGACTCCAGCTGCGCTGTCCCAGGGCATCCATGCCGTTCCGAGGCAGGGGGCTCAGAGACAGCCATATTGATCTAGGAATGTTGAATGGGGGTGCTGGACACAAGCAGCAAGTCCAGGCTGGATCTGGGCGTCAAGGGTGTGTGGTGGAAAGGGAACCGGCAGGAGGGGATGAAGGCCTTTGGAGGTTGGGGTGAGGCAGGGGCAGGGTAGAGCCTGTGGGGGCAGGAGAGCCACCAGGAGGGGAGGCGGGCAGTGGCAACTGCAAGAGCACATGGGTCCCTAAGGATCCTCAGGTGAGACACTGTTAGATCACCTGGCGGCAATTCCTTCCAGAAGTCACTGCTCCACCCACCCAGGGCTGTGAACAGGGAAGGGTCAGGACGTAGCCAGAAAGGGCCCGAGGGTGAGGGAAGCGGACACTGAAGCACATTGAAAGGTCTAACCAAGAAGCAGGAGGCAGCGGAAGACAGAGCCAGAGAGGCGTCAGGAGGGTCAGGCCTGCTGGGTGAAGCCAGCGCCAGGGAGCCAGCACCGTGTGGGCCAAAGTGTCAGTGTTCACCTACATCCTTTCTGTTCTTGATAAGAACGGAAGTGTTTATCGTGAGAAATCAGATCAGCAGATGTAATATGTAGGATGATCTGGCATCCCCAGGCCTATACACACCACTTAACACTGGGTATATATTCAAACATTTTTTGGTAAAAATGCAAAATAAGTTGGGAGCCATGGTGCATGCCTGTAATCCCAGCCACTCAGGAGGCTGAGGCAGGAGGGTTCCAAGTTCCAGGCCAGCTTCAGCAACTTGGTGAGACCTTGACTCAATAAAATTTAGAAAGGGCTGGGGATGTGGCTCAGTGGTAGAGTGCTTGCCTAGCATGTATAAGGCCCTGGGTTCAATTCTCAGTACTGAGAAAAATAAAAAACAACAACAAAAAAGCAAATACATACTTAAAAAAATACTAAGCTGGGATCACTATACACGGCTACCGTGACTATTTCACACCATTTTATGATCTGCTTTTCCACTCAGCAGTATATCGCGAGACTCTTCGCAATACCATTAACTCATTTCTAATATTATTTTGTATGAATATAATTTGCAAAATCAGCCTCCTATTTGGAGCTGACTAGATTAGTTCTGATTTTATAAATAATACTTCAATAAATACCCTTGTATACATTTATGAACATCTGATTACTTCTCAGCACAAAATTATAGAAGTGGAATTATTGACTCCCAAAGTATTAGCATCTTGATATTATCAGAACTAAGATTTTAGATTTATCTACACTCCTGGCAACGCTGAGGTACCTGGGGGTGCTGGTTGTAGAGTCGTACAGACTTTCTGGAGGTGAGTTCAGGACGGGAAGGAGAAGCTAAACCCTGCCCACAGCACTGTGAAGCCCTCCTGGGCCTCCTGCACAGACTAGACCTCGCCATCTCTTTCCTTACCGCATGGTGTGTTGTGTGTGCTTCTGATGGCAGAAATCACATCTCATTTGTCTTTGTGCCTCCAGCACTGAGCACCCCATCCAGCAGAGGTGATAAAGATGTTTGTTGAATCAACCAGATGGAGGGAGCTGGGGACCTCCACTACTTAGTTACATGTAGAGCCATTGATTAGAAGGTGCTCTCACAACTGGCAGGTGCACCTCAGCCAACCGCCTCCGGGAGACAAGGCTCCACCAGGGAGCTGCATTGCTCACAGGCTAAAATTGACACTTAGTAATTCCACATATTTACAGGGCACAGAGCCACATTTCAATACATGCAGTCAGTGGGATGAGCCCAACAGGGTAACTGGCAGGTCATCTTCACTGTAATATTCTTTCAACTTGTCAAGAGATTAAAAAATATTGGTTGGATGTTGGAGAGAAAAAAGGGCACAATACTAGTTTGCATACAGTAATTAAAAGTAAAAATTTAAAACCAGAAGCATATGGAAACTAATTTTGAAATCTAATCAAACAGATCTCAGAGCACTGACTGGGCACAGGCTTTGAAATATTGACAGGTCAAATCCCAGATGGGCAACAGAACTTGGCAAGAGCTGGTGCTGGGGACACTGGTGTCCCCAGTAGTATGGCACAGAGCTCACCAGGGCAGGCATTTCCACATTTTATCTGTTGCTAAATCCCCAGTAGCTGATTGTTTATTACAAAATTACTATGGACTAAGACCGGAAATAGCTGAACTTCCCAGCTGTGGAGTAACTGGGTGAAACATGGCACAGTTACTAGAAATACGCCATGGCCACCATTTGGTGAATGGACATGGGGTCTGCCTAAACCCTCAGACCTGTCCACAGGCTTCTCTGCAGTATTGTCTAGACAGGGAAAGAGGTCACCCAGGTTACAGAAGGGGCCTGTCTCCTGCCCACTGAACTGCCCATCTGGGGGCTCCCCCAAAACCCTCAGGGGAGGGGTCCCAGGCCTTCCAGGGAGGCCAGAGGCTGTGGGGAGGCAGCCTGATGTTTCACCTCTGTGGGGGGAGCACCGTGGCTGTGGAGAAGGGGTGATGCCTGGCAGTTCTGCTCCGCCTGGTTTTCTGTTTTGCTGGCTGGGGGTGGAATTTGGGGCCTTGCACGTGCCTGGCACCCTCTCTACCACTGAGCTCCGCCCTCGTCCATAGAGCGGCTTTAACAAGGTCATCTCAAATAGTCTGGAGTCTTCAACCGTGACAGAGGCCACAAGAACAACATGACAGGAGCTCGTCCATGTGGCTCCACACTCCTGGTTCTGTCCTCTGAAATGATCCTGGCCAGCACTCATCTTTGGAAGTGGCCTTGGAGATCCTGTAACCGCCCCCCTCTATCTGGAAAAAGAAACCTACGTGTAGGGAGGAGGGGGTCTCAACATCTTTCCTTCCAAACCCCTCACAAGATAAATAATAAAGAGATAAATGATTTCCAGTATGAATGCTTTATTTTGCATTTTAAAATATACACATCTTACACGACAGTTAATCAAAGTGAAGCTTAAGAAAGTAAACTCCCGCCTCCTTTAGCCTGGACTTACACTGGGCACCCGGTCCTGTGGCCACTGGGGGTGACGGGCCGGCGCAGGGGCTCGTCCCCGCTCCACTGCACACTGGCCAGCCCCTTCCGCCGTGACTTCCCAGTGTTTGTCATGATCTGGTGGAAGAAGAGGAAATGGGGCTCGAGACTCCACCTCCTGAGAGTCAGCCTAGAAGCAGAACTTACTACACCAAACCAACCCATCTCCAGTAATCAGGTCATAGGTTATTCAGGTGAGCAGAATTTGGGAGGGAAAAGTCCTTTTGGTTTGAATATGATGCCATTCAGCAGAATCATTTTTTTAAAAAATTCAAATATAGGAAAAGGAAGAAAACAATTGACTACAGTAATCTGTCACATCTCTGGGAAGTACTGGATTTCTGAAAGTGAGAAAGACAGATATGATGACAAAAAATTAACATTTCCACTTGTGCAATATAATAAAAATGAGCCAAGTCAATAGGCAAATGAGAAACCAGGAGAAATGTTTGCAACAAATTAAACAGCTAAAAGCTTAACATCTTCATTATGTAAGGAACCCCTACAAATTAGTAAGGAAAACACTAAGTAACTGGGCAAAGAATGCACACAGCTGAGTCACAAAATAGGAAATATTACCAGTAAATCGAACAATGACGAACTTTAGGAGTAAGCAGAAACTACAGCTTGACAGAAAAGAAACCACTCTTCATCTCTGTGTGAATGGCACACAGACCCAGCTGCACCCTGGGGGTGGGGCTCCAACACAGGGACACTACCACTTGAGACAACTCTCTTGGAAAGCAATTTGGCATTTGATGTCAAGAGACATAAAAATGTTTCTATCTTTGGGTGTAAATTCTAGTGAAAGAGTCCAAAACATGGAAAATATTAAATAAACCCAGTTTTTCATTATAAAATTATTGGAGTAAAACTAGAATGATCAGTCTAATAAAAGGGCGAAAATTAAGTAAAATACTGCATATTCATTTGACATATCATGTGGCCATTTACATTGATAAAGAACAGGTTATGGGGGCTGGGATTGTAGCTCAGTGGTAGAGCGCTTGCCTCGCATGCGTGAGGCCCTGGGTTCGATCCTCAGCACCACATTCAAAGCAATAAAATAAAGACATTGTGTCCATCTACAACTAAAAAAAAAAATTAAAAAAAAAAAGAACAGGTTATGAAGAAAAATGTTCATTTAAACATTAAATGAAAATCAGGTGATAACAATACATAAATAATATTGTCAACTATGCTTGGAGGACACAAAAAGGCAGGAAGGAAATGAGGGCTGAGGTGACCAGAATGGCTCTACAGGGGAGTGGGACCAGGGACAATTTTTCTTTTTTATGTTCCAAGTTTTCTGTAATAACATTATAATTATGTTAATAATTAAGAAAAAATGTTTAAAGAAGAAATTATGGTAAAACAGATGAAATCCAAATAAAGTCTGTGGATTGAACCCATGTTAACTTCCTGGGTTGATCTTGTGCTATAAATGGCATGAGATGCAACCACTGGGGGACACTGGGTGAGGGTGGGCAGGGCCTGTCTGGCTGCTTTCTCAACATCCGCTGAATCTGGTCCTATTTCTTTTCTAATTTCTTTGGTACCGGGGGATTAAAACCAGGCGTGCTTAACCACTGAGCCACGTCCCCAGCCATTTTTATATTTTATTTAGAGATAGGGTCTTGCTGAGTTGCTTAGGGCTTGCTAAGTTGCTGAGGCTGGCTTTGAACTCTTGATCCTCCTGCCTCGGCCTCTGGAGCAGCTGGGTCTCAGGTTTCATACCAGCTCCTTCCCTGAAAGTCTTAGTTGGACTGATAAGGCCGCACTCTGCTGTTTGCATGGAGCCTCGCCCTAGCTGATGCGGGAAGGATAACGGGTCAAAGCGATCATCCCTGAGTGGGAAGGAATAGAGCTGTTCTTCAAGTTCAGCTTGCTTCTGACTTTCCAGTGGTAAGCGTGCATTTATTTTACAGTTAGAAAATAATAAAAGAAGCAACCAAAAGGAAAGGATTCAGGGCGTTTTGGGGTTCGGGATTATTTTCTGTGGGTTGGGCTGTGTCTTCACACATGAGAATATGGACGTTTAGTGGATCTCTACTGGTCCCCTAGAAGGCCTGACTCTCAACCAGCGGCGGGGCAGGCAGGGACACTGGATGGCTGAGTGGAGACAAAGCCGAAGAACATCTGCAGAGGGGAGGGGCGTGGGAGGAGCAGGGAGCCTCTCCGCAGGCACCCCAAGCCCTCCCAGTGTGAAAGAGATCCTCACTCTCTGCGAGCACCCAGCCCTCCAAATGCAGAGCCCTCCGCACCAGCAAGGCCCCCAGCAAGGCCCCCAGCAGAGCGCATGTGGCTCCAAGGCTCAGGAAGGCCCCGCAATCCTTCCAGCCCTGGTTTCCTTCCTACAAAATGCAGGTTCCGGCAGAACGTGCCTGTACATTTGCTGGGAGGATGATATAAAATGCAATCGGGTGTGTGAAGCCATGGGTCCAGGGCAACTGCCAAGTTCACCTAAGACATGCCTATTACTGCTGCTTAAGGGCTAGGGTGTGGCTCAGCCCGAGAGCACTCAAGTTGAGGCCCTGGGTTCAATCCTCAGCACCACCAAAGACAGAACAAAGGTAACTTTAAAACAAAGGCAATATTATGACTGTCTCATAATATTTATGTCCCTTTAAGCCAAGTGGTGAGGCTATTTAAATCAGGGTACTCTTGGTAGGAAGAATGTAATGATTATCTGGTACAGTAGAGCATATAAAAATACACAAACGCTCTGGCAGAGAAGCAGGAGTGAACTTTCATTCTCAAACAGCTGGTGTTCACGTCTGCTCGTCACTTCTCCAGAGTTACGGGGGTAGGTGGCACAGTGGCCATGGCCACTGCCCCTCCCATAAGCTTGGGGACAATGACCTAAATGTTTTTCGTGTGTGTGGAGGTGTGTGCCTTGAGCTGCAGCGAGAGCAGCAGCAGTAAGGCCCCTCAGGGCAGGGGTGGCTACAAATGCTCAGCAGGGGTGCACTGGTGGGTCCTAGAATCCTGGGAACACCTCTTCCTATCCTCGAACCCCTGGGGGGCCGTCTCGGTGGCACCACTACCCTTACCTCCCAGAGACTGGTTGGTTATAAAATCACTGGTGTGCAAAATAATTCCTGGAATTCTGGTCAGGAGCTCTGGGTGGGGACTAGACTATTTTTAACCCATACTTCAGTCTGGGACCAGCTCTGGCACCACAGGACACAGGACAACCTGCCCATCTCCTGACCATGCCAGCTATTATCTCTTCCTCTCAGCAAGAGCGGCTTTATCTGCTTTGTGTCTTTCCTGAATATAACAGCGGTGTCTCCAGCTTCTCCAGCATTCTGCCACACAGGGCAAATGGTTCAAGTTGGAGAAAACCTTTCAAAAATAATTTTCTGACAGGATGTTCCAAAAAGCTAGCATCTTCAAACTCACTTTGAAAACTCTGAAAGGTACCTGGCACCTGAGAACGAGGGGCCTGAGTCATGATTTTCAGGCATGCATTCCGCAGGGAAATGCCATCTGCCTGGGCCAGCTTCCTTTGTGTGGCACATGCAGCTACAAGAGGAGACTTTAAGTCCTTCTGTGCACCTCCAGATCAAAGGGCAAGATGAGACCCCCCCATCTTATTTTTGGAGGGAGCACTGGGTGGGGATTGAACTCAGAGGCACTCAACCACTAAGCCACATCCCCTGTTTTATATTTTATTTAGAGACAGAGTCTCACTGAGTTGCTTAGCACCTCACTTTTGCTGAGGCTGGCTTTGAACTTGAGATCCACGTGCCTCAGCTTCCTGGAGCTGCTGGGATTACAGGCATGCGCCACTGTGCCCAGCAAGACCCCCTTCTTTTGAAAGACCTGAGCCAGCACATATAGGTTGCAGCTGGCAACTTTAGATCACAGACTGCGCTGGGGACCTGGGCAGCCTAGGAAGCTGACAGGCAGTGGCAGCATGGGAAGCTTGCATGACCTCAGTGGTCAATGCTCCACACCTAGTTTTCTAATAGAATGTAAAGATGTTCCCATGACAAGATCCTGTGGCGGCCTGGTGCGGTGGGCTGGCAGTGGTCTCCAAAGCCTGTACCAATGTCCTAGCCCCTGGAACCTGTGAACATGACCTTGTTTGGAATGAGCCTTGGCAGAAGGAATTAAGCTAAGGATCCTTGAGCTGCGACGTCATCCTGGATTATCCAGGTGGAGCCTAAGACCAGAAAGAAGTGTCTCCACAAGAAACAGAAGAGAAGGCCAGGCTCCAGTGGTCCCCAGCTCACACAGTAAACTCCACAAACCCTGTCCTGGCCCACGCAGCCCTGCGACCTCTCTCTGGCTGTCCCTTCAACCTCAGGTTCCCCCAGGACATGCTGCACTCCAGCCGGAGCCCTGGACATTCCTAGGTGACGAAGTGGGGATGAGTAATGGGGATGACTAGGGGGACCAGTGCCTGGGGGAGGGGACGAGGGGCCTGCGCTGGTGGATGGCAACAGGCACGGACAGGCGTGTTCTGCTTCCATGTTCCTGAAAAGGCTCAGGCCTCCTGCAGAGGCTGTCTCCTCACTTCCTAAGTCTGGCTCTGCCAGTCCCCTGTGGGGGGACTGGTACCAGCCTTCTTCTCTAGCACCAACCTGCCCAGCTGGAGAAGGTTTTAAGGTCCATGTAGCTGGCCCTGTCAACCACCAGCTTCAAAATACTAGGAAGACCCCTCAACAATGATGGCCTTTATCCATATGTGCTCAGCTGATCCACACGGGGCTTTGGTCTGGATTGGGGTGAATCCCTGGCAACTGCTCATCCTGTCTGCTCTCTGACCAAGGTTTCCTGATTCACCTGTGGGCCCAAGACTCCATCATCTCCTGGGTGAAGGGCAGCTCCCTCCTGACTCCAGTCCACCCTTCTGTTCTTACTTCCTCACTTATTGGTTTATATTTGGTGCTGGGGATGGAACCCAGGACCTTATGCATGCCGAGTGTGTGTTCTACCGGAGGGCCACACCCCCAGCCTGCATCCTGCCTATTTAGGCGGCAGGTTGTAGGGCAGTGTCTCCCGGAGCTGGCTCAGCATCAGAGCTGGGGCTCTCAGAGGTCAGCATCCGGCCCTGAGAGGTGGTACCACTGACTTCTCAGCCTCCTAGATCCACCCTGAAACACCCCTCTCTTGAGTTTCTGTGACACTGCATTCTTTGGGTGCTCTGCAGGCCCCTCTATTTGCTTTCTGTCCTTCGTGGGGCGTCCCTCTTCTTTCCTGCACACTCGACAAGCTGGAGAGCCCTCTGCCCCCTCCCTCCCTCTCCTCACTCTCCACCCCATTTCAGTGGGTGTCAGTCACCCACTGTGCCCATGTCCTCCAAATTGATTAGTACAAGGTGATGAAAGAGCTGGCTGGCGGTGACTGCCCTGCAGCTGGGCCTGCCTTTGGACACCCCCGGGGCTCCTGGCACACACCTGGCAGTTATATTTCCTCCACTCGTGCTCTGTACAGCATCGGAACAAGCCACACCCAATCCTGTAAATCCCACGTGTCTGTCTGCCCTTCCTATTCCAGGTCCATGCCCTGCAGGTGGCACTTACTCCCAAGTACTCTGTCGTCAGAAGCTTCTCTCCTGAGAGTTCTCCAAGCTGGGGCTGGATCAGTTCGTCTTTGTCCAGATCAGCTTCCATGGTGTCGTGGTCCTCCTGCGTCAGAGAGACAGGGCTGAGTGCAGTGGACTCCCTGCCGCAGAGGGGGGCTCCCCACAGCGAGAACTGCCCTGAAGTGAGCAGGCCTTGGCCTTGTGGGTACGTCTCACAGGCCTCAGGGGCCATCTGCCCTCTATATGAAGGTGAGTGGGGAGGCCAGAGCGCCCCAGGAACCGGGCAAGGAGAGCACTTCCCAGGGGTGGTGTGAAGAGGTCCAGCAAGGCATGTGGCAGCCTCTCCCAGTTGCAGTCCTCGGAGTTCTCTCTGTGGTCAAGGTCCCACGGCAGTGGCCAGACCAGCCAGTCTACAAGAGCATCAAGCAGCTTCACATGCACAGGTCTCACAGGGGTCAGTCACAACCCTGTGCATGAGAGGTCCGTTCTCACTAGGTCATGGTCAACAGGGAGACAGGGGTCTTGGCAGGTCTCACGGGGGTCACAACCCTGTGCGTGAGAGGTCTGTTATCACTAGGTCATGGTCAATAGGGAGACAGGGTCTCGGCCAGAGAGCACAGCGATGAAGAGAATGTCGTCAGGGGGAAACTGCTCAGTAAGAGGAACCTGTGGTGTCACCACTCTGGATCTAGGGCTGCTGCCTTCAGATCTCACCCTGCGGCAGATGCAGCAGCCCCGCCAAGCACCAGAGGAGGTGTAACTGGAGTGCCAAGGCTGGAAGATGAAAGGCCACTGCAGAGCGAGACGTCTAAACATTGCACAACCCGGATTCAGACATGGATCTGTGAAGGCACGCCACCTCCACCCAGGAGGGCAGCCGGCGAGGCACCCAGCTGACCCTGAGGATTCAACTATCAGCCATACAGCAAGTGTTCTGCGGGGAGGAGGAGAGAAGAAGATGCTACGCGGAGGAAGGGGAGCAGAAGGAACAAGGAGAGCTGTTCAGCTTCAGGAAGATGCAGTGGACCTCTCTCCCTGCTCCTCCCACTAAGTACAACTCAAACACTGGACATTACCTATAAAACCAACATACAAGACCCTGAAAGATGGAGAGAAGAAGGTAGACCAGCTAGGGACTTTGGGACCCCAGGAGTGACAGGAGATGTGTCCTTTGGGTTTTCTTCTTGCCTCATACATGTCAGACCTGGAGCTGAAGAAGCCAGCAATCAGAAATGCCAACAGGAAGACAAAAACCTCCCCCTGAAGCCTGTTCCCTTCAGCCCAAGCACCAGAAAAAGGGGAAACAGACATGAAAAACCACTTCAGAAAGTAAACAAACACCACAGAAAATACTGTAGTCCCATCCTTAACCATGCCTGTAAGGGCCTGGGGGTCCTGAACTTCCACCCTTACGATGGTGAGGCACCCCAAACCCCCAGGTAGTGATACTAGAAAAGGTGAAGCAGGGAAACATTTCCTCCCTGCTGGGCAGTAATGAAGCCCTCACGCCTGGTATGGGCCCCTGCCTGCACCTGACAGTAAGTCGATTTCCCTCCATTTTCCTGCTGGGATGGTATCAGAAAAGGCCACGTTGGGGACATGGACTTCCATGTTGGAAGCCAAGTGGGGATCCAGAACTCCTACTCCACTCTTACGTAATGAGGGCCCCCCACCTTCCAAT
Source organism: Geosciurus inauris (assembly GCA_004024805.1). Taxonomy (NCBI): domain Eukaryota; kingdom Metazoa; phylum Chordata; class Mammalia; order Rodentia; family Sciuridae; genus Geosciurus; species Geosciurus inauris. Next base: position 125,452 of record PVHX01002011.1, read on the forward strand.
ATGGAACCTGGAATCCTACCCACACCCACAGCAGAAGAGGAGTCTGCTTTGGCAACAAAGTAGCGTCAGAAGAAACCAGCTAAGATATAAGTTTAAATAAGCTCCAACACCTTACAATACCCCAAATGTCCAGGTTTAAACTTAAGACAAATCTCTTATCACATCAAGAACCAGGGAGAGCTGGGCGCGGTGGCGCACGCTGGTAATCCCAGCACTTTGGGAGGCTGAGACAGGAGAATCGCGAGTTCAAAGCCAGCCTCAGCAACGGTGAGGCGCTAAGGAACTCAGTGAGACCCCGTCTCCACATAAAACACAAAATAGGGCTGGGGATGTGGCTCAGTGGTCGAGTGGCCCTGAGTTCAATCCCTGGTACAAAAAGAAATAAAAAAGAACCAGGGAGATTTCTAATCAAACGAAGAGAAAATCCTTAAATGCCAATATGTAGATGACAGAGATATTAGAATTATCTGACATAAATGTTCAAGCGGCCATCATAAAAAATGCTTCAATGAACAATTACAAATGTTCTTGAAACAAATTATGAAATAAAGGCTCAAGGATATAGAAAAAGAAGAGAAAAATAAACCCAAAGCAAGCAAATGGAAGGAAATAATAAAGAGCAGAATGAAAGAAAAGGAAAACAGAAAAACAACAGAGAACATTGATGAAATCAAGAGCTGTTTCTTTGAAAGGATTAATAAAATTGACAAGACTGACAAAGAAAAAGGCAGAAGACACAAATCACCAGTGTCAGGGAAGAAACAGGGGCTACCAGTACAGACCCCACAGGTATCACAGGGATCATCAGGGATCCCCACAAACAACTCTACACACACTCTTTCACAAGTCTCTCAACATGAAATAAATAACGTGCATAGTGCTATAAACATTAAGAAAACTGAACTTGTAACTTGGAAATGCTTGTAAAAGAAATCTCCAGGCCTATGGGGAGTCACTAGAGAATTTTATCAAACTTTTAAATAAGTAACACCAAGTCACAAAACTGGAGGAAGGGACATTTCTTATTTCATTTTATGAAACTAGTATTACTCTGGTACTAAAATCAGACAGAGGCAATACCAAAAAAGAAAAACACAAACATTCCTCATGAATATAGTGTAGAAGTCCTTAACAAATAAAGGAATATATTAATAGAATTCTATACCATGACCAGGTACAGTTTGTGCCACTGATTCAAGAGTAGTTCAGTATGTAAAACTGAATCACTGTGCTCCACAATATTAACAAACTTATAAAGGAAAAAATCACATGATCAGCTGGACACAGTGGTGCATGCCGGTAATCCCAACAACTCATAAGGCTGAGGCAGGAGGACTGCAAGTTTGTGGCCAGCCTGGGTAACCTAGCAAGATCCTATCTCAAAATAGACATTAAAAAGGGTTAGGGGTGTGGCTCAGGTAGAAGAACCCTGGGTTCAATCCTCAGTGAAGAAGGAGGAGGAGGAAAAGCAGCACATGATCATATTAATGGATGAACAGAGTATTTGACAAAATTCAGCACCCACAAGACAGAAACCTAGAAAAATCAGAAAAGTGGGGGACTTGATTAAGAACATTTACAAAAAAACTACAGCAAACATTATACTTAGCAATGAAAGACTTGATGCTGGGCTGGGGATATAGCTCAGTTGGTAGAGTGCTTTCCCTGCATGCACAAGGCCCTGGGTTCAATCCTCAGCACCATGAAAGGGAAAAAAAAGGAAAGACTGGATGCATCTCACCTGAGACGGGGAACACAGCAGGGATCTCTGCTCTCACAACTTTTAGTCAACATGTGCTGGGAGTTCCAACCAGACCAATGAGGCCAGAAAGGAATAGAAGACATAGATCAGAAAGGAAAAACAGAACTGACTCTATTTACAGATGATATAATTGTCTATGTAGAAAATCCTATAGAATCTTTAAAATACGTGTGTGTGTTGCGAGTATGTGTGTATATAAAATATTACTTTCTCCTAGAACTTATGATTGAGTTCTGCAAGATCACAGAATACAAGATGGACATATAGAACCCAATTTCCTTCTTACTTTTTCTTTTCTTACAGTGCTGAAGATTGAACTTAGCTGTCTCATGCATGCTAGTTAAGTGTTCTACCGCTGAGCTACATCTGCAGCTCCAATTTCTATATATAACTAATAAACAAGTAGAAATTAAAATTTAAGGGGCTGGGATTGTGGCGCAGTGGTAGCGTGCTCGCCTAGCACGCGTGAGGCACTGGGTTCGATCCTTAGCACCACATAAGAATAAAATAAAGATATTCTGTCCACCTACAACTAAAAAAATAAATAAAATTAAAAAAAAAAGAAATTAAAATTTAAAATACCACTTACAATGGCTCAAAAATAAAGGAACAATTAGGTATAAAACTGACAAAACATTACAGGATGTGTATGCTGAGAACTATAAAACTCTAACGGAAGAAACTGAAGATCTAAGTAAATGAAGACACATACTTTGTCCATGAATTATACGACTTGACATGGTTAAGATGCTAATTCTCCCCACATTGATATACAGGTTCAGCTCAGTTTCTATCAAAATCCTAGTAAGACTTTTTGTAGCCATTTATAAGATTACTCTAAAATTTATATGGAAAGTGTAAAGGAGCCTGAATCAGCTAAGACAATTTTGAAAAAAAAACAATACCTGAGGAATCAGACTATCTAATTCCAAGACTTACTATAGCTCCAGTAATCCAGATTGTATGCTATTGGCAGAGAGACAGACAAACAGATCAAGGGAAGAAAGAACTCTGAAACAGACCTAAACAAATATTCCGAGACTTTTTTTTTTTTTTTTTGGAGTTGGAGTCTCCCTGTGCTGCCACATTGGTCTTGAACTCCTGGGTTCACATGATCCTCCTGCCTCAGCCTCCTGAGCAACTTGGGACCACTCTGCCCGGCTTCTTTCCAACTGTTTTTTCACAAAGGTACAAAGTAAGTGTGATACAAATAGTTGTTATACTCTATTATTTATGGAATAAGGCGGGGAGAGTCTGTACATGTTCAGTTCAGGCGCAATTTCCCCCTTGAATTTTTTGATCTGTGGCTGGTTGAACCCTAGGCTATGGAACCTGCAGACATGGAGGGCGAGGAGACGGCACGAGGCTGGGTATCATCATGGGCTGACTGGGCAGGACACACAGCGAGGGGGAAGCGTGTGGTACTCTTTCTGATTCCCCGCCAAGACTTCCTTCGATACCAGATTGTCCTCTGTGGGTTTAATTATGGAAAGTGGACCCCAGCAGCCCAGACTGGGGTCCAAGCTGAGATTCAAGGAGCTGCCAGCCCTGGGAGTGAGCAATGGGAGGGGGCTCCTGAAGAAGGTGGCAGCCAAGTGTGTCCCCTGGTGGAGCCCAGGCTTCCTGTCACCCTCTTGTGAGTGTTCCCGGAAAAATGCTAACCAACCCTTCTCTGATTCCTTGCCCACCCAATAAATGGAATTTGGGTCTAAACTTTCCAGTTTTCAAGAAAGCACTATTCTGCAAACATGAGCACCTGTGCTCATTTAAAACCAATTTCTGACCATTGTGGATGCCCTGGTCTTTGGTGAATGTGATTTACCTGGTTAAGCTCACACTCCTGGGCCCAGGACTGGGCTGGGAGCTGAGCCCAGGAATGACAGGCTGCCTATTTAGGGCTGCTGTAGGGGGGCAGTCCTAGTCTTTAGACTGTGCGTAGTACCACCCGCCGTCACTAGACAATGTCACCTCAGGATGGACTATCTTAAGGAAAGGAGACCCAACTATTCTAGGTGGCCCCAGAGGCAGGTTCTGGATCCATCCAGAGCCTTTCGTGGCCATCAGCGCTGTCTCACTCACGAAACTGCCTGCCGAGGAGACCCCGCCTGCCAGCTTGCACTTGGGAGCACTCACTGCACACTTGCCTATTAAGCCATTAAGGAATGCACCCCATCCTTACCCTTCTTGGTGACTCGGTGTGGATTCCTTTTATCATAACTGCTTTCCTTGGGAGGAAACCAGGGCCCAGAGAAGCAACAAGCCCACTGTGATAGCCCAGCCTTGAGGCTGAGCCTGGCCTTCAAGTCTGGGCAGCCCCTTTTTGCTCAGGTTTTTCTGACCTGGCCCCTTGGGGCCCTGCAGGAGAAGCCTGTTTCTGAGGAGACACAGGCTGGCCTGCCCAGGTCTTCTGAGGACCCAGGGTCCCTGGTGTCTCGTTGCAATTGAGCTCAACAGGGCACACGGAGTGGGAGGGAGGCTGTGGCTGCTGTCTGAGTCCACAGCTCATCCTCGCTTCCCTGGTCTTGTCTAATCACAAATGGAGAAGCCACTCTTACTCCACCCAGAACACAGGTTCACGGTCAGTGCTGTGATCTAAGCTCTAGTCGGCACTCATTCTTCCTAGCAAGAACAGCTGCCAAGTGCTAGCGGGCCTGCCGTCCTAAGATTTCACTGAGTTCCTTAAAGGTAATGCTATCTAGGAGACCTTACTCTGAGGTCAACTCTGGGACGTTTTTGTAAGATTTATGTTGCTTCTTGGCTTGGAGTTGAGTTTATCAAAATAGTAACATCTTAGAGATCAAGTAGTATGTATACATTATATGATTATCTTAGGAAAATGACTGCTCCTTGGGAACCAAACAGCAGGCTCTGCGGTCTGAGTGGCAGGGATCTGGGCACGGGGTAGAGTTTCATCTCTCCTCCAGGGAACCAAGCCTTGGAGGCCCTGGCTGGAAATGGGCATGTGAATCACAGTTTCACGGAGGTATTGGTGACACACCGCTTCCCTGCCAGGAGAGAATGTGAAACGTTAAGAAACCAAACAAATGTCCACATTCCATTTCAAAGAGAAAGAAACGGTAAATGGCTGACAAAGGCTGACCTCAGCTAATAGCAGCAGCAGTATTCCTTTACCTGTATGATGAATATATACGCAAGACCTGTCCACTTGCAAATCAGCTACCACTGGTGCCACCACGCCTTCTCACAGGTTGAGGCTCGACACATCAACTTGCTCCAACACAAGTGAGTATGAGACTCACTGACATATTTTATTTTTTTTAATTAAATTTTAAAAATTATTCAATTTTATTTTTTAATTAAAAACATTGAAGCTGCTTTTCATTTAAAGTGCTTTGTAATTAAATTCATGGGCAGTTGATAAGCTCTCACTAGCCTCCAAAAACACAGGACAGTTTCTGCTTTGGTTTCTAACATGTAACACATTAATTAACGCTGCCTAGCTGGGCGCGGTGGCGCACGCCTGTAATCCCAGCACTGTGGGAGGCTGAGACAGGAGAATCGCGAGTTCAAAGCCAGCCTCAGCAATGGAGAGGCGCTAAGCAACCCAATGAGACCCTGTCTCTACATAAAACACAAAATAGGGCTGGGGATGTGGCTCAGTGGTCAAGTGCCCCTGAGTTCAATCCCCAGGACCAAAAAAAATAAAAGAGTAGACTGTTACTATGGAATGCATAAATGTAAGAAAACTGATACAGAAATCATTATAACTGGATAATTCTTAGTTTAGAAAGTTTTGTTCTGAGGTTTAATTCAGGAAAACATGATTCTTGTCAGCGCCCTGGTTTCTCTAATAAGGGGGCCACCTGGCTGCCTCCTTTAAAACCATGACTGGCCAACTGAGGAGATGCAGGAAATCTCTCCTGTTGCCTGCTTTTGAAAAGCCACGACGCTGTGTAGATACACACTGGGCCGCGCCGTGGTTTCTAAGATAAACACCGGTGTCCGTGAAAAGGAAAGAGGCATCCCCGGGGCTCAGGCTAAAGCTGAAGCGGCTGGACGAGGTGCGTGGGAAACACACGCCAGAGCCTAAAGATCAGTTCCTGGCAGCACTCAGGAGAGCCCTGGGGAGACAGAGGGGCCTGAGTGGGAGCAGAGTCTGCTAGAAATGCTGCAAGCTTGGAGCGGGCACTGGTTCTGCTTCCTGAGAGGTGCCAAGTGGACTGAATCAAGTTGGAGGTCACATAAGAACTTTAGAGATGGGAAGACTAGAGGCAAGAGCCAGGAGGCATTCAGGGCTACTGGTGGCTCAGGCGTCCTGGCAGGGAGGGGGCAAGTGCTTTCCTCCAGTCCTCCCCCAGCTTCAGCGGGTAGGACCTGCCAGCCCTGCCCAAGTGCAAGGGAGGCCCCAGTGCCGGATGCACCATGGAGACTGGCCACCCTGTGCACTAGCCCAACCTCCAGGCTCGTGAAGGACACAGTATTTAAACACCTACTTTGTGAAGCAAGAGCGTGATGAATGAGGAAATGCTGGGGAATAAATGCCTAATTAGGTTAGGTCTTAAATACCATTGTTGGAGGAATTTTACTAAAATTACTGGCCTTTATGTACTCAAGCAGAATGCATCAGATTACTAGGTAGAGCTCAGTGATAACTGATTACTTCAAGGATTAAGAATGCCTCGAAAAAAAGGCCCTTGAGCTGAGATGAATTTAGATGTTCTCATACGAAGTGTCCCCATAGCGGCTTGGTGACCTTATGACACTACAAGATTTTTAACTGGAGGCTTTAGATACATAATACTCCAGACAAACCAGATTCTAAGCAACTGGCCTGAAAACAAAACTAAGGTTGACCACTAAATGCATTTGAAAACTCAGATTCTTACAGATAAGTGCAGAGAACAGAATGGATTCAAGTGGTTTCACATATGACGAGTGAAAGTGCCCGTGGGCTTGCCACTCTGCGAGCAGTTTAAACCTGAGACAGCGTCTCAGAACATGGAACTGTAAATCTCTCTTCGTGAAAATACAGGAAAACCCTCCACATGGGAGCAAGGGTGGACTGAGGTGACCAGGCCTGGCAGTGAGGGCAGACTTCCCAGGTGGACGGGCCCTGTCTACGGGGGCAGCGTTTCCCCTGCACCCACCCTCAGGACTGAGTGAGCCAGCTCTGCATCCCCCCGGGCTCCTCACGGTGCCCAGCTGCTCGGACATCAACTTCCTTATTCACAAAAAACGTATCCCAGGCTCCTGGGAGCTGGCCCGACAAACAGAACCGTTCAATAAATGACCCCAGAGTCAACCCAGAGACCCTAACACCCTGACCTCCCAACTTCTTCAGGTCTATTGCTTTGGCTTCTCAATTTGCTTGCTTCAACTTTTAAAAGTCTAAGCAAAAACAGCAAGAAATAGAAGATGGCAAAGTTGCCCTGGCAAAAGCAGTGCTTTTCAACACATTTAACACACACAGTCGGAGGAACCTGGAGGCTTAGGTGGGAGGAAGCGGCCGCATTACAGCAGCTCTGCGGGCGCAACGCTCAGCACGGATAAGAGCCTGAGGGGCACGCACCTCGATCACGATTCCTTCCAGTGTCCAGAGCTGCTCAGGAGACCAGGGACTAAGGGAACAAAAGCCTTAGAGATCAGGTCAGGGGTGTCCCCTCCCTGGCATGACATGAGCCAGGGAGGGTGAGACCAAGTCCTGGCACTGGAAACACCCCTCACACAGGGAAGAGATGGCCTCAATGTCAGCAAGAATCATTCAAGAAAAACCTTCAATGAATTGTGTAAATTCTGAAATAACATTTAGAAGGACCTCAAAGTTCTAGCCCCATGTCCCATTCCACTTTAACCCAAGTAGGGGTTCAGCCTGTCCTCTGGCTGCTTCCCACCCTCTGCTCCGAAGCTCCCTCCCAGTAGACAGGAGTATACATCTAATCCTGAGGAGAATGTTACAAACAGCCCCCCGCACCCAGACTGTGCTGGAGTGCTCCATGGGGTCCTCATAATCACCCAGTGACAAGGGTCTCAGTATTCTTGCTTCACGACGAGAATACCAAAGCCTAGAGAGTTAGCCCACATGCCCAGGGCCACACAGGTGATACGTGGGGGCAGCATTAAAGCCCACCAATCTGACCACTGCCCCTTCCTTGGTATCTGACTTGAGCCCACTGACTCAACATTTAGCCAGTGTTAACTGTGCCTCTGTCCTTTTCTGGGGTCTCAGGTACAGAAAGCTTTCCACACTCTGCCCATCTCTTCTCCATTGCCTTGGACTCGGAATGAGGACACAATATGCAGATCAAACGCACACATGACCCAAGACAACAATTAGACCCAAGACCCCAGTGACCTGCCAAGGTGTCCCCTGGGGATCCAAACCGCATCCTGGCCTTGGTTTAACCCTGCCCCCACCACCTAGCTTCTCTGGATTAGACTTCTGCATGGCTCCAGAATGACCAAGGAGTGAACATCACATGCAAAGAAAGGGAGGAAAGGAAACGATCACTTGTTTTGTCCGCTATGGGCCACAGGTTAACTTACTGATCTTGCAACATTTCAGTCGTGATTTTTTACCCCTATTTTCACAGATGAAAAAACAAAGCTGTAATGTCCATCAAAATAAAAAAGCAGACATGGGTCTGACTGTGTGGAACTTTGAACACTACCATGAGCAACTTGAGATTTCACTGGGTAATGGTAACTGTTTAAATAGGGATCAAGTGAAAGTAAAGGGGCTGAGCTCCTGTGAAGAGCAATTTGGCAGGATCTAGTGAAAATAAGACCCTCATATTCATGGAACTAGCAACTCCACGTCCTAGATGGCCTGGCTGTTCCGATTTGCATTTGTGCAAGAAACAGACAAAGAAGCTCTCTGCTGCAGGGTGAAAAGCAAGGACAGGAAGGAGAAAGGCACGGTGGCTTAGGCTTACAGTGGAACACCCACTGCAGTTAAATGAGCGAGCTTGGGAAGTGTGGCCTGGAATGAATAAATCTCTAACACATAATGTGAATGTGTGAATGAAAAAAGCAAGCCGGTAAATGATTCATACCCTATTAAGCCGTTTATGTAAAATTAAAACCCATAAAACAAGGGCTATGGGCATGGCTCAGTGGTAGAGCACTTGCTTAGCGTGCACCAGGCCCCAGGTTCCATCTCCAGCACAGCCAAACAGACCAACAAAAGAGACGACAAAACAACAGTGCATGTTGTTTATGGAAAGACAAAGATATTATGAAAGCACAGAATCACCCATGGAATTTATATATGAACTTCAGGATAGTGGCTTATTCTTCAGAAGGAGGGTGAAGAGAGGGAGGAAGGGATATATCCATAGCTGTCTGTTATTTATTTTCTGTACTTTCTGGAAAGTTTGAAATGTTCCCTAAGTTAAAAATTAATTGGTTGCATCCCTGAGTGGACCACTCCCTGCCTGAAGAAAATGGTCTGCGGGCCACGTGCACCTCAGTCTGGGAAGGGAAGACTGGAGGCCAGGAAATCAGGGCTGGGAGGGGACATGAGGCTTAGGCCAGGATGTGGAGCAGAAAAGGAAATGAAAGGGAAGAGGCAAGTGACTTTCAGACGGATGAGTCACACAGTCCGGTAACTGTCTGGAAGGTGATGACAGAAATGAGGAGAGGCAGGAATCACAGATCTCCAGCAGTTCAAGGAACACAGGCAGCCGGAGCAGCCAGGCTATCTAGGAACCTCACAGTTAACAGCCCCCTGATTTACATCCATCTCCTGAACACCTACCCCAGGGGCAAGACACTGGGCTGAGGGGGCTCTAGGTCATGGTAGCCAGTGCTCAGCCTGCTTAGAGAACACAAGCCTTGTGCCCAGCAGTCAGGACCCAAACAAGGCCCCTGTGTCTGTACTGGGTGATGTCTGGCTGAGCCCAAAGGCCTCCTCAGCCTAAAAGTTCTTGAGGGCCCAAAGGCTACCTGGTCCCAGTGCTTGGAGACACAGTTCAAGTCCCAGAAATAGCCAAGCCCAGTCAGTGGTTTGCTGGATTCACCTGGCAGTTTTCACCACTGTAAATCAGCACAGTGTCCTCTGATCACTTACAAATGCCAGTGGAGTAATGGCACACCTGAACACCTTCTAACAGCTTCCCTCCTCTCCAAATAAAAGCTGAAGTCCTTCTCAAACCCCACGGATCTGACGCCATCTCCCGCTCCTGCCCCATGTCCTGTACCTGGAACACCCCAAAGCTCTCCCTTCCCGGGGCTTTGACAGTTGCTCTTCCTGTCCACCTCGGGCTTCCTCTGCCCTTCCTGCGCCCCTGTTCTTCAGAGCTCCCCTCTCCACTTCACACACTGCATTTTCCCCATTTGTTTACTTGCATGAGGGCTGCTTTCTCCCCCTCAGAACATCTGTTTGGCTTATTACTTCTATCTCCCCAGGACCTGACCCAACTTTTGGTATGAACATGAGTGAATCAAGCAATTAATTCCCCCTATAGAATTTGTATCCAAGATGCAACACATGTATTAAAAACAATCACTTCAGGTCATTTCACCAGGACATAACCAGTGGTTGCCATTTACTTGAGAAGAGTTTGTTCACTGGCGCAGTGCTACTTACATTGGGTAAGAATGGCGTGTTTCTGGCTATCTTGTCTGGGAAGCTTCTGTCAGTCAAACCCCATGCTTTTATGGGCTGCTAATGTGGCCTTGGTAGAGGGCAGGGGACAGAGCAGGTGGGAATGGAAGGGGGATACTGGAAGCAGAAGAGCTGCAGAGGGACTGAGGTGTCAACAGTCTCCACACGACTCTGACTGCCACATTGCAGGTACCTGCAGACACGCGCGCGGGAACCCAGGGAAAATGCAAAGTCTGGGAAACGTGTCAATTTCCTGTGCTTGTAAATGCAATCTCCAACCCGCACAGCTCGAGTGGCAGAAGGTGGAAAATTTACTGGCTTGAGGTGTCAGGACACAATCTAATCGACAGTGAAACTATGCAGGGAGCCTCCAAAGGCTGGAAGAAAGCACAGAGACACTGGCAGCCAGCGCACACCACGAACGGATGAGCCCTGCAGATTAAGAACTCACGAGTCAACTGCTCGCTAAAACCAATGAACCTTGGGAGAACAAAACGATTCAGAACCACCACAAACACGTTATCTGTGTTTGTATTTATGGTCATTTTTTAAAAAATGGTACAATTTCACAGATATTTAGTGGGTCAAAGCATAGTCTTTTCAACGAACGGTACTGGGGGGCAACTGTATATCCACAAGCAAAAAGATGCTCACTTTTATGTGTGTGTATGTGTGCAACCACAAAACGCTGTTCTGTTTAGTACCCATAGGCTGTCTGAAAATGGTTTGTTTCCAGATGGACAGACTTCACTCAGATTAACAACCACAAACTTGTAAAAACTGCTGTAAGCACACCTTTTGCGAGGTGGCTTTGCTAGTCTTCCAGAGCATTAGTGAAGTCTATTTTTCTAACGCCTAGTCTGGGCTGGCTTTGTAACTTTGACCAGTAGGATGTGGCAGAAGTGAGCCTTTGAGGGCCTCGGCCTCCACAGCATGAGGTTCTGCCTTCACCCTGTGGAACCAAGAGAGGCCCAGCAAGGAGGACAGAGGACAGAGGCTACATGGAAGAGGACAGAGAAGCCCCATTGACAGCCAGCTGGTACCTATTGCCAAGCCACTGGTGAGGCCACCTTGAACCTTCCAGTCCAGCTGATGTCCAGCCAACTGTGGTCATGTGAGTGAGTGCAGGTGACATTAGCAGAGGACCTGTCCACTCAACACATAGACTTGGAAGGACAAAGAGTTGTTTGAGGCCACTAGGATTTGGGGTCCGTTTGTCTGGCATGGTCTGTTATCAGTTGGCAAGGGCTAACCAGCACACACGCGCAGCACAGGTATAGGCTCCCGAGCACTGTTCTGCATGATTCCACTCATACATCCTTCAAAAGCAGGGCCAGAATGGGAGGCAGGTGGCAGGCACATGAGTTACACGGGCATGTGCCCCGTGAGTGCTCTCCAAGGCTTGAGGTGTGTGGGCCACCTTTGTTCCATTCCTCTGGGGGGACTCTGCACAAAGGACTCGTCAGAACTCCTGCCAGTGTCCCATCTGGAGCACCTATCCCCAGCGAGTTATCTCGGGAACGCCTGGCACGTGCCAGGTACCGAGCTAGGTACGGGCTCGTCTGGCCAACAGAACTGATACCAGCCCTGCCCCAGTGGAGGGTGCAGTTCACTGCTGAACAACCGAGGGCAGCGTGCACAGCCCCAGAGCGATGACTAACCACGAAAGATACCATCACGATGAATGCCAGAAAGTAGCAGACGGCAGCCGCTCAATGAGTCACATAACTAATCCCTGCAGCTTCTCTCCCCACACAGCAAACATCACCTCCCATTTTGTTTCTGTTCTCTATTTCAGGTAAACTCGCTGTTTTTCCCTTAATGATCTGACTCACCCACCTGACTATGTTCAGCAGCTGATCACGGCTTAACTCTCACGCACTGAGCCTGACGACTGCTTGGCGAATGTCTGTTGTTCTGCAGGATCACAGATGCTGCTTGCTCACTTTGCTCACTGCTAACAGAAAGCCGTTTCGATTTCCATGTTTTATATAATGGACACAGGTAAGTGGCACTTGGAATTTAGATACAGGAAGTCTCCATTTGAGTAAACCAGATCCTGTGCCTTTATGACAGGCCCCAGCGATGCAAGTGAAGACCTGGGGTATTACCTTGGGCACAGGAGCAAGAAGGGATGAGCAGGTCACACACTATTTTTCCCTCTGTCATATTCTGAGACCTAGATACTAAGTGTTTCATCTTGGAATGCCAAGTGAGAGTGATTTGATCAGACCAAACAATTTATTAAATAAAGCTGTAAAATAGAGTTGTGCACAATGTGCCTAAGTGATTATTAAAGAGTTAAAAATGAGAAATATACCTTGCTGCACAGAATATACCATTACTCCAAAATACCTATGATAACAGGAAAAGCTCTCACACTGCCTCACTATAATTTTTTAAAAATTAGATAAGAGAGTGAAAAAAAAGTTTATTGTAGAGCATTGTTTGATCTCTTCTGCACCTGTTTCCATGGAAACAGATGTTGGACAAATAGGGTTTGTAGATGCCTAGGAATCATGAGGTGTCTAGAAGCCCTCACCTTGTTTTGAGCCATCTGATGTCTATTTCCATAGAAACCAGAGTGGAAATGAGGGCAGCAGCCATGAGTCAGTCTGCTGGGCAACTAGTTCATCCCAGCCATGGTCTGGGAGCCCCAGAGCTGCATTACAGAAATCAACGAATTTAGAAGCTGAAAAGGTACCAGAAAAAAGCAGAAGCCTTAATTGGGCAACACTGGTTTCTTTATTGACTTGGTTGAATAATGGAAAAGACTTGCAAGTACTATAGACATAAGACAGACGTTTCTTTGCTAATTAGGTAACAAGTGTAGCCTGCCCCATGCCAAGCAAACTGGCCACTATGGTGACCATCAGCAGAGTGATTCATGGAGTGTGTCTAGCTGCTGGCTCTTTGGACAAGTGCCCTGAAGCAGCTTCAGGTGGTCAACAATCTCACAGGTTATGAATGAAAGTGCTGGGAAGGAAAGGAGTCTGGACCCTCAGCAATGCATCTGCCTGTGAAATGCAGGGTCACCTCAGGGAGGCTGGTTAGGAATGTCCGGCTCCATGTTCTTCACTGTCTGTTCTAGTGATCCTCCTGTGTGCCCCCTTGTATAAAACCCAGTTCACCCTGCATGTGACCCATACCCTACACCCTCCAAGCCAGGGTTCATTTGGCATTCCCATTTTCTCAGCTACTGCAGGTCCAAAGTTACCAGCCTTTGGTTCCTAATGACGTGCCTGTCAGTTCCCAGCTCCCACTGGTTCCCCCTCCAGGGGGCTCTGCCTGGCCAAGCTCAGCAACACTCCCCTGGAAGCCTGTGGTGGAGGGAGGCCGGGCTCAGTGCTCGCCCTGTAGCCTGGGTTCCAGTTCATTACCACCAAGTACTACCTGAGGCCTCAGGCAAGCTCCTGAGTTCTCTAAACTTTGCTTTTCTCATCCCAAAAATGGGGCTCATGAGCCTTAGTTGGCAGAGAGGAGTGAGGAGTAAGTGGGAGGAGGGGTGGAGCTCCAGGCCAGTGCCTGCGCACCAGCGTGGGCTTGCAAAATGCTGGCTGTGTGGTCGCGCTGAGCCTTCTGGGTCTCTAACTTGAACTCTGACACTGGATTCGTCTTCTGAAGGCATGGCTGTTTGCTCCTTCCCTCCTGGGCTGGCAGGTCCTGCTGGGTCTCCCTTCTCTGCCGTCTCACAGCTGTGATCCTACCTGCCCTTCACACTGGGGCAGGGCCCTAGAGCTGTGCCCAGTGCCTCGCCCTTGGCTGGCGGCAGGCAGGGCTCTCGGCGGTGGGTTCCTCAGCCTGGGATGCTCTAGCCCCCTCTCTTATTTCCTAAATTCCTGTCTTTAGTTTTTGAAAAAAAGTTCCTTTTGGAAGATTTGGGCTTTTATTAGCTAGGGTGACTGCAAAGGAATCCAATGTGAATGTCATGAGCAGATGCCATGGTGGCATTAACTGTCCCAGTTCTGGAACCCAGGTGGCAGGCAATGGCAGTCAGGATGAATAAATGGGAAAACGGGGGTGGGAGGGAGGGGGGAGCTTGGAGACCACACAAGATGCCTGGAACTCCTTCAGGTCTGGAGAGTCCATTTCTGGGAGAGGTGGGAGATGAGGCTGGAATGTCCAGGGGGGCCAGGCTGCTGCAGTCTGGCATGTTAATGGGGTCTTTTTCCCCCTCTATTCTGATGCTATATCTGGGGCCTTGCTGACCCTGCAGTGATGGCCCCTCTCAGGCTAGCCAGTTCCTAGAGACAGAAAACAATCTGCCCTTGAAATACTTTTCAAATAGAAACCAGCCAATCCAGAGTTTGCACCCCAGCCTTTATTAGACTCTCACATTCCTAGCCACGAATCACCTGCCTCAGTCACCCCGAGGCCAGGTGCCAGACAACGAGGGGCAGCCCTGCAGCTCAGAACCCGTGAAAACAAGGTAAACTCGATAGCCCAAGGCCTGCTTGCCCTGCCTTGCCTGCACTGCGCTACCGAATCATCCACCTCTTCCTCCCTCCCTCTACCCCTCCACCAACCTGAGCTTCCCCTGTGCCCCCGCCCCTACCCCGGAGGCACGGTGTGCCCTGCGCCTGGGCACCACGACAAAGCATCTTCCAACGGCAACTGTCTCCTGGCCCGTTGGTCTTCCTGAACCTCACTGTCCACTGATACACTGGATCTTAAACCCCCTTGGAGACCACATCATTATCTAAGGCTTCTCTCTGGTGCCCAGGCTTCTACCACAGCCAGGCATGGCAGGCCGGAAGCGAGTGACAGCGGTGACACTGCTGCTGCTGCTGATGGTGTTGATGACAAAAAGGGCCAGCAGCCTCAAGGGCTTAAACTGTCCCAGGCACTGTGCCAAGTGCTTTCATAGTGATTATCCATTAGTGATGCCCGGACACACAGGGAGGTTACAAGTCACGGGCTCAGTTCTGTCACCTCAGCCTGGCCTTTCTTTGGATACTAATATTTATACCTAGGGGCTAAGTGTTGGTAAAATACATCTAAAGAGTATCATATTAACTATCATGTTAAGTTCTGCCTTGAAAATGAATGATATGGATTTTATTTTATTTTGGGTACTGAGGATTGAACCCAGGGGTGCTCTACCAGAGTTACATCCTCAGCCTTTTTCAAATTTTTATTTCCAGATAGGGTCTCACTAAATTGCCCAGGCTGGCCTCAAACCTGTGTTCTTCCTGCCTCAGGCTCCTGAGTTGCTGAGATTACAGGTATGTGCCACTGTGCCCAGCTTAAAACATTTTTAAATGACCAAGACCAAGTTTTCTGCTTTCTACCATCATGCTTTAGGAAATAGATTTTAAAAAGAAAAAAAGCTCTACGCTTCCTGTGTCAGTTAGTCTTGTGAGATGGTCACTGGTTCTGGGTTTACAGTGCTACCTGAGGGTCAGCCGCAGCCCCACCCGGCAGTCACACCTCTTTCCTGAACCTGGCCAATTTCTTTTCCTCAGAAGAATGTGCGCAGGTGCAGGAGGCCGAGGCGAATGGCTGGGCAGGGCTGGTGAAAGAAAAAAGGAAGATCTGAACTTGCTGGCTGCCCAACAGGAGGCAGGGACGCGGTGCCTGGCTCTCCTGGAGAGATAAGACCACATAAATAGTGTGATAAAAAGTCTCCAGAGCCGGGCACAGTGGCACACGCCTGTAATCCCAGCAGTTTGGGAGGCTGAGGCAGAAGGATTGCGAGTTCAAAGCCAGCCTCAGCAACAGTGAGGCGCTAAGCAACTCAGTGAGACCCCGTCTCTACATAAAACACAAAATAGGGCTGGGGATGTGGCTCAGTGGTAGAGGCCTGCCTAGCATGTGTGAGGCTCTGGGATCCATCCCCAGCACCACAAAAAACAAAAACAAAAAAAACTGTCTCCAGAGAACTGCTGTGTTGACAAGAGGGCATGATTTTCATTTCAAGCCTGTCCCTAGTGCCTCCATGTCTCCTGAGAAGCTAAACTAGGGTAGGGGTATTTTGAATACTGATGGGGTATCAGAAATGCCCTAAAGGAAGAAAAAGCCAGAGAGCACTTCAACATGGCTCGGCACCATGCCTTGGGGAATGCCCTCAAAGCAGGATGGATGGAGTGGAGCTGGTCTCAGGCAAAGTTAAGGCAGAGTGAAAGGATCACCAGGGAATGGGAGAGGACGACCAAGGGCGCCCAGGTTTGCACAGTTCCTCTAGAGAGGCACCATCAGAGGAATCTGATGCCCCAGCTTCTGACCTCCCTCCTGGGTCCTGGTGCTCAGCGTCCGAGGGCTCCATACCGGCACTCAAGCCACCTATGGCTCTGAGGGAGAAGGGAGGGAGGGACTCCCAACTTGTCCAGTCCTGCTCTGTCTTCAGCTTCATTGTCGTTACTGCAGTTGTTCAAGACTCGTTGCCCAGATTGGACCTGGGCACCTGTCCCTTGTCATCTGTTGTAGTCTCCTTGCCTGAGTTCTTAATCCCTTGGAAGATCTTCTTAGTCTTATTTGCTCATTCTTATCTTGCTTAACCTTCTTGGATTTAACTTCATGCCCTTGAGATTTACAAAACTTTCCAGCACCTGCCTACCAGATTCTGATCTCCCTCTGTGGGATCTGCTGTGCCATGTTTTATTCTAATCCCTTTCTAACACTAACACAACCAATGGCTGCACTTTTCTATTTCTTGTCTTGACTTCTTACAAACATATTGAGGTGGCCATTACACTGTCCCAATTCTCTACCAATTCACAGTTAAATTAATCATTCTCCAAATGACCATACATATGAAAGAAGGTAAATGGCAGTGACTCAAGTCACATGTATTGAGTATTTAGATATGGAAAATGGTATAAAAAGACTTTAAAACAATGCAGACATACAATGTTCATGGAATGGAGCACTCCATCATTAAGGTTCCAATTCTCCTCAAATTGACTGATAGATTTAATACAGTCCCAATCAAAGTCCCAACTAGTTGTAAGGTGGGGGAGGGAAGTGGGAAAGTTTTCTGATTCATGA
Source organism: Geosciurus inauris (assembly GCA_004024805.1). NCBI lineage: Eukaryota > Metazoa > Chordata > Mammalia > Rodentia > Sciuridae > Geosciurus > Geosciurus inauris. The sequence goes on from PVHX01002011.1 coordinate 142,767, forward strand.
AAGGGAGAGACCGATTCAAAAGAAACTAGGTGAAACTGACAATAAAAAACAAACATATGGCAAAAGTTATCTTTGCCTGATTTTTACAGATGTCAGTGATTTATCTTATTATAACTTATGCAACAGAACACATTTGAATACTATAATATCAATTGAGTTGGAGTGTAATTTTGTGAAAAATTATTCATAGTTTAATGAAAAAGGATTTGAATATTTAAACAAGATTGGATGAGGTTTTTTTTTTTTTTTTTTTTGGTACTGGGGATTGAACTCAGGGGCACTCGACCACTGAGCCACATCCCCAGCCCTATTTTGTGTTTTATGTAGAGACAGGGTCTCACTGAGTTGCTTAGCACCTCGCCGTTGCTGAGGCTGGCTTTGAACTCAGCCTCCCTAAGTGCTGGGATTACAGGCTTGAGCCACCACGCCCGGCTTGGATGAGTTTTTTTAAAAATATTTTTTTTAGTTGTTAACGGATCTTTTTATTTATATATTTATTTATATGCGGTGCTGAGGATCAAACCCAGGGTCTCACACATGCCAGGCAAGCGCTCTACCACTGAACCACAACCCCAGCCGGGATTGGGTGAGTTATTTAAAAGTCAAAAATTGAACATTTGTTTGCTATAACTTTTTAAACTAGAAGTTTAAAAGCCCCTGAACTGTGTGACAGATGTACAGGAATTCTCTATACTCCTTTTCTTATTTTTGTACTGGGGATTTAACCCAGGGGTGCTTTACCACTGTGCCACATCCCCAGCCCATTTTTATTTTTTCTTTTGAGACAAGGTCTTGCTAAGTTGCTTAGGGCCTCACTAAGTTGCTGAGGCTGGCTTTGAACTTGTGATCCTCCTGCCTCAGCCTCCTGATTTGCTGGGATTACAGGCATGTACCACCACACCCAGCTATACTACTCTTTCTGTAAATCTAAAATTATTCACTTCCACAAAAGATTTAAAACCCCAGATGCTGAAGAACCTTGCAGGCAAGTTATATAGATTTGATTAAAGAAGCTACTCGTTAGGCTTGCATGGCTGAATGCCTGCTGGATGGAAAGTTAGCAAAGGAAATCACTGTAATGACACGTGTCAATGAAACAATAGCAGCACGGCAAACAGAGGTGCTGAATCAACATCTCATCTGCAGAATTAAGCCTAAAGTTGCTACTGCTTTTCATTTCGGATCAATAGTGACCAATCATCAAAGATCTTTTATGTAAATACTTGACAACAAAACCCAAGTGAAATGTTTAAAATGTTGGGTGCCTTTATTGACTTTCATGGTTTATTCTGGAGTAACCGCGCTGCTGACATTTGCACAGAAAGTACAAGAGCAGTGGTGGGTGAAGCCAGTTGATTTATTTTATTAAATCTTGAACCTTGTGGCTCATCTTTTTAATATTCTGTATAACAAAACAGAAGTACAGATGAAGCACTTCCGCTCCACTACAGCAAGATGGTTTTTTTTTTTTGGCACTGGAGATTGAACTCAGGGGCACTCGACCACTGAGCCACATCCCCAGCCCTATTTTGTGTTTTATGTAGAGACAGGGTCTCACTGAGTTGCTTAGCACCTCGCCGTTGCTGAGGCTAGCTTTGAACTAGAGATTCTCCTGTCTCAGCCTCCCTAAGTGCTGGGATTACAGGCCTGTGCCAGCATGCCCGGCAAGATGGTTATCTTGAGGAAAACCATTTGTGGCATTACTTGAGTCACAAGTTGAATGTGCCTTTTTTTTCAGGGAACACCATTTTTACTTGAAAGAACAACTGATAAACTCTGATTACTCAGACTTGGGTATGTATCTGCCAGTTTCTCAAAAATGAATGCAGTGAGCCTATCCCTTTCAGGGAAACAACTGATAGTATTTGTTAGCAATAATAAAATTTGAACTTTCAAAAGAAAATGACAATTTTGAAAACTTGTATCTGGCATTGTGAGCTTGATAGCTTTCCAAACCATAAAGACTTTTCTGATGGGAACAGCGATGATATTAACTAATGCATTTTTTTTCAATGCTAGCTAATGAAATGTGTCAACATTTGGAAGAACTACTAAATGTGGTAAAACAATATTTTCCAAATGTCCAATCCAAAGTAATAAAACTCATGCATAGGTAAAAGTGCTACTGAGCCAGGTGCGATGTCACACTCCTGTAACCCCAGCAGCTCAGGAGGCTGAGGCAGGAGGACTGCAAATTTAAGGCCAGCCTTAGCAACTTAGCGAGGCCCTAAGCAACTTAGTGAGAGCCTGTTTCAAATTAAAAAATAAAAAGGGCTGTGGATGTGGCTCGGTGGTAAAATGCCCCTGGGTTAAATTCCTGCAAATCCCCCCCACCCAAAAGTGCTATTGAAAGTGCACACTAGGCAGGCTGTGGGAGGAACTATAAGGTAAGAACTTCCAAGAATCTGCTCTTCCATAAAAGCAGTGAGGACACTAGTGAAACTGTCCAAATCAACCTTTTTTTCAGTTAATTCTTAAATTTCAGTTTCAAGTTTCTCTGAAAATCCATGAAGGCTTGTGAAGACCTGAGGAGTGTTTTTTTTTTTTTTTTTTTTAAATATTTTTTTAGTTGTAGATGGACACAATAGCTTTATTTATTTAGTTATTTTTATGTGGTGCTGAGGATCAAACCCAGTGCCTCACACTTGCGAGGCAAGTGCTCTACCACTGAGCTACAGCCCCAGCCCCTGAGGAGTGTTTATTTAAGATGACCACCTGTCACTAACAGCAGCGAAGGTCATGGCATTTAAACTTGCCTTCTAGCTCCACAGAAAACCAACAGCCACTTGCGCCTACATGTGTCTAGCAAGAGGCAAGCTAGGGTGGTGGCAAAGGGCCTGCTCTGCTCCCTAGGACCGCCGGGATGGACCCAGCTCCACCACTTACTGATCAGCTTCATGAATTGGCAAATGACCTGCTTTCTGCCTCTCCTCATCTGGGAAGGGGCCTTTGGGGCGGGGGCTCACATCAGGTGCTAGACCAGGGCCTGCCATGTGGCAACGCCACGCAGGTGCAACTGCTAGTCTTGGATCAGGACACCAGATCTCATCTACGGACACCAGAAACTCTCGGAAGTACTGCAACCACAGCTTCTAAATCCTGTAGATTTTTATTGCATCTCTTCCTTGTTATTTCCTAGAAAACTATTATTTCAAGACCCTTAAATATCTGTTCAACAGATACTGAATGATTTTCAGATTTGAGAAGTTTTTACATAAGGAAATTGCTGATCATATGATTGTCACTTATATGGATCCAGCAAGTAAATGTCCATGGCTGACCCCACCTGGCAAGGAAAGCTGTTTCGTTAAGAGGGGAGAAGATTTATCTTAAAATCGGTCTCAAATAGCACAGGAAGGCCTTTCATCTCCACTTCGAGCTACTTGTGGGCTAGACACAAGGAACCTCGCCTGAACATGTCACAAGGAAACTTGAGCCATGTGGGTGAGAACGCCGGAGCCAGGCTCCTGGCCTGTGGATCCACGGCAGGCCTCTGGTAACAATGCACATGTTCACTAACCAAATAAAGTACCTTGGCTAACACATTCCTGCACAGTGCTAGACAAGGTGCTTTTGAACCCGTCAACAGTTGTCACTGTCCGTTCTCTTGGGTGTATTTTTAAGGTCGTCTCATGATGATTTTATTTCTCTGGAGGTTTACATAGGTCTGGGGCCTTGGGGACCAAGAGAGTTTAAGAAACAACTAGAAAATAATGAAAACACCTGTCCTTCTCTCCTCCTGCCTGGAGCCTTCCTAGCAGCATTTGACATGCCTAGGGCTCTCCCATTTCAAGTCAAACCAAACCAAACAAAAATGCTCCTTCAGCCACCTGTTCTGTCTTCTCTGGCGCGCAGCCACGCTCGGGAAGGGCAGCATAAACTCGCAAGCGCCATTTTCTCACTTCCCACCTGCACCCCAGTTTGCTCCAGGGTGGCCTGTGCCCATCAATCCACAGAAACGCACAGCAGTTGACCTCCTCACCATCACGTCCAGCATCCTGTTTTCACTTCTCTTGCTTGACGACTCTGCAACCCGGGTCCCTGGTGGCCTCTTTCCAAGCCTCTCGCACACTTCCTCATCCCCTGTCCCACCCCCCCAGCAGTTCCTATGCTAACAAAGAGGGTGTAACTTTCCACACCTTTCTGCTACACAGATTTCTATGCACATATGTAACTACAGGCTTGTGGGTTTATGTTTGCTTTTTCTTACTGTTCACGCTGCTTTAGGATTTCCTTTTTCATTTCATATTGTATCCCAGATAGCCTATAAACCAAGAGATACATTTCTAGCTCTATGATTTTTAAATTTTTGTATATAAATGGGTATATATATTCACTGAATTTCAGACATCACTGAATTTTAACACATTAGATAAAGTCATTACATTTTTAGAAATTAGAGAGAAAACCTAGACTGTGCACTGGGGGTCCTTGAGAGTTTCTAGTGGAGCAGGACTAGTCATGGTGGACGGTGCAGATGCACAGATTTCAGCTCAATGTGAGGCAAAGTGAGCGTGAATGACCCTGGCCTCTGGCTACCCTGCAGAGCCATGTCACTAAGCAGCTAACTGAAAACAGGGATTTCATTATCTGTGTTTTGGATCTAGATATTAAATTAAAAAAAATTTTTGCATTGGTAAGCAAAATGAGGTATGACTCTCATGTCCTGACAGTAATTCTGATGTCTCCTTCAGAGCTGTCACCTTGAGAGGTGACAGCAGTACTACTGCTCAAATGGTTCTTGAAAACTTTTCTTCTTGAAAACTTTCCAGCCTAAGCATCTTTCTAAGCTTTTATTCTTTCCCCTCCATTTTCAATAGACAGTTACAAAAGTAATGCCTGCCCTGGTAAAAGCTGAGTCAAATCCAGACCCTACTGATCTGCCCCTTTGCGGATCCTTTGCAGTCTACTGTGAGGATCATTTGCGAGAGACAGCCACCATCTGCTGACCTGAGCCTGTCATGCTGTGGTCCCAAATGACAGATCCTTTTTTGAATCTTCCCAACTACACCTCTCCTAGGAATCTTCTGAAAATTCCAGTTATCACAACAAACATTTCCAAACATTAACCTCTTAAAATAAAAATACGTGCAGAGGAGCAGCAAGTCCAGAGAACTGAAAGAAGACCTTGATATGTTAGTATATAGCAGGTGACAATTGCTTCCACAGGGAAATTTCCATAAAACTGAATTCCCATCACTAACTGAACAGTTGGACCAAATGAATTTTCCCTTATAAAAAAAAACAAAAGGATTAATAAAACAACAAAACCCAAAGCAAACTCTAGAGCCAAAAAGGATGACAGGGAGCGAGGGAAAAGCAGACCTGGGGAGCGACCTCTGGACACAACGACAAAAAGCTACGGGAATCTAGTAATCAAAATATTAACTCAATAGTGCTGAAGGGGGCTGGGGCTGTAGCTCAGTGGTAGAGTGCTTGCCTAGCATGCGTGAGGCACTGGGTTCGATCCTCAGCACCACATATAAATAATAAATGAATAAAGTAAAGATCCATAAACAACTGAAAAAAAATTAAAAAAAAAAAAATAGTGCTGAAGGGCCAGGCACAAAGGCAGTGTCTTGCTGCAGTTGAGTGGCCTGTGGGTGGTGGTAGGGAGCACGGGAGAAATGGAGGAACTCTGGATGGGGCAGGAGGCAGGTGGGGGAGGGGTGGGGGAATGGGAGAAGCAAAAATGGTGGAAAGAGATAGACATCACTACCCTAGGCACACGTACGAAGACACGAATGGTGTGACTCTATCTTGTTTGCAACCAGAGAGATGGAAAATTGTGTTCCATATATGTACTGTGACTTGAAATGCATTCTTCTGTTTAAAAAAAAAAAAAAGAGTGGCCTGTAGGGGGCTGGGATTGTGGCTCAGTGGTAGAGCATTTGCCTCGCATGTGTGAGGCACTGGGTTTGATCTTCAGCACTGAATATAAATAAATGAATAAATAAAGGTCCATCAACAACTAAAAAAAGAGTGACCTGGGTGAAACTATCATTATTTGCTGATGAAATGAGACTATATTTAGGGGTTCCAAAGAATTCCACTAAAAAGCTTCTAGAATTAATAAATGAACTCAGCAAAGTAGCAGGATATAAAATCAATACCCATAAATCAAATGCATTTCTATATATCAGTGATGAATCCTCTGAAAGAGAAATTAAGAAAACTATCCCATTCACAATAGCCTCAAGAAAAATAAAATACTTGGGAATCAATCTAACAAGAGATGTGAAAGACCTCTACCATGACAACTACAGAACACTAAAGAAAGAATTGACTAAGATCTTAGAAGATGGGAAGATCTCCCATGCTCTTGGATAGGCAGAATCAATATTGTCAAAATGGCCATACTACCCAAAGCACTACACTTACTCAATGTGATTCCAATTAAAATCCCAACGTCATTCCTTATAGAAATATAAAAAGCAGTCATGAAATTCATTTGGAAAAATAAGAGACCCAGAATAGCCAAAGCAATCCTTAGCAAGAAGAGTGAAGCAGGAGGCATCACAATACCAGACCTTAAACTATACTACAAAGTTATAGTAACAAAAACGGCATGGTATTGAAACCAAAATAGACATGTAGATCGATGGTACAGAATAGAAGACACAGAGACAAATTCACATAAATACAGTTATCTCATATTAGACAAAGGTACCAAAACATACATTGGAGAAAAGATAGCCTCTTCAACAAATGGTGCTGGAAAAACTGGAAATCCATATGCAGCAAAATGAAACTAAACCCCTATCTCTCACCATGCACAAAACTCAACTCAAAGCGGATCAAGGACCTAGGAATTAGACCAGAGACCTTGTGCCTAACAGAAGAAAAAGTAGGCCCAAATCTTCATCATGTTGGATTAGGCCTCCTAAAGTGTAAGAAATAAAATTAAGAATCAATAAATGAGATGGATTCAAACTAAAAAGCTTCTTCTTCTCAGCAAAAGAAACAATGAGGTGAAGAGAGAGCCTATATTTTGGGCGCAAATTTTTGCCACACACACACGTCAGATAGAACACCAATTTCCAGGATATATAAAGAACTAAAAAATCTTAATACTAAAAAAACAAATAACTCAATCAATAAATGGGCTAAGGAGCTGAACAGACACTTCTCAGAAGAAGAAATACAATCAATCAACAAATATAGGAAAAAATGTTCAACATCTCTAATAATTAGAGAAATGTAAATCAAAACTACTCTTAAAATTTCATCTCATTCTAGTCAGAAGGGCAGTTATCAAGAATACAAACAACAATAAGTGTTGGTGACAATGTGGGGGAAAAGGCATACTCATACATTGCCGATGGGACTGCAAATTGGTGCAACCAATCTAGAAAGCAGTATGGAGATTCCTTAGAAAACTTGGAATGGAACCACCATTTGACCCAGCCATCCCACTCTTAGGTCTATACCCAAAGGACTTAAAAACAGCATACTACAATGACGCAGCCACTTCAATGTTTATAGCAGCTCAATTCACAATAGCTAAACTGTGGAACCAACCTAGATGCCCTTCAATAGATATATGGAAAAAGAAACTGTGGTATCTATACATAATGGAATATTACTCAGCATTACTCAGCATTAAGAGAATAAAATTGTGGCATTTGCAGGTAAATGGATGGAGCTGGAGAATATCATGCTAAGCAAAATAAGCCAATCCCCCAAATCCAAAAGCTGAATGTTCTCTCTGATAAGTGGATGTTGATGCATAGTGGTTAGGGGGGTTGGGAAGAATGGAGGAACTCTGATTTGGCAAAGGAGGGGGAGGGGAGGAAGTATGGGGGCAGGAAAGATGGTCGAATGAGATGGATATCAATGCCCTAGGTACATGTATGATGGCACAAATAATGCGACTCTACATCGTGTACAATCAGAGAAATTAAAAGTTGTGCTGCCTTTATGTACACTAAATCAAAATGCATTCTGCTGACATGTATACCTAATTAGAATAAATTAATTAATTAATTTAAAAAAATGAGTGGCCTGGGTGAGTTGGCCAGCTGGCTCCATCGTAAGGGATGTCCATGGAGGACTTCAGGTGCAGATGCCTGTTTTTGGATAGCCTACAGGCTGAGAATGATCTTTGTATTTTCAATATTTGGAAAAAAAATATGTAATGATATACAAAAATTATGTGACATTCTGATTTGAGTACCCACAAACAGTTCTGTGGGAACACAGCCAGGCTCCCCTCACAGCTACTGCGTTACAGTGGCAGGAGCAGAGTCTGAAACCTGCACGTGTGGCCTTCCAAGCCTGAGAGGCTTCCCATCTTCCCCTTTACAGAGCAAGTCTGCGACCCCTGTTCTAAACCAGACTTTACCGCCATCTGTTCTCTACGTGACCTCAGGCTGGTCTCTTCTTAGGCAGGGATGATGGCCAGGACCCCTCCTGCAGGTCAGGTTCAGAGCCTGGGCCTCCAGGCAGGAGTGAGCAGGCGTGCCCGCTGGTGCCACCTGCAGTCCAGAACGAAAACTGCAGGTGGGAGGCAGCCAGGGAGTCGCTGGGCAGATCTCAGCAGGCCTCCTTGTGGGGGCCCTTAAATAACTATCACCCCCAACCGACGTCATCAGGGAACACAAACATGGCTTTCACCCACTTTCTAAACTGACAGACTTCAACTTCCACAAATACACTGTCCCACATCCACCTTTGGAGTGAATGCTCCCCAGAACCAAAGAATCTTCCAGTGTTCACTTCAGGATTCACTGCTTCCCCCAAACAGCAGGAAGGCAAGCCACATCTCCCACCATAACTAGGACGACGCGTCAGCTCTTTTTAGGTCTCTGAAGAGAAAACAAGGCATGGCCTGTCATCTGAGGATGCAGACATCCCTGAGGTGCGGTCCTGCCCAACACCTCACAGACTGCGCACATTAGCTTCGGAGCACCGGGTAGGTGGGTTTTCCACAGTGAGGGAAATCCACCCCAAAAGAATGAAAACAACTGAGTGGGAGGGTTGGTTCTGCTGGCTCTGAACCAAACCCAGGACCCCTCAGCCCAGAGCTTTTCACCATGAGCCTCTGTGCCCAGTGTTCGTGTCCACCAGGGAGACAGGTGGAGGCTCACAGTGAAGAGCTTCCATAAAACCCGAAGGACATGCAGTCCTGCATCTGTGCGAACACGGCCACCAGTCCTGCCACCCCAGGACCCTCCTGCTTCCCCCTCCATCACAAGACAGAGTCTGCTTCCTCCCCCAGCCTGGGCTGGGCTTGCTGTGAGCTTTGGGCAGAATGCAGAAGTGCTGTTCGGAGACCACCGAGCCCAGAGAGGATCAGAAGAGTTCACTTCCTCCCTCGTGGAACCCAGCCACTGACTGGACCACTGAATGACAACTAGCACCTGGGGACCTTGGAGGTGAAGGCCAGCCTGAACATCACAGGCAGCCATGTGGGACCCTAAGTGAGCCACCCAGCTGGACCTCAGCTGCCCCGCAGGACTGTGAGGAGTAACAGGGCAGGAATGGAAGCTCCACTTCTGAGGCAAGTGTTCAAGGCAAGGGAGACCCAGGATAGTCTGGTGTGAGTTTTCTATGTGGTGAAGAGTCTCCAACTTACTTCATCATCTTCATCTTCATCATCATCAGACTCAAGAACTCCATCCGGCAGCTCTTCTATAAAGAAAAAAAATATACATATACACATATATAAAAAAGAAAAAATTTCAATGAATAGCCATGAACACAGTGGCGCCTTGGCCACCACAATCCTTCAGGCGCCGTAGAGACACATGGTCACCATATGAGGGCACATATAGATCGTCCTGGTGTTGACAATGTCACACTCTTACCCACTTCTCATCATGATCATTTCAGACACCGTTTGATATTGTTCTCAGTGATTTTAAGTATCTCTCTCTGTTTTCATCAGAACATATTCAGAGTAGCCTGAGAACAATCCCAAGCCAGCATATAACTTGAGGGAACTTCAGGGAAGGGAAGTAAACTAATATTTACCGCCAGGCATCGCACTGGGTACTCCGTCCCTGAACCCTCACAACCCCCTTACAACGAGAGGCAGAGGCACAAAGGGGAAGGAGGAACCACATCTAGTTCTGCCTGGAGGTGGCCGTGGCGGGGTTCCTGGAGGCCCAGCACTGGACCTTTAGCGTTCGCAAACAAGGCTAAGCTCATAGCACAACTGAGCAAGAGAAAGATAATGAACCATTTTACCATCTGTAAGGTGGATCCTACCACCTACTTCTTGGGTAAAGCACGTGGCCCAGGTACACAGCAGGCATTACACAGGTGCGAGGTCCCTGCTCCTCCGTGAAGCCTTCCCTGGTTCCTCACTGAGCCATCATCTCTCCCTCCCTGTACATGACCTGCATTTCACCCTGAACTCCTACCAGCAGTCACCCTGTGGATGATCCTTGCTTCCTATGAAGGGATGGCTACTGACTGCAGGTGTCCTGTGCCCCCACTCTACTGGGTCATATCGGGGATAGAGGACCTGACCTCCTCCTCCTCACACTCCTACTGCACCTTCCTTATTAGCACTGGTTTGTTGAACGTCAAGAAAGCCCGAGAGAAGAAAGGAAGTCGGAAAGAAGGAAGGAGAAAAGAAGGCACCAAAGGCCATACTTACAGAGGTGGCCCAGCTCGCTTAGCAAGGGGCCTGACAGACACACCTAGATTAATCAAACACCAAGCTACTGCCTATGAGGGAGTCACCTCATGTGTTGACACAGTCTCACTTACTCAAAGGTGAGGTCTCCACTGACCTCACTGGTCTGAGGCCAGAAGGACACCAAATCTGTCCCCACATTGCTGAGGCTTGCATGTACACACGCATTCAGGGCCACACCACTGTCACAGAATGCCAGTTAGTTCAGAAAGCTACTCTGCAGACCCAAGGCTGTTAAGTCATTCTGCATTTTGGCTGAATTTAATTATATAACTTCTTGTCCCTTCTCACACACAGCGTATTCCCATTATACCTGCAGGAAATGCCTTTCAAAATGGTGGTGTTTCTATGCTCACCCATTACAAACCCTTCATGTTCTCTGGAAAATTCAAGCAGTCCAACACACTCCCTGTTCTCCTTCTTGGCCCAGCTTCTCTTCCCTGACTCAGAATCTCCTCATCTGTTGGCTCAAACTCTTCCCACCAGCCAGAACAGGACTGGTCCTATGAACTGGAAGACCCATGGGCCTTGGCTCCTCCGCCCTGGTGACAGCCTGGCCCCCATTCCTGAGCTGGTGCACAGCTATAGCTGCCCTCCCCAGGACTGCTCTGCTCTCTCCTGCCCGGTGACCAGGCTGGCGCCTGTTTCTCTGCCCTGACCGGCAGCTATGGTCTCCTGGCCCCCTTGCCAAGGGCTGGAGCTGCGGCATGGGCCCACGCCAGGGATGGCCTCCGTGCTGCCGTTGGCTGCAGCTCTGCTTGTCACTGTCACGGTCACCAGGATGAGATTTTCCTTTAGGCGTCACCAGACTAGTCTCTCCACCTATGGGGTCAGGCTCTTAAATACTCTAAAATATACTCACAACTTTGTACATAAAGATCTTAAAACTTCATTGGAAAAATAGTGCTGGTGGGCTGATAGCCACAGGGTTGAATGCAGCCACCCCTGTGCTTCTAAGCTCACTGAAATCAAACAGGAAGCCTCTAAATAAAGATGACGGCAACACTACTTCATGTATTTTTTTTTCTTGTGGTGCTGGGGACTGAACTCAGGGCCTCTGCCTGCCAGGCAAGCACTCTACTACTGAGCCACACCCCCCGTTCCTCACGTATCTTAAACTAGGAAAGTGGCCTCAACCTACACTCTATTAGTTTCCCTATGAGAAAAAGCATTGTTCAGAAGCTCTCTAGTTCCATACTGGTGGTGCATGTCATAAGGTATAAGTGAGTGTGTGCTTTTGAATCTTGTTTCAAAGTCGCAGACTTATAGGTAGTCACTTCTGGGCCCTGCCTCCATCCTATGGATAGAGAACAACTTGGATACATTAGATGAAAAGGAATATTTTAGGTCCCCTATTTGAATAGGAACTTGCTGAGCTTTTGAGCAGGTATTTCCCAAACCTTCCAGAATACCCAGGGCTGCCCAGCTATAGCTCTGCCCATGACAACTTCTTGCCAGCGCATGTCTCTTACAAAGGTGTGAGCCATCTCCTCCTTCGTGGCACTCTGGCATGTTGACCCAGGGCAGTGTACACAGGGAAAGACTCTTGTGCCAGGGAGCACATAGGGCCTGCATCCTGCTCCTTGGCTTCCTGGAAGACTGGCAAGAAAATGGATGTGCATGTGTCTCGGCTGACTGAAACTGGCAGTCTTAAGAAGATTCCAACCCAAATGTGACCCCGAAACTGAAGAGAACTCCTAGCCTGGGAGGGAGGTCTTGGAACCACTAATGACCAAGGAGCAGATGGGCAGCAAATGCCCACCTTGGAGGTGGCCCACCCAGAGAAGGTGGGAAGCCACCTCAGCCAAGACTGGGGCAGGCACATCTCATTTTATCTGTTTCCTTACGCCAGACTGGGCCCAGAATCAGAAGCGAAGTTATTGGAGAAAACGAAGTTCTATTCCTTGCTCATCTGAATTTGGGATGAGTCATACTTGCTCCATAAGAGCCAAAGGGGAGGACATTCAAACCAGGTGGGCAGGTAACCCAGAGCTCCCTGGCCACTGCCCGGGAAGGCCTCCTCTCTGCCTAGCAGCGTGCTCCATCTTGGCTGCACTGACACCCCCTGTCCTTTGACACCCCTTCTGCAGGAGTCTGACTTAACTGGTGTGGGGCAGCACATCTACCCAGGTGCTGCCAGGCTTGAACCAGGAGCAGAAGACGGGCCGCCTGGGAGCTTCTGGCGTTTCCCTGGTGCTTGGCTCTGGTCAAGTGGCTGACTTGAAAGGAGAGATGAGATCCTTTCTTACTTTTGCTCATGTGCACTCGCACTGCAGGATGTTAGGGAAGGGCATGCAGAGAGTCAGAGGTGACAAACTGGCCCTCCAAGGGCCTCTGTTCAGGAGACACAAAGAGCCAAGAGCTCCCCTACCACCCCACCCCATTCAAGGCTTCCCTGCCTTCCTCCCCTGCTTATTACGGGATGTGTGTGTTGTCATAGAAGCAGCTCCACAGAAAGGGGCCTTGCTGCTGGCTCACAACCATCCATCTTTCTGGAGTGAATGATCATCAAGGGAGGCGTGTGCTGCACTATCTGACCCCAGGACCCGGGGAAGTTACCCTTACTCTGGGGTAGGACTTAGGAGGGGAAAGGGAGGGGCCCATAAAGATAACTTACAAGGTATGGGAAGGGTTTCTGGAATTGCCTTTAACTTCTTTTTGTTGACTACAGGCCCTAAAGTGTGATAAGAGACTGTTAATCTTTGGACACTCTGGCCTTGACTACCTGGCCACACTGTGAGGTCACCTGGGCCTCCCATTTCCCTAAAGGCCTCTCCAATGACTTCCAAGGAACCACAAGCCCCTCTGAGAGAGCCCAGCATCCCTCGGACACACACAAGTAGTTCAAAAGTGAGGCTGTAGGTTCTGCATCAAACTCACCGGAGTTGAGCTGCTTGATGATGAACTCTACCTGGCGGATCGTCTCGGCATGGCCTTCCTTGATGAAGCAGCGCAGGATGTCCTCCATCCCCTACAGGCGTGACAGGGACAGTGCTTCAGTGCTTCAGTGGGTGGTTTCATCTGAGCCAAAAAGGATTCCTCTTTTTTTTGGGGGGGGGGGAGATATATACAATAAAAATACTCTGCTTACTGCTAAACCTTCTTTTTGCTCCTTTTATAAGTCGCAGTGAGACCATTTTCTTCTTGGTTGACTATCTGACCTCAACATAACAGGATAACATATTTAGCTTAAAATCGGTTGTAAGATCTCCCTGCACAGCCCTGCCTCAAGTGCTGGCCATTGGTTGAGAGGCCATTTCTTTCCTGTGTTCCCTTGTTTATTCACTGCCTCCTGGACTTTGGGGCCAAACACGGTCTTCAAAAAGTGGAACCATGTGTTTAGAGAAGTAAATGAATAGAAACTCTTTAAAAGGCCTTCATTCTTTTTCTATCATAAGAATTATAGTTACCACACTCTGCCGTTATGTTATGTAATACGTTTGACAGTGGAATTTTCATCTTGGCTAGCACAATCACAGGGAAACAGAGGTAAGATGACGCGAACACGGTATCTAATTCCTCTCCCTCCTCTTTCCCTAAAGGATTGGAGTAAGCACACATGGCTGGAGCTTTCCACCAGCAGGGGGAAGCATGTCTAATAATGAACCCAAAACAGAAGACGCAAAGTACAGAGGTGCGGGCAGAGAGATGGATCTCGTGTCATGCAAACCCTGATCAAACCATGCCTGAAGCTTATCCTGGACTTCCTGGTTACACAAGCTGGCATGTTCTCTTTTTAGACAGGCCAGTTTGGAATCAAAGAAGTGCCAAGAGCATCTGTGAACAGGTTGAACTCTCATGACCCAAGAAAGAGAACTGCTTTATAGAAAGGTTAAATCAGAATTATCATGTGGATGTAATCCTAGCTCCTGTATGGATTAACTGTGCAACCTTACTCAAATTATTCACCTTCACCCAGCCTGTTTCTTCAATTATAAAATAAGGCTGCCCCTCAAGTTGACAAGAGATTTTTGAAAAACCAAGTATGTAACTGGGTCTTGGTTATGTAGATGTGTACATGTGTTAGGATGCCTTGAACCACACATGGAGGGCCTGGGCATTCCACTGTCAGCCAGTTACACCTGAACAATGGCATCTAGTGCCACAGCCGGCATCTGTGTTCCACAGAACGGCGAGCCTGCCTTGCTGTCTGGGAGCATTAGTGGCTCGGGTGAGAGAACTGGCAGCTAAGTCACGGGGATAAACAGCAGAGCGAGAAGAGCAGAGGGTTAGGACAGAACCTGACAGGACAATGACATTTCACTGACAGGCAGATAGGTGAGCTCACAGAGACCAGGAAAAATAGTCTAGGAGGGAAGAAGGACTCGAAAGGCGTCCTGGAATCAAGGACAGGGTGTTTCAAAGAGGAGTGGGCAGCACTGTCGAGCTCCTGTGTGACCACATACCGGGGCTTCTTACCAAAGGAACAGCCACCAACCAGTGTCTGCCTTGGACCTTGGCTGTCAGGAGACCTGAGTTTGACGTCTCTGTCTTATTAACTGATCTCATCCTTACTGTCCATACCCCACTTCCCAGGTGAGGAAGGAGAACTGCAGGGGCAACAGCCAAGAGCAGAATCAAGCGCGAGCAGCTTGGGAACGCAAAGTCCTCAGCCTGTGCCCCAAGGAATGGGACAAAGGATCCATTCAGGCTCGTGTCTATCTTTTCTTCCCAGATGTTACTTTTACAAGTGATTATCTACTCGTATCTTTATAGATCTTTTTATTCTCATTCACTCTCTTTCGTATGGCTCTAACTCAGTTGTTACTTGGAAAACAAACAATAAATTCCTGTGTAATGAGGAGGATCACCTGGGGGTGCTTTCTTAATAGGAAATACTCCAGTGAGAAATCGCACTTATTTTTTAAAACCACATATATTAGGTAATGTTTAATCTAAATCATAGGAATGAGAAGTCATAAAAATAACAGTATTCAACCCTGAAAGTAATAACTCGCTGCTGAAGATAATCTTGGCCTAATACAAATGTCCAGCTTAGATGGAAAGGAAAATAACAAAGGCCACTCACCAGCCACGTGAATGAAAACCAGATGTGCTGCAAGGAAGGACAGAGGGACCGGCCACCCCACCAGCCAGCCAAGGACACAGGTCGAGGGGCCCTTACCTGAGATGCCGGAGACCACAAAGGTTTCAGGGTTTTTTCGATTTGGGAATATCTGCCCAAGACCCAAGTCTAAACACAAAGTTCATTTATGCTTTGTCATGCCCTCAAGATAATTTTATACAGTATTTTAAATAATTCTGCCTGTGAAACAAAGTTTTAATGATGTAGAATGTTCCACCTATACCTCATGTCTATGCTCCAAAAGTTTTAGATTTGGGAATATTTCAGATTCTAGATTTTTGGATTAGGGATGTTCAATATGAAATCACACAGAAGACAGTGTTTGTATCACAGAATTTAAGGAAGAAAAACATTTGTCATATCTAGATTTTTCATTAAAGATGAGATCAGGGATAGGGTGTAGCTCATTGCTATAGGAAGAGCACTTGTGCAGCATGTGTAAGACCCTGGGCTCGATCCCCAGCATTGGGAGAAAGAGAAAAAGAAAAAGCCGGGTGTGGTGATGCACACCTGTAATGTCAGTGGCTCAGGAGGCTGAGAGCTCAAAGCCAGCTTCAGCAAAAGCAAGGTGCTAAGCAACTCAGTGAGACCCTGACTCTAAATAAAGTACAGAATAGGGCTGGGGATGTGGCTCAGTGGTCAAGTGCCCCTGAGTTCAATCCCTGGTACCAAAAAAAAAGAATACTCTGGGGCTAGGGAGATAGCCACAGCCACTCCTTCAGGGGCTTTGAGAGGACTGAGCGGGCTAAAGCACCGCGCACAGAGGTGGACAGTGTGCACTGAGTGCCACACAGCCCTCCAAACGATCCCACCCCTCCCTGATGCTCAGCAGTTCACACCCTATTTGTTCTAGCCCAAACAGCCTGATCTACCACTAAAGGTCAAGAGAAACTTTCCCTTGGAAACTCAAATATTTGTATTAGGTGAATAAAGATATTTCACTCTAGCTCTGAAAGTTATACAGGTTTTCTATTAAAATTTGTAAGCTACATAAAATAAACAGCCAGTACACATGCCTGGAATTCCAGTGATTTAGGAGGCTGAGGCAGGAGGATCATTAACTTCAAGGCCAACTTTAGCAACTTAGCAAGAGCATGTCTCAAAATGAAAAATTAAAAAAGGGATGGGACCCAGACACTCATCAGTAGATGAATGGATTAAGAAAAAATGGACTTTTACTCATCCACAAAGAATAGTGACTTTATGGATGTGAGGGCGATCTGGCTGCGACATCTGTCACCCCATTGATCACCAGGGTTGATTCGACTGATCTGGATGGCTAGGCAGGTGTCCTCTTCCTCTCTCACCACTAAATCTGAGTCCCCCCCACCAATAAGCTGCACACTTGGTCAACCTTCCCCAAAAGAGGAGGACCATCCTTCCACCAAGGGTATATGAGTAGCTGCACTCCCCTGCCAGAACCTCCAAAAAAGCTCTCAAGAATAATGGCTTTAGCCAGGTATGGTGGCACACGCCTGTAATCCCAGCACTTTAGGAGGCTGAGACAGGAGAATCGCGAGTTCAAAGCCAGCCTCAGCAATGGTGAGGCGCTAAGCAACTCAGCGAGACCCTGTCTTTACATAAAACACAAAATAGGACTGGGGATGTGACTCAGTGGTCGAGTGACCCTGAGTTCAATCCCCAGTACCAAAAAAAAAAAAAAAAGAAAAGAAAAGAAAAAATAAAATAAAATAAAAAGAAGAATGGCTTTATGACATTTGTTGATAAATGGATGGAAATGGAGAACATCATGCTAAGTGAAATAAGCCAATTTCAGAAAATCAAAGGTCAAATGTTACTGGGCACAGTGACATACACCTGTAATCCTAGTGGCCCGGGAGCCAGAAGCAGGAGGATCTCAAGTTTAAAGCCAGCCTCAGCAAAAGCAACTTGTTAAGCAACTCAGTGGGACCCTGTCTCTAAATAAAATACAAAATTGGGCTGGGGATGTGGCTCAGTGGTCAAGTGCCCCGAGTTCAATTCCTGTACCCGCCCCCCCCAAAAGGTCAAATATTTTCTCTCATATGTGGAAGTTAGAGTAAAGTAAAAGAAAGAGGAGAGGATCAGATATCAAAAAGACACAGGAAGATCAGTAGAGAAGGAGATTAAGAGGGAGAAAGGAGGGATAGGAAAGGGGAGAAAATGTGGAATGAATTTTTAAAAATCATGCTATGTATTTACATATACCATAGGAAATTTCACCTTGATGTGTAAGTAGAAAGAACCAATCAAAAATAAATAAATCAGATGAGCAAAAGGAAGGTAAACAGAAAAGAGGGGTGGGAGGAGAGGAGGGAAAAGAGGGGAATTTGAACTAAAATCAAGTCCATTCATGTATAATTTTCCCAGGGTGAACCCATCCACTATGTTACTGTGTATAACTATAATGCTATAAATAAATAAATATTATAAAGAAAAGAAAAAGGCTGGGGGTGTAGATAGCAGTAAAGTGCCCCTGGGGTTTATCCCCAGTACCAAAAAAAAAAAAGAATAAAATATCTCTCTGCATAGAGATAAAGCTATGAACATTTTGAAGTATTTCTTCTTTTTATGGGTATTGTTTTACATAATTGAAATCATGCTCATTGTAATGCTATTTGTTATTTTTAAATTTAACTTACTATTTTCATGTGTCAATATAAAGTTTATAAACAAAGTTTTAGTAGCTATAATAATAACAGCAGCTGGGGCTGGGATTGTGGCTCAGCGGTAGAGCGCTTGCCTCGCATGCGTGAGGCCCTGGGTTCGATCCTCAGCACCACATACAAAGCAATAAAATAAAGACATTGTGTCCATCTATAACTAAAAAAATATTAAAAGAAAAAAATAACAGCAGCTAAGATCACCTCTCAGTGCTCACTAAATGGCAGGGATAATGTGTGTGCATGAGCTCATTTAATTCTCACAATTTCATGTGTTTGGTGCTACAGTAATTCCCACGGTGCCCCGAGACAACCAGGAAAAGGTAGAGCAAGACTAGAACACAGTTCAGATTGCCATCTCAGGTGGGATCATAGTTGGGGTGCAGATTTTTGTAAAGACCCAAAGACTATCACACTCAAAGTTGATGGACACCATAGAAAATGTAAAGACCAAGACCTAGGATGAAGAAGGAATTCCTCCCTATCACCAAAACACGGGAAAGATGCACATAGTGGGTCTGACTACAACATTCAGGAGTCCACTTTTCACCTGGTGCTAAGGCTTGTGGTGGTGCTAAGAAAAGAAGTTGTACACCACTCCCAGGAAGAATAAACACAAGAGAAAGAACATTAAGTTGGCTGTCCTGAAATACTATAAGGTGGATGGGAATGGCAAAGTTATTCACCTTTGCCGGAAGTGCCCTTCAGATGAATGTGGCACTGGAAGTTTTTACGGCCAGCCACCTTGACAGACATTATTGTGGTAAGTGTTGTCTGACTGATTAATTCAACTAACCAGAAGACAAATAATGTGTAACAACAACAACAACAAGACGAGGACAGAGCTCAGGCTGGGCGTGCCCACTGGACACTCGCCTCCCTGCCTGCTCTCACTCCTGCCCCAACTCGTTCCCGCCAGTGTTGCCATTGAGGCTGTTTCCTGTTTTCTACGACAGTCAATAATGCTGTAATGAGGGCTGGGGCTGTAGCTCAGTGGTAGAGCGCTTGCCTCGCATGCGTGAGTCACTGGGTTCAATCCTCAGCACCACGTAAAAATAAATAAAATAAAAAGATATTGCATACATCTACAACTAAAAAATATTAAAAAAAATAATGCTGTAATGAATACTGCAATATAGAATATTTAGGGAGGCTGAGACAGGAGAATTGTGAGTTCAAAGCCAGCCTCAGCAACGGTGAGGTGCTAAGCAACTCAGTGAAACCCTGTCTCTACATAAAACACAAAATAGGGCTGGGGATGTGGCTCAGTGGTCGAGTACCCCTGAGTTCAATCCCTGGTACCAAAATATATATATATATATTTTATATAAAAATATACATATAGGGCTGGGGTTGTGGTGCAGTGGTAGCGTGCTCGCCTAGCACGCGTGATGCACTGGGTTCGATCCTCAGCACCACATGATAACAAAGATATTCTGTCCACCTACACCTAAAAAATAAATAAATAAATATTTTTTAAAAAAATAAATAAAAATAAAAATATACATATATATGTATATATATATATGTATATGTAATATTTGGTCATGTTGTACGTGGAGCTCCAAAAGTAGAATTATTGGGGCTAAGAATATGAATGTTTTTGAGGATTATATACATTGTCGAATTGCTTTGCAAAAATGCTCTACCAGTTAATCACCTCAGTAAAATTTCCACATTAATTTGGAAATGCCTATCCCTATGGCGCCACGGAATTTAGCGAGGAGGCTGACCCCCTGCGGTGGACAACTGTGTGCTCATAGCTGAGGAATCCTCTATGACTGATCTACATCCCCAGCCCTTGTTATTTTTTTATTTTGAGACAGGCTCTTGCTAAGTTGCCCAGACTGGCCTGCAACTTGAGATCCTCCTACCTCAGCCTTCCGAGTAGCTGGGATTATGGGTGTGCGCCTGGCTGAGAAGCAACTTTTAAACAGCTTCTCAGTGCTCCTTTCCCAGGATACTAGCCAAACTACTGGCATCCCCAGCCTCCTTTGCAGCTAGGGTTCTGGCACCCAGCCTAGATGCCACCAAAAATGTACCCAGGTGAAACTTCTGAATTGGAAGCGGGCAATGCGAGACCCTGGGTGGGAAGGAATGCACATCTTTTGGGAGAGTGGATAGCAGTGGCAACCAGACCTCTGGGCAGAGTGGAGGGGAGAGTTCCCGGCATTGTGGGCATAAGCTGTGGGCTGCCAGGTCACTGGTGCACAAGGGAGTTCCTTCAACCTGGGAGGCTCCTACGCCCAGTTCCGGCTCTCCTAGAGATTCCAGGAGCCTTCGTACCTGGCACAGCATCTGGTCTGCTCCAGCTCTGCAGGTATTTACTGGGGCTCTGAACCCAGGGAAGGGCACATGGCTGACCAGTGCTGACAAGGCCCTAGCTGCACCAGGCCTGAGCACGGGTAGCAGGGCAGCTCTATTTATCTAATCTGTTCTCCAGCTCCAGAACTTGGCCAGCTCTTAAAGTTTAGGTGGGCCTCGGGGGACTCATTTGCCTCCTCCCTGCTTTTGGTGACATGGTGAGACTAGTGAAACTGCATTTGGTACTAGTATAATTTTTATGCATGTGCTGTAATTTTCCATAAGCACACAAAGGTTTCCCTGGTTGCCAAAACAGAATTCTTATAACGGCATGTTCTGCTTTAATTCCTCATGATGTAATAAAAATTTCATTCTGGCTTCATCCTGCTTTTCCTAATTATCATCTTCTACAGTTATTAACATTGTGAACAAAAGAACCATAATTTCATCAGCAATTATGGTAGCAATTATGTTACTTCCAGGTTTTCAATATTGTAAAAATGTTAAAATGAGCATCACCCTGCACTGAGCTCCTTTCTGCACGCGAAGGAAAATGAAGGACCCCAGAGATGCACACTGCAGAGGACGCTCACCTGTGGTGCTCAGCTGCTTTGCAGAAGGACTGCAACACTGAGCCCAAACACCAGGACTCGAGGACATCAGCTTTGCCTCCCCATCCCTGGCACTGCATGAGCAGAGGGTACAGTGGGGAGACTGTAGGTGACATTTTCTCGTCTTGTTCCTTTATTGCTTAGCATTCCCAGCTAAGGTGAAGGCGCACGGCCGAGGTGCTGACCAGCAAATGCACCACGCTAGCCCCATACCCAACAAGAATGTGCTGGCTTTATCCACCTACAAAACCCACTCAAGGATAAAAGTGAAAGGAGGGAACCTGAAGGTTTAGAAAAACCTTACTGTGGCCATAAGCACCACTTTGAGGCCACTCTACAAAGAGTTCAACAGGCAACTGGCTGGGAGTTGTGTCTAAAAGGTTCCTCCACTCAGGCCAAAATGGTGGGGGGTCCATAGCTCATGACTCTGCCCTCCATTCAAATGCCAGAGGAAGTCTACACTTAGACCTTTATCTGAGCAAGCTGAGTTTTCTCTTTAAAGTCAAAAACTGATGCGTTTGTTTTTCACCAAGTTGCTGCATCATCGTTCAACCTTTTTTCTGTGCCTTTACCTCCCACCCCCCTCCTTCTGGAACTTCTGTTAGATGTTAGAGCTGCGGATAGTGCCACTCAGTGCCTGGGGCTCTGCTTCCATCTTTTTTCTCCCTGGTCTGACGATGTGTGGGCTGCCCTGCTCTCCTGACCCACACCTTGATGACCTCAGGGGATGTGGTCCCTGTCCCCTGACTGCGCTCCCTCCTGTCGTCCCCACCCTTTGCTGGACGTTCCCAGGGCCTGTGCACTCTAGGTCAGCACTCTAACATTGAGCTACACTGGGGTGTCACTTGCCCTTGCTCTTTTTGATGCCATGACACCCTACTCTTTCCTCCTCAGCCTACAGGCTATTTTCCTATTCTTGCCTTGACTAAATATTACTTTTTACCTAAATGACCACAGTGAAGAATTCAATCCAGATTTTATTTCCTATTTTCTATTGAAAACGCAGAGTTTTTAATTTAAAAGTAGTAGGCAACTAAGTTCCACTGTTTGGTGAGCTCATACGAAATGGTTCTTACATTCTGTGAATCTCTGGTATAACTGTTGATGTGATTTAGACAACAAAATAGGAGATTTAGCCATTCTAAGGAAGCAAAACCAATTGGGGGAATGTTCTGGTTTCAATCTGAATTCATCCTGTGTTCTGAGTGGGGAAATACACGTAATCCCTTCACCACAGCATTTAATGCACACATGGTTACCCTGGTTTCACACGGTATAAAGAAAAAGAACACAACCTTAGTGGTTTTGCTTATTAGATTTTGAAACTTTCACCTCTCCAAATAAGACACTAATCATCTGGTGCTTATTTTGACTTGAGCATAAGCACTAATGAAAACACATTAAGCTGCGAACACACTGTTTACCAAACAGCACTTTTACAATCTTTACAGCTTGTCTGCAAAGTTTATCCATTTGCAAAAATAAACTTGCTGGAAATGTCTTAACACTGTGGTTTTTAACTACTTAGAATTTAGGGATCCCCTTGAGATTCTGATAAAAGATCTAGACATTCCCCAGAAAATGGCAAACACATATCCTGCATGCCATTTCAGGGAGTGTGTGACCTGGGTGAAGCTCTGCCCTGGCCCTGTGGAGCCAGCCCTTGCTCCAGTGGCTGTGCAGGGGCACAGGCAGGGCGCCCAGCACCCCGCACCCCTTACCATTGCTCTTGCCTCCTCGCGAATGGACGGAATGGAAAGAATGCTGTACAGAGCTCCGTTCACATATGGCTGTATCTTTAAAGGGAGAAAAAAAACAGTCAATTGCATGTTTTCAAATACTATACGACTCAATCATCAAACACCACTGTTGGCTAAGGAGAAAGGGTGTCCAGCTCTCCAGAGCTCAGGATACATGTTTTCAAATAAAAGACATCTCCATTTGCACATTCTGGGGACCACTACAACTAGGAGTCCAAAACCAAGCCCCTCACTCTGTCCAAAGCCTACTCCTGCTACAGCGCACTGCTTAAGTAAAGTCATTTCTATTCTCCTGATCGTTATCATCGATCGCTCTGTTTACTCCCTGGCTTCCATCTTTGACAGGAACCTTCTATGCCACATCCACTGTTGCTGTCTTGTTCACATGGCTGTCCCTGACCAAGCCTCCATCCAACCTCCAAACTCTACCTTTGACACTCACCCTTTAATCCAACCATCCTATCAGTGCTGAAATTCCACAGCATGGGCTGATCCCTCCTGTCCTCACCATGGGCGCCTTCCACAGAGCCCACCAGAAGTCCTAGCTTCTTCCTCGGTAGGGCACACAGGCTCCTTCAAGGGCCAGTGCCCATACTACCTGCTCTGCTCTTCCCTCTGAGCTGCCCAGGGTACCCGTGCTACCTGAAGGACTCCCTCCCACCCCCACCCCCCACACATACGCATACACGCCTGGCAGATCCTGAAACTTTCACCTCTCCAAATAAGACACTAATCATCTGGTGCTTATTTTGACTTGAGCATAAGCACTAATGCAAATACAGTGAACTGTGAACACACTGTTTACCAACCAGCGCTTTTATAATCTTTGAAGCTTGTCTGACCCATTTGCAAAAATAAACTTGCTGGAAATTTCTTTTTTTTTTTGGTACTAAGGATTAAACTCAGGGGCACATGACCACTGAGCCACTTCCCCAGCCCTATTTTGTGTTTTTTTGTTTTTGTTTTTTTATTTAGAGAAAGGGTCTCACTGAGTTGCTTAGTGCCTCACCCTTGCTGAGGCTGGCTTTGAACTCATGATTCTCCTGTCTCAGCCTCCCAAAGTGCTGGGATTACAGGCTTGTGCCACCATGCCCAGCTTGGAAATTTCTTAATACTGTGGTTCTTAACCATTTAGAATTGAGGAACACCCCTCAGCCCTAGCTCCTGCAGTTCCCCTTGAGGGAACGCTCTTCCCATATGTCCACCTTGAGAGCTGATTCTGTCAGTCAAACCAAGCTCGGACAGAGCTCCTAGGAAGCTTCTCCTGAATGCCGTGCACACAGAGCTTGCTTCTGCTTCCTAGACAACCTTCCACTGGCTGCACTGGATTCTGTAACTTTTATTTTTCCTTGATTGAACCCAGAAGCACTTTTAAAATTTTTAAATTTTTAGATAGACAGGGGTTTGCTAAGTTGCTCAGGCTGGCATCAAATTTGTGATCCTCCTGCCTTGGCCTCCCAAGTGGCTGGATTGGAGGAGTGTACCACTGTGCCTGACAACCCTGTGGGTTTTTTTATTTTTTTAAAAATGAACACATGTCTCTTCTATTAGAAGCTCTGAGGACAAGATCATTCTTAAATCATACAGGTAACACTAACATCGAATGAACACAGGACACAGAACAGTTCACGGCCATGAGTGAGAGGTGCCTGTTCTGTGGACTGTGTGCTGCTCTCTCCACAACCAGAGAGGAGGGCACGTTGGCCACCCCCTTCCCAGCACTGGGCTTTTTTTTTTTTTCTTTCTCTCTGTATTAGTCAGAGTTCTCTAGAGGAACAGAATCAACAGGAAGTATAATTATAAAAAGGGGACTTATTAGGTTGGCCCACTCAACCAGAAGCTGGATAGTCCACAATGGCTGTCTGCAGCTGGAAAGCCAGAAGAACCAGTAGCCACACAGTCCAAGGGGCTGGAACCCCAGAACAAGAAGATCCATGGTGCTACCCCAGTCTGAGACTGAAGGCTTCTGGGAATCAGTGGCAGAGTCCACTTTGGAAGAGTGAAGAAGCCAGACTCTGATATCCTCAGAGGATCACAGCAACACCAAGAACCCGTTCAAGAAGAATTGAGCTTGCATCTGCTGCTGCTTCATTGTTCTTCCAACTTGTATGCCATCCAAGCCACCATCCTATTGGTCAGTACTGCCCATGCTTAGGGAGGGTCTCCATTTCAGTTGGCTATCCCACATGCCAATCATTTCTAGACACCCTCACCAACACACCCATAATCCTCTTAACCCTTGGCATCTCTTAATCCAATCAAGTTGACAATTCAAATTAAGCATTACATTTTCTCTCTCTCCCTCTCTTTTGGTTCTGGGGATTGAACCTAGGGTGCCTTTATCACGGGGTCATATCTCCAGCCCTTTTTAGTTTTTATTTTGAGACAGAATCTCACTAAGTTGCTGAGGCTGGCCCTGAACTTGCAATCTTCCTGCTTCAGCCTCCCCAGTCACTGGATTCCAGGTGTGCACCACTGTGCCTGGCTATTCTGACTTTTAATGTTTGCTGAGCTGATGGGTGAGAAGAGGCATGCTACAGTTGCTTCATTTTCACCCTCTGACCACTAGAAATTCAGTTTACAAGTCATCATGATGTAATATTCTGTGGATTACCTGTTTATATCCTTTACCCTCTTCTTTTTCTGCTGAATTGTTTGGCTTTTACTTACCAATTTTGGGGACATTTTCATTTATCAGGGATATTAAACTTCTGTTATATGCCATACAACTTTCTTCCTGGGGTACAGTTTACCTTTTGACTTTGATTATGGTATCTTTTTCCATAAAAAAAAAGTCATGTCAAGTATGTGCATCTTTATCTTCATGGCTTCTGGGTTTTATCTTCAAGACCATGACTAACAAGACACAGTGCAGCGTTTACTTGTGCAGCAAACCCATTTCTGGGCTCTCAGATACAGAGGCATCTTTCCAGCTCAGAGCAAATATCTGGCAACAGTGATGACATGATCTGATGTCTTTAGTCTAATCAGTTCATAGAACTGATAAACTCGTTGCAACACCTGATGTAAACATTTTGATTTTTGGGGGGCACTAGGGATTGAACTCGGGGGCACTTGACCACTGAGCCACATCCCAGCCCAATTTTGTATTTTATTCAGAGATAGGGTTTCACTGAGTTGCTTAGTACCTCGCTTTTGCTGAGGTTGGGTTTAAACTTGAAATCCTCCTGCCTCACCCTCCCAAGCGCCCGTTGCGACACAAACATTGATTTTTTAAAAATTTTTATTTATTTTTTGGTACTGGAGATTGAACTCAGGGGCACTCAACCACTGAGCCACATCCCCAGCCCTATTTTGTGTTTTATGTAGAGACAGGGTCTCACTGAGTTGCTTAGCACCTCGCCATTGCTGAGGCTGGCTTTGAACTCGCGATTCTCCTGTCTCAGCCTCCCTAAGTGCTGGGATTACAGGCTTAAGCCACCGCACCCGGCTGCAACACAAACATTTATGAAGAAATGGAAAAATGTTTCTCATAGCCTTTACCCTCCTGACTTGAATTTATAAAGAATAGAGTTCGAGCCGGGTTGAGGCTTTGACTGCAGGTAAAAGGCAACGTCGTAGCATCTACAAAGGCATTTGCAAAAAGGAAGAGAAGCATCATCTTTGTTAGTTTTTGTTGATTTGTCTTCCTACACCTCTACTTCACTTAAAAAGGTTTGTGGTCCATAAATTAGAAAACTTGGAGACCACCACCAGGTGACAGGGGAGCAGGTAAGTAGGTGATGGGGTGAGAGCAGCTGGTCCAGCTGTTCTACAGGACAATTTGGCGGGACTCAGCCACAGCCTGGCATATGCTGTGAGTAAAAAGGGTCCACACTCCAGGGAAGCTCTGCACAGGCTCTGGTGGACAGGTAAGTAACTTGGAGGAGCACGGCAGTCGGGAGGCTGGGTGAACCAGGTGTACATGAGCCAGGAGGTCCCGACAGGTGTGTGTACAGGAGCTGGGAAGGTCCCGGCAGCACAGGAGACTCACGGCGCACAAGCCCTGGGAGGAAGGCCGTGTGCAAAGTGAGTGGTGCACGCGCAGCATCACGTGCTTTAAGGCCACATGTGTACCTACTACGGATGGCATTAATGAGAGCGCTGGCACTGGCCGGGGGCAAGCAGCTGAGACAGATGACAGGAGAAAAAGTGAGGAACCCAGACAGACCAGCAAGGACAGGGCCAAAACATAAGGACTGGGGGACCAACTCCCTGCTTCTGAGCTCCAATTTTTTAGATTATAAATGATTTGAAGTCATTCATAAAAATACCTGGAGGAGGGGCCGGGGATACGGCTCAGTTGGCAGAGGGACGGCCTTGCATGCACAGGCCCTGGATGCCAACCCCAGCACCACAAAGAAAAAAAAAAGGCACCTGGAGGAGGGAACATATGTATACCTGTCAAATGAAGCCACTACCCCAGGCCAGCCCCTTGCCTGTGAGGTCGCAGGCACCGAGGGCCCAGTGTAGCCCACGCCCGGGGCGAGCAATGCTGACTGAGTACCTCGTGATTCTCGTGGCCGAGGAGATCCGAAAGGGCTTTCAGCACCAGGCCTGGCACCTTGGCACACATGTTCTTCCCTGTGGGACCAAAAAAAGACATGACATCATCTGAACTCGGAAGCAGTTTCAAGCCAGGTAGACTCGAGCACAGATCTTGGCTTATCTGCTTACGAGCTATGTTGTGATGGACGGCAAAACCAGGCCTGGGTGTGAAATGAAACCAGAGGAAAACTAGTGCCTGCGAAAGGGAGAGCTCCACTCCGCTTTTTGGTCAGCCCTTCTTCTGGAAGCCTAATTAACACCATAGATTCCTCCAACAATCTGACTACTCCCCTCTGAAGTGCTGAGGCTCGGCCTGAGGCTAGAGATTTCCTGGAGGCCTGTGAGAAGAGCCAGTTCTCCCCCTCACCACACTCCGCTCTGTAAACAGGTTTCCCGCTAGAAACCCCTGTGCAAGTACACTAGCACTTTTATGGCACCAGTTAGCCTATGAATGTTGTGAGAAACTGAGGACGGGGCTCAGAATTTGGAGTGTGATCTCTCTGGGCCTGCTGGTGTGAAAATAAAGTTTGAGTTTTGCCACGCTGAGTGCCGCCTGCCACTTCTTGACCAGTCTAATTCCAGCAACAATGTGACCACAGGCCTCAGGTTCCTCCTCTTTAAAATAGCAATTATCTAGCTCAAAGTTGGATGTAGAATTCAGGATGAGAAGGACCCAGGATGGCGTGGAGCCACAAGTGCTGGGTAACGGGTTGTGGCTATTACCGAAGTCAGCACAGATGGATTCCTTACAGCAAAAGCACGTCACACTGTAGAGTGATATGCCACCAACCAAGCTCAAAGAGCGCCAGCACAAAACCATACAGATCTTTTGGTAATCCAAAACGTCATTATCACACTGCAAGTAAACTGATGGTAAGGAAAAAAATGGACAGTAACCTGAGAACTGTACTAAAAGGTAGGGGTTTTCACACAGGCTATTTTTAGAGCAAAAGATCGAAATCACAATCATTTACTCAGTCAGCAGCACACTGGTGGCTCAGAGCACAAAGCTTCCAGGAAGCACCCTGAGCTAGTTGTCTACCTAGACGACGTTTTCCTCTAAACTCTGAAGCTGCTTGGACAGAGCAGCCCAGCCTGGATCTGCTGCCTCTTCTAAAGAAGCTTCTGTCATCCCAGCCAACAGGTCATCTGAAAGGGCCATGAGCACAAAAGGAACGGGTTATGGCTATTACTGAAGTCGGCACAGATTCCTTACAGATGGGGGCGAACACCACCACCTTCCTGAGCAAGCAGGGAAATGGCTTGTGATGCCCACGAGAGAGCCTCCACCTCCAGGCACGGGTGGGAAACAATTAGGAGCAGGAAGCCTGGTTTAATGTCACTGCTCCTGCCACCAACTTCATCCTGGAGGATGCTAAGAACAGCCCTCCATCGTCAGAGAAGGGGATCATGATTCCTAACTTCATGCTGTTCAATCATGCAATGAAGATGAAGGAAAACGTAGATGGATCTAATCTCCTCTTCCCGTGGAACTGCACTAAGGCCAGAATGGTATTTTGGCCTCAGGGACTCAACAGCTTTATACCACCCTGTCTTATCTCTTTCTCTAAGGGAGATGAAAAGCAAGCCCTCAAGGGCTCACTAGGAACCTGGATTCTGGGCATGATCCCTTCTCACACCCCCATACCAGAAAATGCAAGAATGGGGTGAGACCTGTGCTGCGGAGGCAGAGGTTCATGAGCAAAGCCACTGAGTACTCCAGTGTGTAGTCAGACAGGCAGTCGGGGTCCTTCAGAATGTCGATCAGCCAGAAGATGAGGCCGTCTCGAATCATCGCCGTCTGCAGCGGGCGCCTGGGACGAAATGGCCTGAGGTAAATTAAAACTGGCACGAGACTTGTCACTCAAGAGGATAGAGCTATGTGAACATATGGAAGATACAGACTCCGAGGCATCTTTTATTGTTAAGTGGGTACAACTGAAATAACAAAATCCTTTATTTTCAGGGATACGATGAAGAGTTCAAAGAAAGAGAAGGTAGTAAGGAAACCTCCTACTTTCAAAGTTTCCTTTTCCATATTTAAAATTAGCAGAGTAGGGGCTGGAGTTATGGCGCAGTGGTAGCGTGTTCGCCTAGCACGCATGAGGCACTGGGTTCGATCCTCAGCACCACATAAAAATAAAATAAAGATATTCTGTCCACCTACAACTAAAAAATAAATATTTTTTAAAAATTAAATAAATAAATAAATAAATAAAATTAGCAGAGTATTACATCATTTTTTTTTCTGTGGGTACTGGGGATTGAACCCAGGGGTTCTTTACCACTGGGTTACCTCCCCAGCCCCCAACCTTCTTTTAAAACTTTGAGACAGGGTCTCACTAAGTTGCTGAGGGTTTCACTGAGTTGCTGAGGCTAGTGATCTTCCTGCCTCAGCCTCCTGGGTAGCTGGGATTACAGGTATGCACCTCTGCATCTGGGTTATTTCAAATATTTAATAAATATTCATCAACAGCTTTTGGTCTACATAAACCAGGAAACAGGGCCATGGTAACATTCTTTGAAAAACAGATTTTTGCCTCAACCCTACAGAATACAGCACAGGCACTTTGAGCTGAATGAAAATAAAAACAAATTGTAAAACCCAGCTCAGTAGCATTTTGATAAAGAGTGGCTTACTGACCTGGGAAACAGAAATTTCACCCAGAGTCCAGGTGTAAAATCTAACAGAATCTAATACCTCTTCACGATGTATAATGGTGGACGTCTTTGTGTTAGCCTTAAGAACAGATGCGACCAAGCACAGTGCCACCATGAGAAGCCATCTGAATAATCTGAACATCTGAATACCAGGGAGCAGCCAGCACTTGCCTCTCTTAACCAATGGATTATGGTAAAATGACCACCCAGAAGAAGGAGCAAGTAACCACTGAGGCCATTCCTGAACCCACACAGACCTGACCAGTGTGGCCTCTCAGAACGTGTGGAGACTGTGCTCCCTGGGCAAGCCTACTGCCTTCTACTCTCATTGCAGAGACCCTGGAGAGCTACAAAAACATTAGGCCCATTTGCAGAGCAGAAAAGTATCAATTATTATTTGTAGGGAAAGAATAGATGGGCAGTAAATATTTACATTACCAGAAAGAAGTATTTCTTCACCCAATCTTTTATCTGCAATTAAGTTTCCTAAGTAGAGTCACCATCAAGCTAAGCTGTTGTGTAGATAAACAGGAATAAAGTGTTCAGACAAACTGAGCAGTAGAAACCAGACAAATCACTTGCAGCTCTTTTCAATTCATAAGTTACTACAAGAACATTGCCACCAGCAGGGACCTGGCTGACAGCAGACCCTGAGCCTGCCGCTTCCCCCATGAAGCATACACCGCTTAGACTCCTTCACTCTGGAGGCTTCTGGTTAATAGGGAGAGTCAGTCCAATGTTAGCATCTGATGGAGAAAAGCATGTTCAGAAAAGGGTGGGCAAAAAGCTGGAGGTTCTAGAATTCTTCATCAAGTCAGATAAAATGAGGCAGTGCTGAGGCAAGCCGGACTCTGGAAGATTTACTGTGTACCCAGCAATTCCACTCCTAGAAGCCTCTCAAGGAAATGAAAATGTATGCTCACAGAGACTCACATGCAAACAGGCACAGTAGCACTTTGCAAAACATGTGAAAAATGAAAACAATTCATATGTCCATTGATTGATACACAAAATGTACCTATCCATCAGAGGGAAGGCTACTCAGCAATAACAAGGAACAAAGTACCAACAATGGCTAGGACAAGAAGGGACTGTGAAAACACTGCACTAAGTGAAAGATGCTCATCACAAAAGAACACACATTATCTGATTACACTTGTGAAGCATCTAGGACAAGTACATCTACAGAAAGGGCTTGGGGGTCACCTGGGCTGGGGCAGGAACAAGGAGGGACTGCAAATGGTACAAGGTTTCTTCCGTGGGGATGGAAATGATGTAAAATCAGGTTGCAGTGATGGCTGTGTGACACAGTAAATCTGCTAAAACCCACTGACTTCCACACTTAACCTGGTGAATTTTACGGTGGGGAAAGCATATTCAATAAGTAGTCAATGTATAAAAAGCTCCAGCAGGTGCCAGATCCGGTTCAAGTAGTATCTGATTTTTCAATTTCTGATGTGGAGCTTCCAAGTCATGACAGGAGGGTCGCTGGGATGGATGCACAAGGGGCTAGAGGCCCTAGCCCTGACTCCCGAGGGCTGCCAGTCACCCAGGGGACTAGAAACAATTTGAAGAGTATTCATGTTTCTCTCTAAACTTTGCGTGTGGCCTGAGACACAATCCAACAATCCAGCACCTGGAGGGCAATAATGACCTACTGGCACCACCAACGTCCCCTGGAAAATACAGCGATGCTTCCACGGTCACGTTTGCCTCCACTCCCAGCAGGCTCGCACAGGAGCTTAGTGGACTGCAGAGAGGCTTCCTACCTCTGTCTTAGAAAATCACCTGAACTCTCCTAAGTGTTAACAGAAAAACACCATCTGCCTCCCAGGTTACCGTGGAAATTAAATAAGCACTAAATAGCAGCTTAAAAACCCCAATCAGACTCCATAGGAGCCTCCATGACCTACAGCATGGTCATCACCTGAGACTGAACTTCTGCAGGGCTCCGAGAACATTTTCCCGGGTGACGACGTCCTTGTCCTCCTCCTTCAGCCTTCCCTCCAGCATCCGCAGCACCTTAGTGTTCTGGGTAAGGTAGAGGCGGCCTAGTGATACCCCAGATGAAATAGGGAAGAGAGGGAAGAATTAATCTGGTATGCTCCAAAACCACTGGCTGTGAAAACTTTGCATGTAACGTGACAACTTTCCATTTTGATAATTTTATGTTCTAAAAGAAATTATTCAAATGCATTTCCTCTAAGAGTCAGTTTTATTCCATCAACTACCTAAAGAGGAGCAGCTACTCTTCGTGTAAGATAAACACAACCAATCACCATGATCCTGTGGGAAGCACTGTCCGTCATTTGCCTGGAATTCTGAACCCACGGTAAGATACACAGGGAGAGAAAGCGGGGACCTATGCTATGAGCCAGGGGTCTCTGTAACAGGGGCAGCCAAGGAATGCTTTTGGCCTTATTCCCCGTGTCCTCGAGACAGCCCAGGCCTGGAGAAGGTGGAGGCCACAGGTAGGCTCCTACAACATGCCTGGAATGGTCACCAGCCTGTTGTGGCCTTCTGTGGCAATAGGCAGGTGTGAGACAGCAGGATTATTAGATGAAAGGTCCACAGCACATACCCCAGGTTACAATCAATGTCTTCTGAATGAATGTAACGATGAACAGATGAATGGATGACAAATTTTTGGAGTACCATGTATTCATAATTTGAAAACTCCTTTTATTTACATTCAAAAGAGCTCAAATAAGTAAGAATTTAGGGAAAAATAATGGCCCTTTGTAAAATCATGTTGAATTCAGTTATGGTGACAGGTTATTTTTTAAAATTTCAAAGCCTTTAATTTAAGAGATTGCAGCCTAGTGAAGGAAGTGGTGCGCTGCCCACTGGAATCAGCGTCAACTGCTCACCAGCCTTATTCTGCCTGAAGTAGAAAACTATAGAAAAATATTACCTGTTACATACTTGAAAGTAATCTAAATAGTACTGTTCTAGAACCAAAAGTGGTCAAACAAGAAGGGTTACAAAATGATCTCTTTTGAAAGCAACAAAATATGCTGACAGAATTAAAGCAATATAGCCGGGCGCGGTGGCTCAAGCCTGTAATCCCAGCACTTAGGGAGGCTGAGACAGGAGAATCGCGAGCTCAAAGCCAGCCTCAGCAATGGCGAGGCACTAAGCAACTCAGTGAGACCCTGTCTCTACATAAAACACAAAATAGGGCTGGGGATGTGGCTCGGTGGTCGAGTGCCCCTGAGTTCAATCCCCAGTACCAAAAAAAAAAAAAAAAAGAATTAAAGCAATATGACAAGAACTAATATTCACAAGAGACTTCAGATGAATTAAACAGTAATAAAATGAGGAGACATATTTCATCTGTAAGAAACACGGGGAGAACATTCATTTTCCAAGGAAAAACCACCTGCACAGAGCCGTCCCTGCTCTGAGAGGCTGCGCCTCACCTTCTGCTAGCGACGCCAAAGCATTGACGAGCCTGGCCATGTACTGGCGCACCACCTCGCTCTTGGAGTGCAGCAACTGCAGCACGCTCCTCTGTGGGGAGAGAGGACAAGGGCTCCGTCAGGAGGAGGGAGAGGGAGACAGAGCCGCCTCAGCAGCCCCGGTCCTTCCCTTCCTCTGCCTGAACTTGTTAGCGGGAAATGGGCAAAGCCAAACGTCTCCTCTGGAAGTCTTGATTTCCGACTAATAGTTGATGAGATGTGGCAAAAAGAATTTGTCCAGACTTCTAAATTAGATGAATTAACCATGAAAAGCACACAGCACAGGGCTGGCACACAGGAAGCGAGGCTGTTGGCTGCTACTAGCGCTGGGGGTCTCCGGGTCAGAGAGGAGTGCTGGCGCGGGCGCCTGAGCTGGCCTCCGCCGTCAACGGCAGGCTGCCAGAAAAGGGTTCCTAAAAAGACATGAAGTAAGCAGGAGGACTGCAACTTAGGGAGACTGTTTCAAAATAATACAAAGGACTGGGGATGTAGCTCAGTGGTAAAGTGCCCCTGGGTTCAGTCCCCACTATAAAAAAAAAAAAAGACAAAAATTAAAATGTTAACAACACTCCTCTGCAAGTGGAAATGCAGGTCCCGGAACACCAAACCTCAAGGCAATGCTGGGCAATGGGCAAGCGGGAGGACCCAAGCTCCGCCACTTACTCCTCAGCAGGCTGAAGAACTGGGGGAAACCAGACAAAGGAATGAGGGTGTTGGAGCAGCAGCTGGGTCCCATCATGCTGCTCCTGTGACCTCCAAGGGTGGTGCAGGGGCACAGGGTGTTTATTCTTATTTGGGGTGCCACAGAGGGTCTCTGGACTGGAGACAGTAGGCCCAGGCGCTCGGTCTTGCACCAAATTGGGCGGGGTGGTGTAAATGAAGACTGAGAAAGCTGCCCCCAGCCCTCTCCTGAGACTTTGCTTCCAGAACCCTGGCAACCTTACCTCTCTGCAAGAGATGAGAAGACTCTGCTCAAAGCAAAGAAACCAGCCCCAGAGAAAGGAACTAGAGATTCTGAAATGAGTGGTCCCCAAGAAATGGCCCACCCAGCTCTCCTCAGTGGAGCTCAATGTCGACAGCCCTCCCCACACTCAGGACTCCCAGCTGGCTGCTCAGTCTCCTCGGAAGATAACCAAGGAGCCCCGGACACCAGAGGAAAGGCTCTGACATGGAAAACAGGGCCAAAATAAAGAGGGAGCTCCCTGGGAGAAACTAGACTCTGCAGGTGAAAGACCCGAGCTAAAATGAACCCCATGACAGGTTTTGGATCCTCTAGAAAAACTAGTAGGCCTGAGTTTTTTGGTTCTGGGAAAATACACACATTGCTCAAGGCTGAAGCCACTCAGGGACCACCCTCAGAGCAGACAAAGAGGTTAAGAATCACATACCTGGCATTCCTGAGGTCTGAGTCTGCCTGAACCCCACGTGGGTCACTTAAACTCATCTTGTAGTTGGTCATTTTCAAAAAATTCACAAAAGCCATGATTGGGTCCCACCAAATGTTACGGACACCCCTCAAACTCTGAATGGTCACTATTGTCACCATAGGTACTGTACGATTGTAATTGGTGCTTGTGTAATGATGCCATGCATATGTCATGTCCACTGCCACCACCTGTCCCCTCCCCCTGTAAAAACCTGCTGAGCTATTGTTCGGGGCTCTCTGCATGGACCCGCTGAGCCAGTGAGGTCTGAGAGTCCAAGCTTAAGCCTGAATAAAGGCTCTTTGTTTTTACATACGTGCCTCAGTCTCCCTGGTGGTCTTTGGGGTCACCGTGATCTGGGCATTACACAGGGAGAACTAAAACTAAATAAAAGCTTTGTCACTAATACCTCAAAGATATAAGAAACTGTATTGTACCCAGAAAAGAAGCGAATGCGGTAAGTCAACAAAAAACTCAACAGGAACTATGGAAAATATAAATAAATCTCCCAGAAAGTGGAACAAAAAGAAAAAGATAGAAAATATGAGAGAAAAGATTAGCAAAACAGCAGTTCAGGAGGTCTGACATTGAGGAAGAAAGAACAGAGAAAACAGAAGGGAAGAAATCATCGATAAAATAAATTCCCCAAATCCAACTGTCAGATTCAAAGGGCCCACAAGGGACTGAATGTACTTCATGAAGTACATCCACGGGGAACTTATTAACTGTGGTGATAAAACAGAAGATTCACCATGCGCCTACATGCTTCCAGAGAGAGAAAAACAGGTCACACACAAAAGATCAAGGATTAGAATGGCTTTGGATTTCACAACAGAAAAAGTGGAACCCTAAGGGTCTGGGATGGTGGTGCACATGCCTGTAGACCCATTAATAGGAAGGCTGAGGCAGGAGGATAGCAAGTTCAAGGCCAGCCTCTGCAATTTAACAAGACCTTGTCTCAAAAAATAAAAAGGACTGGGAGTATAACTCTGTGGTAGAGTGACCCTGGGTTCAATACCCAGGACACAAACAAAGCAAAACAAAACTGGAACCAAAAGATAACAAAGTAATACCTTCAAAATTATTTTTGGAGGAGTGGAATGGAAGGAGGATATTGAACCCAAGGGCACTTTATTATGTAGCTACATTCCCAGCCCTTTATACTTTGAGACAGGGTCTCACTGAATTGCCCAGGCGGGCCTTAAACTTGCAATTCACCTGTCTCAGCCTCACGGGTTGCTAGAATTATAGGCGTGTGCCACAACAACCAGCAAATGTCTCCAAATTCTACAGAAAATTTATTTACAACCCAGAATTCTATACAAAGAACAAAGAAATTTTCATTAAGAAACCATCTCAAGAGCCAAACTGCCCAGGTGTTCTTTCTAGAAGCTATTACTAAAGGATGTGCTCCATCCACTGAGAGAGCATGTCAAGAAAGAAGGCAATAGGGCTGGGGTTGCGGCTCAGGGGCAGAGCGCTTGCTTAGCGTGCGTGAGGCACTGGGTTCGATCCCCAGCACCACGTAAAAAAAAATAAACAAAATAAAGGTACTTTAAAAAACGACACATTCAAAAAAAAAAGAAGAAGAAAGAAAGCAATAGGGAGAGAGGGGAAGAGTTGCTGGAGCTGGGTGCAGAGATCACTGGACGGCAGCTCTGCAGCGGATGTAGAGTGCCACCAGCCCACACTGAACAGAGGTGACTCGAGGCCACCACATTGAGGGCTGTCATCTCCTGCTTCCTGTACACTTTCTATATTTAATTTTTATTGTAGTTTAACAATTATACAGAAAATGGCACAGGTCATAAGTACAGAAGTCTGTGAATTTCCACAAAGTGAACATGTGGTAACAAGTGCCCAGGTCCAGAGAGAGCATTTTTACAGCCTCAGGGCCCCTTCCAAACCGAGCAAAGATTTTTCTCCTAGCTTCTAACATCATAGATTTATTTTGCATGTTTTTGATGTTTTACGAATGAACTCATGTATTATATTTTTTCATGCCTGACTTCTTCACCCAGTACTAGGTTTGTGAGATTTACTCATGTTCTCTCTGCTCCTTCTCATTGCTCTCTGAACCCCATTTGGCAAATCTATCACAGACACTCATTCTACTGTTGATGGACATTTGGGTTGCAGCCAGCATTTTGGATCTTTAAAGCAGTACCATTCTTGGACTTTTTTTTTGGCAGTGGGGGTGGGGTGCCCAGGATTGAACTCAGGGGCACTCAACCACTGAGCCACACTCCCAGCCCTATTTTTTTTTTTTTAAATATTTATTTATTTATTTATTTTTTAGTTGTAGGCGGACAGAATATCTTTATTTTATTTTTATGTGGTGCTGAGGATCGAACCCAGTGTTTCACACGTGCTAGGCCAGCACGCTACCACTGCGCCATAACCCCAGCCCCTCCCAGCCCTATTTTGTATTTTATTTAGAGACAAGGTCTCACTGAGTTGCTTGGCGCCTTGTCATTGCTGAAGCTGGCTTTGAACTCGTGAGCGTCCAGCCTCAGCCTCCCAAGCTGTTGGGATTACAGGCATGCGCCACTGTGCCCAGCTCTTGGACTCTTGGCTCTTGGAGTGAACACATGGGCCCGTTTCTGTTGGGGTTATACCTAAAAGTGGTTTTGCTAGACACAGGCTGTGCAGTTTTAATAAATGCCACAGATATTCCAAAGTAGTGCACCAGGATCTGATTTCTAAACAGGACACAAAATGCCTCAGGAAAAGAGCTCAGAACCAAGATAGCCTTGACTGGGCACTGGTGAAACCCCTCCTCCCTCCACACCGTGCAGTGCACATCAGTTGTGGACAGTCTCCACCCACAGTAGTGTTCTCACGAGATCAAATCCTGAGAACCAGAAGTAGACCAGTGAGCTTAAAAGCTGAAATACAAAGCTGGGTACAGCGGCATGTGCCTGTAGTCTCATCCCAGCTACTAAGGAGGCAGAGTCAGGAGAATCACTTGAGCCCAGGAGTTCAAGATCAGCCTGGGCATTGTAGTGGGATGCTGTCTCAAAAAAAAAAAAAAAAAAAAAAAAAGCCAAAATACCAAGAGCTCACCACTGGCTCTCTGCCATATACATTGTTGCTAGACAACTGGTACATGGTTGATCTTTCTATCCTGCCAGATCCTTCCCAGGACTCTCTCCTGACCCTGACTACTAATGTCCCCAGAGGGGATCTATAAATGCCACAGGAAAGCTGTGCCCCACTATTATCCAACAATCCCGTTCATGCCACCTTCTCCCAGGTGCCTTCATCTAACCTAAGTACAACTCCACCTCCCTGCAGAGTGAGGTCTGATTGCACAAAGTCAAACAGCATGTGTAGGACACACATATAGATGGGGAGACTATAAGGGCAAGCAGGGAAATGATTAACACAAAAGTCAGGAAGTGCACACCCCTTTTGTAACAGCACTATTCTCAGTAGCCAAAAGGAGAAAGAAACCCATGTGTCCACAGATGGATGAATGGAAAAGCAAACTGAGGATTATAAAGTTAATACACAGAATATTATTTAGCCTTTAAAAGGAAAGAAATGCTAACCTATACCACAACATGCATGAACCTCAAGGACACTACGGTCAGTGAAACAAGCCAATCACAAAAAACCCAAATACTGTATGATTCCACTTATGTGAGGTCCAAATCACGGAGACAGAGCACAGAATGTTGGTTCCAGCGGGGAGCGGGGAGCTGTTGTTTAATGGGGACAGTGTCAGTATTACAAAATGAAAAGAGTTGCTCATGGAAGCAGATGGAGGGGTGGCTGCGAAACGTCACAACTGTATCTACTGCCACTTGACGGCACATGTAAAGTGATTAAGAAGGTAAATTCTATGTTATGTGTGTTTGCCACAGTTTTAAAGTTAGGATAGTGGCTCCTTCTAGAGGAAAGGACAGGGGCACAACCAGAGGCACCAGGAGGTTAGAAGGCCCATTTCACCCCCCTGGTCCTGAATTTGCTTCCCTACCTGTGCCCCCCGAGTTGCGCTCAACTTTCAGGACTTACAGTAAGCAGCAGGAGGAGGGAAAGAATTGAGAATTTGAGAAAAGAAACATTGGCAGAAAGGAGCTGCAGAGATGAAGCGGGTCATTC